>CM067299.1:69332714-69826243 GCA_034231615.1 Meghimatium bilineatum | reverse complement strand
TATATATATATATATATATATATATATATATATATATATATATATATATATATATATATATATATATATAATATCATGGAAATAAACTACAATAACATTACTAAGATGGCTCGGTTTTAAAGTCTGTGTGAGGGAAATTTAATGTTGAACGTAGACCAACATGCAATTACCCTGAGGTGTTTGTCAGTGTCAAGTTGGAGGACTGCGACAATTAGCGCCATTTAATGTTTTACTTCGCGAGATTCATTGTGGCAAAAAACAAAGCTGCAGTGATGGATTTTGTTTATATTAAATTCAGACTGTCACCTTGTTATTTAACCTCATTAAATGTAGTGAACAAATATGTTAAATAAGCAATGTCTGTTTTCCATTTGGTTAAATTGTTCTTTTCGACATCCAAAAACCAAACTCTAAAACGGTCTCAAACAGAGAAAATAATCGTGTCAAACATAAGCATATTGAAAAATAGCGCACTTTACTTTGAATGTGTAAATGATGAAAGCAATCATCATTTTCTTCAGGTATATCCAGGAAAAGGGTAATAAAGTTTTGCTGATACTAGATAACACAAATAATGACACACACAAATCGACGTTTCTACCAAAAGGCCTTTATCAAGACAGACAATTGAAACAAAATTAAAACATATAACAGAAAGTGAACAGTAATAACATCGACGGTCACATTGATATGAGTAGTACGGATTGACCGGAAGAGGCGAAATTACACCGGACAAGGAAAATACAAAAATGACAACAAACTTGTGACACGAAACAAACAGAAACTATGGATCGACTAAAGTCATACACGAGACAGGCACTCATTAATGCCGTCGGGTTTCAGAGTGCCATATTGATAAATGTAGCGGTTCTCAGGCACCAGACGGGCCCGGTCATCAGAGAAGCACAACTTAATGACCGTAACCTGAATGTCCTGGGCGCCACGATGGCCCGTGCCATTAAAGTGGACGTCAACAGGCAAACCCGAATGGTTTTTTATGCTGTACAGATGTTCGCAGAATCGGTCTGCGAGCCTTCTTCCAGTTTCATCTATATATGTCATGGCGCAACGCTTGCATATGATGGCATAGATGACGTTGCGGGACAAACATGTGAAGCTCTCCTCAATGGTGAAGGTGGCTTTAGGGAATGAGACAAACCGGATCTGGGTGACATAGACATAAGTGTAGCATTTGCTGCGTTTGCATCTGATGGTGCCAAAATGATTAGGAACGTCCGGCTGGTGACGAAGCATGGCATGGCGAACGGCAGCGCTATGGGGGTGGAAAGTGAGAATAAGCTTAGTCCGATTAGACGAGGAAGACTTCCGAGTGGTCGAGAGGGTGTCCTGATGGGAGAGACTGCACACTCGAAGAAGGGCAGACATGAGGACAGCCTCATTGTACAGGCGACAGCGGAAGAAAGCTATCATTTTCTTCACACAGTTGTTCAAATAAGCTAGAATTTTACGCGCTTCTACGAATCTTGTTTACTGCGCCTATGACTAATTGAAGAGATAGATGCAATTTGGCACTCAGATATCTAGCTACTAAATGTTGTTCAAAAATGATGCAGTGAATTTCAAACACCCCGCGTAAATTTTGTTTTAAATGGCGTAAAGAACCGCGATAGCGTTGAAATATAGTTGGTGCACCATATGCTGCTGTCGACATTATATATGATAAAAGGAACGCTTTTTCAATGAAATAATCTTTCAAAATGTTGAATATATATTCTCCTTTAGTGAATGTTGTGAAAGTTCTTGCAAAGAGCAGTTCTTCATGAAATCCATGGTCCATAACGAAATAAAGATATGCCAATAATAGTGTTTCATTACCAAGCAACGTTAGCTCGTCCAGTTGAATTGAGACATGACTCCTTTACAGATACTTGCACAAGAAGCTTTTAATACCATGACTCATTTCATCAATACGTCTTTAAACTGTGTTGTTGCTCAAATGAACTCTTGTGAGTATATCATATGCAGACTTGTGTAGACCTGTTTATGAACCTATTCAACGGCTGGCACAATCAGTTGTTCCCCAATAGTATAAGACTTCCCTCGTTTTTGCTCTGATTAGGGAGATAGTAAGAGTCCAGGAAGGCATAATTTTCTCTATTTGAAATTGAAGCTATCATACTTTTTAAAATGTTGAGTAGTAACTTTTACTGGTACAAGTCTGGTCAAGTGGTGTATGCACGATACATTGCTGCTTGTAAGTAAACATGTAGAAGTAAAAACTTCGCGAAACCGATATATACATATATATTCTATGCCTTTTGTAGGTATTATGTGCACGCTATGTGTGTATGTGTAATAAGATATTTACGGAGAGGTTAAATGTTGATAATGATAATGACGTGCATACGTCATTCTGTTCGCTCGACCCCAATGTGACAAGACAAGACAAGAATGTCCGTTCGAGTAAACCCCAATTTACATCTAGTGTGCCCCCCCCCTAACATTTTATTCTCGCTGACATAGACGGGGTCGAAATCGACCCCCGTGGTTCCATATAGACCACTTTGGGAAACACTGATCTAGAGAGACAGATATGAAACAACACGAACAGTAAATAGGCAAAATACACACAAATATTGATAAAAGCAAACAAGCAGATAAATGAACATTATTTTTGCTGTGGATATATTCGTGATAAGGGCCTTTTGGTCGACACGTCTATTTGTGTGTTTTATTATATGTTTCCAGTGATTAGCAAAACTTCATTACGGAATTCCAAGTTTCGCAAGTTTCATTTTGGGCCAACTTTCTGTATATATGACATTTGTTTATATGTTACTATTGTTATTATACTGTCATTAAACTAGCACACACAACGTGTCGCACCATTCAGTCTATGTATGCTGTGTATGTAAATATGTTTGAATATATGTAGGTCAAGGAATATATCTACTTCAGAAATACGTCGCCATTTCTTGGTAAGTAGACCATTTCTATGAAATGAACTTGGCAAACGCAACACGCACCATTTTGTGTGTGCATACAGAAGAACATTGGTTGTCAACGATTAAGATTTAGATAGTCGTTCTCATTAGGTTGTGTACAACGTATATATGAATCCATACCTTCATAAATGGTAGGTATTGACATGTGTATATTGAAAATTATATATATATATATATATATTAAATTCACTTAGAAGCATGAATAATGTGCTTAAACGTGCACATTGGTTTTAGATGCAGAGATACAATTTATAATTTACAACTTGCTTCTTAAACCAGAAATAAAGTTTAGAATTTGCAAAAATGCATGTTGCAGAATGACTAAAACTTGTAACTGACATATAAAAATTGTAGAAACAGAAACTACGTGTATTGTGTAAATCGTGCTAGCAGAAGCAAGAATGAAATTTATAATTGGAAACTTTGCAGTCAAAGAAGGATGCACATTTAGAATTTCAAACTTCATAGTAAGGATGAACATTTTATTTTCATCATATAGAGCTCAGTAATAGAAACAGCATGCAATTGTTATATCAACAATCCTAAAACATAGAAGCATAGTCTAAAGCAGGGCTATTCAATTGGCAGCCCGCTGGCCAAATCCGTCCCTCGGAGGCCTAATAAGTGGCCCGCGGATCTGTCTTCAATTGTATGATACTATACTAACTATATTCCTATAGTATAAAATATAAATAATTTTTTAGGCTGGGATTTTGACCTCTGGCTTGTGATGATCCCCATTTTCTACATTTTGGCCCCCAAGTAAATATAGTTGAATAGCCCTGCCCTAAATTATATTTACCATTATAAACTCGAAATTTCTATTAAGAAATTTATAGTCAATGGAGAAATTGAATGTACTATTAATAATTTGATAGTGTTATTACACAATTGAATACTAAATATGCAATAAATTTACTCTACTATTGAGAAACGTGAAGGAAAAAAGAATATTTTAAATAGTAAACCTCAAAGTATGACTTTCTATTCCGATTTGACAAAGATCGATCAATTGTACAAAGCTAAAGTGGTTTACTACAATGTATTTATGTCAAATAATAACACTTAGGATACTGTATACAAACTCCAAAACCCAACTTTTAAAAAACTATCAATACTGCGTGTTTCCCGTTATAAAGTTTATAGAAGGTTTTGTGTGGGTTGTGTGATAAAGGCTGCATGCCGTTGTTGTCGTCACCTCATGCACAGGATGATTTGTTTTTTTTCGTTCGCTCCCAGACAGAAAAAAAACTCAGTCCCTACCCGGAGTCGAACCATGGAGCTCGTGGTTGTGAGACGATCGACCTAATCTAACTTCCATGAGCCCCATAAGAAAGTCTACTTGGTCTCCATTATTAAGAACCAGGTAAAGCTGTTTAAATGGGGGGGGGGGGGGGGGTGAGGGGCAATTGTTCTTTTGCCTATGTTCTATACTATAATATGTGCAATACACGTTTTTGAATATTATAATTGATAGATATAAAAGTATTTGGTAGAAAAGTTATTTCACTAACTCTCCAGAAATTAACTGGTACAGTATAACTTCTTTGGTAATATTGTATCACTTTACAAATCGTTTATAGTGGTTGTCTTCTTTAGTTGTTGTTTAGTTTGTTAATGTTATGGTTCGTGGTTCATTTTCTTCCTTCTTTGTATAGTGTTGGAAAATCTGGAATTTCTTTTGATGATATAAGTACTTCTTCTGATGTTCATTGTGCGACTGCAAAACTAAAAGAGGCTGGTTCCATATGAAACCTTAACTAAAACTTAACTTCTAAAAGAAAGGAATCTACATTACACATAGATATCTTTAATAACAACTTTCTTTCATGGATATAAATCACGCGAGGACAATCTATGTTATGATATATAACATTCTTTCAGCATTTATACTCACAGGAAAGGAGGCAGTTGATTTCCTGGCTATAGGTTGACCACCTATTTTTTCTAACATCAAATCAAGGGGTCTACCCCATCTATTTGAGCTAACTAATTATCACTAAAAAAATAGTTCAAAAATTGATTTATAGTCACTATAAACCTATCTTTCATATCAATAGTTCGCAGTTGTCGAGGTTAATTATATGATTAGTCTGTTGTATTCTTAAATTCTAATCGATCTGGTGTTGAATTCTCTAGTAAACATTGAGATCACTACGTTTTGGAAAGAAGACATCACATGACACACATTAGAGTACGCAACTTTTATAAAGCTAGAATTTAACACCATCTATCATATGCCTGGAATCGCTCAGTTCGTACGAGCTCAAAATATATTATGGGATGGAATGTGGCCTTGGGAGGGAATGTGCTTCGATCCAAAAAATATTTTAAACAATACTTTTGTGTGCTAATATGTAGAAACTGAAACATCAAAGTCATTGCTCCATTATAAGAAAAATATTGGCATATATTATATTTTTCTTTTCTGTTTTATTCTCGTCCGGGCAACGCCATGCATTACTTCTAGTATATTATGGAAGTTTTGTGATGTATCCACAAAAGAATATCTGCAGTCTGTAGGCATGTCATCATCTACTTATGGTGTGCTGTAGCACTGTGGTGAGTGTGGTGTGTCACAGCTGAGACCTTCATCTGTTGTAAGTAAATAGAAACTATTTCATTTGCTTGCAGAAAAAGTACCTCTGATGGCGAGGTACGCTGCATTCAAGTGAACGTTAGTCCAATTAGAATATATCATTGTTTAACAGTAAAAAAGCAGGGGTCGCGGTTCTGGTAAACTAGTCACAACGTTTCTTGGAAGATGTTGTATCTCATAGTTTATAGTTTATAGCTATCTTAGTAACTGTCGACATTCTACAGTTTTGCAGCATGATTTCTGAGCAACTGAATCAATGTTTCGTTTCATTTCTCAAATTGTTTTAGGATTATTTCTATATTTTATATCCATTTCGGTAGCCGGGAAATCAATATCTAGTAGCCTTGGTAGCCGAGATATATAGTATCAATATCTAGTAGCCTCGGTAGACGTAGAACTGAAGTGTCGCAGGTCCCTGTAGATTTTAGCTTCAGATGCTATTACATGCTCCTAGCGATACTATCTACAGACGGCGTACTACTCTTTTGTGATAAATATGATTATAATTAATCATCTGTCGTTGTCGGCTCAGTGGTAGAGTATGTAGTGGATATGTCTCTCAAACCCAATTCAATCGAATTAGCGTGTGGTTCGAAAGCCGATCGTCCACATTGTAATGGTTGTACCATTGTCTGTAGTGCGGATACCTAAAAATATTCCATAATACTTGAATAACAATGTCCTATTGCTAGCATATCTCATTCAGGATGTAACTATCAACCTAACATTTTTTCTGATGTAGTGATTTTTTCCTTTTGAAATTATTAGAAAATCTCATTATTGTATTGATTTGTCCTATGCATAATTTTAATATTGTTTACTCCCATTAGCAATTATACAAAAGGGTAGAATAACATTGCATTATTTATTTCTGTTTTTCAGTGATGGCGGCATCCTTAGACTTATCTGGCACCTTTTGGCATTTGAAGATATCTGTGAATAGCTAAGATGATGATACAGTTCATCTAGAAATATTTATATAACTGCATCAAAAAAGTTAAATGTGGTTTCAGTTTTAAAATAACAATTTCGAAAAAATTATCAAGAAATTACTACGTTTCACAAAATGAATATATGAGACAAGTATAAAAGATATTGTGCTAATGTGACATGATCTTCAATTTCCAATCAAAAGGAGTTTTAAAATTTGAATCACATGTTACAAATGGATACATTGTTTGTTGAGAATTCTAAACGAATACTGTAGAGATACAGACATTAGCAGCTCAGACATCAAGTATATATCATTTCGGAGAATAAATGATGATTTGAATAACAATAACGAAGGCCAGTGGGGGAATGCTACGATTCCTTGTGAAGACATTTAAAATTTGAAAGCTCTGTCTGACTTGTGTAGAGCACATTACAAAACAATAACGACTTTGAGAAGAAAGATTATTACATTTGAACAGAACTTAAAAAGCAAATATGCTCGGGAACATGGATAGAGCTGTTATAATAAGAGAACATATGGAATCAGTTGCGGTTCGTTGAATGTTGGTCTTTCGACTTTCACAGACTGTTAAAGTGTAGATAGTAGTAATACATCTGAAAATTGTGTTACTGTGAGTATATTGGTCATGGATATGAAGAAGATAATTCATAAATTGCCAGTAACTCGCAAAGACAGTGCAGTATTTGACATTAGTCTAACCGACTGGAGTGAAGAAGTAAATGCGGTTGTGAGTAAAGAAAGAAAAAGTGGAATACAGGAAGAGATTGCTGGTTCGCTATCAACAGCATCAGTCCAAGAGAGTAACAAAGAGCAACAACACGACAGCAAACAACAGTTCGTTTTTCAAAAAGCTGGTTGGTCTCCTCTCGCAGTACATCAGCGACAATATCAACAAAATTTGGTTGGAAAATCTAAAACTGAACAGTGCTACACCTCAGGCCATGTCCCCGGCTGTTTTCTCACAGTAAAGGAACAGATTCCTTGTTTAACGTCACATTTCATGATACCTCTGTCAGACCAGTACTATGATGAATCCATTACTAAAAAGAACTTCAATAGTTCTGTAAATGTCAAGGATGACATTCTCTGCCCACTATGTCCTTACGCAGAATATAACCCAGCCAGACAATCCGCAAAATTTCCATACATCTGCTCTCCTGAAGAAGCAAGCTTTCTTCATAAAAACGTGGGTACAAAATATACTTTCATGGAGAAATACGAGCGCAACAATAGCAAGCCTAAAAATAGTCCTGGATTTCAGAAAATTAAAATTAGCCCTGGTTTGCTAAAAAATAAAAGCAAACAGGGTCTCCAAGAAGATAAAACAACCCGGATCATTAATAAGTCTAAGAATAGTCCAGGTTTTTCACAAACTCAACATTGCATTGGTTTTCCAGGAACTGAAACAGAGCAGGATGTTCACCAATTAAAGAAAAGCCAGGGTTATCAAGATACTGAAAATATATTGAGATTTCGAAACACTAAAAACGGTCTGTGCTTTCAAGATACAAAAAATTATGCACGTTTAAGCAGTAAGTCTGTAACATGGACTGAAACTGGTATGTACATTTTATACGCGGTTGTGGTGGCTCTGACTTTGTTCGTGACGCATCTCTACATTAGAATTCATGCACTTGAAATTAGTAATGGTATGATGCACAAGACTAGATGCCACTGCCGTGAGGTAAGATGGTGTGAGATGGTGACAGATATAGCTGTTTCCTTTCTGATCTCTTCTTTCTGAATGTTCTTTGTATTTATTTATTCTTTGTATTACTTTTTACCGAGGACTGATCATTTATGTATTATTACTGAGGATGCTCATTTATTTGTTATTATTACCAAAGGCTGCATATATAATGATTGTGCGGTATTTGTGGGAGGTTGCAAGGTTGCAAACCCTCTCCAATTTCTTTGTTACTTTTAGAAACATAGAAATTGATGGTTCACCCCTCCCCCTTGCATCACGACCCCGCGTTATTTGTGGCTTTCCAAAATTAGATAATCAAAAATCCTTAAGACTGAAACTGAAACAGTTGTTTTTTTTACCAGCCCTTATCAATGTAGTATTTACAATCCTGGTTCACTTATAAAACAACGCCATAGCACGTGGTTTTAAGAAAAATTACTTAACTGCCTATCAAAAAGTGATCAGAAACCTCGTGACTAATACTAAATCCAGCTGTGATCATTGGTATGTATGAGACCTACTGGCTAATTGGAAATCAATCTTCTACAAACGATGCAATTGACATTTCCCGTGAATACAGTTGGCCACTTTGTGTATACTCGATGTTGATCACCACTGAAAATCACTGAGAAATTGTCAAAGGAGCCACTCTAGAAGGCTGATTTGAAATAAGCCAGTAGGTCTTATAGTAGTTTATGGTCACGTTTTAATATTAGCGATCGTGGTTGTTCCGCGATTATTTTTAGAGCATGGGAAATGTTTCTCATTTTGTGTTGCATTCTTGGCGAGGACGTTGTCAGAGCTTCAGTCACAAATAGTTCTTTTGACTCAATAAAGTTGAAAGGTACAATGCTACGAGCTGGGCAGTCTTCTAGGGAGTACAGACTTTCCAGTAAGTCGTCTTCGTCTTCTGTGTTCGTTCTCAAACTCCTGCAGATTAGCAGAAAGTAGTCCGAGGACAGAATGTGTTGTGCCATGTTTTTACAGCTTGGCTGTGATATATGTGCTTTTCGGACTACACATCCGATTTCAGTATGGCTTCTGGGTCACTTGACCCTCAATGGGATAGCACAGAAAATTCCATTTCCAAAGTCCTCCTTAGTCGCCCTCGTACGACATTCATGGCAGTTAACAGTGTCACTATTCTTTGTTCTCCTTCCAGGCCCCGGCAGCAAACGATCGAGACTTTGCCGTAACTTTCTTGCAACCTCGCATCGTGCTGCAAACATGGAGACCTTCCTACAGAATATTAATTATGACCCCATTCGTGACGTTTTTGATCATTGGTTTCGGTTGGTCACTATTTGCATACTTGAAATTGTAATCAAAAGTAGTCAAGGCGACTCCAGCAAGATAGAAGGTTTACATCATGTCTGATCTGGTCAATGGGCTTAACAGTACCATTCTTCTGTGAAGGTACTGTTACATGTCATATTTTACCTGGAAAATCTACGAACGCCATTTTTACTTGCAATCAATGCACTCTACAACAATGGCGAATTGTTCTTTCAACACGATGGGACACCGGCACACTTGCCACCGAGACGTTTGAGCCTACCTTGGTGAGCATGTGCATGTCCATTGGATAGGACAAAGGGGTGTATTTGAGTTTCCCGCACGCTCTCATGATGTAACACCCCTTGATTTTTATCTATGTGGTACTCGGAAGGATGTCGTGTATGGCAGAAAACAGACCTCACTAGCATTCCTTCAGCAAGAAATTATCATTGCATGTGCTGCAACCACTCTGGACACCATGGAAAAAGTAGCCAAAGCAGTTGTTTGTCGTACTGAGAAGTGTCTAGAAGCTAGTGGGAATGACTTTGAGCACATATAATAACTGTATAAGTCAGTAATCTGTGACATCTTCTTTTTGTGCTGAAATACATTTCATCATCGTCATGGTTACTCAGTCATACTTGTGTTGAAGTTTTATGATTACGCCACTCATCAATTAGCTAATTTTTATATTATGAAAACCTCAACCAACACAGTGATACCGTAATGAATAAAGCACTACATATGTAAATGGATACACGTTTGTGATTATCGATTACTTTTATTAATAAATGTACACAAAATACTAACCGAACCCCAACAATAATTAGGAACGTCACGCATTTCCAGGATATCTTTGTTGTCAATTTATTACCATGTTTGTCTTCCATGATGTTTAGTGCTGGCTTGCAGTCGCCTGTTAAGAGTTCTCATCTCTCTGAACATACTGTCACTTCTTTCTTGTTTGTTCAGCGTGTTGCTCTATCTTACTGCAAGTCTGCGGTATATATTTGTTTATGTTTTGTCTTATAATTTTTCTTATTGTTTTGGTCATTTCTTTGTATTTGCTGTGATTTACAGTGTAGTTCATTGTTTTCTTTTGTCTTTATTCAATTAGTTTGAGAGTTTATCTGTTATGTAGCCATTTATTTGGTGATTTTTCTCGGTATAAGATTTTGTGCTGTAGAAATAAGAGTATTTGTGAAAATTGGAACCCATTTGCACGAAAAGTGTTTATAAACTTATGGAAGTTATATATCAAATTGCATTTCTCAGAAATACAATAATTGTAAGAAATACAAAGATGAAAGGAAGATGAAGATATCAGTGTCCTCTTCCTCTTCTTTCTCTCGTCCACAAATCAGTGTCTATTTCTGATCATTATTATATCTCTTTCTGGTTGTAAAACATATACTGAAGACAGGAATTTATTTATATAAATCTAAGTGACAAATCTATTTAGAAACATGGGCGTGGGAGAGAACAAATAGGCCATTACACGAACCAATAAGCTAGGCTCGCCACCATAACAGATGACCAGCCTATGGACCGTGCGGCCACACGAATTGCTCTTAGTGAGTCTGAAGGATCAGAAGATTTTGAGATAATGAGCATGACTCAATATCGAGAATGTGCAAATTAGGAGTAAGGATGGGCGTGGCCCGTAGAGAACACCTGGCATTTCAAAAAGAGCAATGAACAACATAGACCTGTAACCATCAGCCATTATACCCTGAGAGATTTACTAAAGCGGAGATCTTAACACCTATTGATATGTAATGTGTGCGAGGAGGACAATCAATAAACTAATACCTAATACCAATTCAGAATGTAGCCATCAATCCCGCACTTTTTGGTTGTAGTGATTTTATAGGCAATATAAATACGCTGAGTGGTTTGCCTATGCTTTCTGAACAGTGCGGATGCACAATTGCTTGTGGAGGAATTTAATATATGCCCTTTCTGATGACTTTATTGAAGTAATGATGCCATATAGTATAAGGACGGTGTGGTCAAATCTGGCCAACTTTAATATCACTAATAGGTCGTAGGTTTAGATTGTATTGTGTGTCTACATACAAAATAGCCGAACATGGCTTCCACATAAACGAATAGACCATTCAGAGTATGAGCAACTTCCTCACAGCTTTGTATACCTCGAAGAGTTGGAATCTGCTGAGCATCAAAGAAAATTGTGAAAGCAATTTAACAAAACAAAAACATGCACATAGAAAACAAGAGCTTAACACCCGTAATGTCTAGTGATATAAGCAAGCATACGATTTCTCTTAACGCACATAATGTCTAGTGATATAAGCAAGCAAACGATTCCTCTTAACACCCGTAATGTCTAGTGATATAAGCAAGCAAACGATTCCTCTTAACACCCGTAATGTCTAGTGATATAAGCAAGCAAACGATTCCTCTTAACACCCGTAATGTCTAGTGATATAAGCAAGCAAACGATTCCTCTTAACACCCGTAATGTCTAGTGATATAAGCAAGCAAACGATTCCTCTTAACACCCGTAATGTCTAGTGATATAAGCAAGCAAACGATTCCTCTTAACACCAGTAATGTCTAGTGATATAAGCAAGCACACGATTCCTCTTAACACCCGTAATGTCTAGTGATATAAGCAAGAAAACGATTCCTCTTATCACCCGTAATGTCTAGTGATATAAGCAAGCACATGATTCCTCTTAACACCCGTAATGTCTAGTGATATAAGCAAGCAAACGATTCCTCTTAACACCCGTAATGTCTAGTGATATAAGCAAGCAAACGATTCCTCTTAACACCCGTAATGTCTAGTGATATAAGCAAGCAAACGATTCCTCTTAACACCCGTAATGTCTAGTGATATAAGCAAGCACACGATTCCTCTTAACACCCGTAATGTCTAGTGATATAAGCAAGCAAACGATTCCTCTTAACACCCGTAATGTCTAGTGATATAAGCAAGCAAACGATTCCTCTTAAGGACATTTTGAAACTGCACACATTACAGAAAATTCCCCTTAATTTTTCCAGTTTGCTTGATCCGTCCATCAAATCAGATATTGATTATTAAGCTTTGTCACGTCCTGAGAGGCAACAACAAACCCTCTTCAGCTTGCTCAGCCAACGACGACTCAAGCTGAACACATATGACCCAACACATGTCAACATCTACTGTTCTTCAACACGTAATTCTTGTTCACCCAATTCACCGTAATTCACGTAATTCTTGTTCTTGCCGTCATGGGTTCATATCAAGACAACTATTTTGTGAAAATCTGGCTCTCTTCAGATGACGTGACAGATCATACACCATCAAACGAGCTAAAAATACATAGTTGTTTGACTTCATTGTGCTCTCATTATCCCATATGTACTCCATCCTTCTCGCCATATCTACCATATGTACTTATCCTTCTAAAAAAATCAGCTCATTGCTTGTCAAGATCACCACTTATAGCACGTAACTACGTGTATTAAATAATTTATTCTCACGGATCTCCAAAAAATCCATGGTATAAAAAAAACGTCCTAAGCGAGTTTCAAACCCGCGACCTCTGAACAAGAAGCGAATAGCTTTACCTCAACGCCAGGGATAACACCCAAATTATATTACCGTGTCACAATCTTCTGGTAGGTAGGTAGATAGTTATGAGTTTACCTCTCCTTTACAGAGGCGCGGTCTTTCAACCAGCGGACAAGAAAGTCCAATTAGTTTATATCAGGACTAACTACCATAAAATATTAGAGGTAGCAAAGACTCCACAATGTATAAAACATTAAATGATATCATGATTGTTTTTATATCCTTGTGATTATTCATAGTGGCCCCTAATGAGCGCTTTTGTCTATCCAGAATACTCTGTGCATCTTCATAAATAATTCAGAAAGCTGAGTATATGCCAAAGATGGGAAAATACTGTTTAGGATCGCAACTTCGAACTACAAATGACTGAAATTCTTTTTTTTTTAAATTTAATGCTTGTTGGCTCAATCCCAAGCACAAATGGTTAATCCTGCTCAGAGACTCTGAAAACTTACCTCTAAGTCTAGATATTTCTTCAGTTGTTTCTCTTCAGTATTTAGCGGCCAGTATTAAAGCTTAGAAAATCAACATCTCTCATATAGTTTGTTTTTGTTGATACTATACTATTCCTCAGATTTACAGATATTAGATAAGCAAATGTTATTCTGGTCTTATTTATATTTGCTGTTATTAAATAGTACACGGAGTCTATAAAGTCGTTGTGCACTACGTAAATTGCTGGTGACAATACATCACATGAATTGTGATATTTTGTGAAGATCTTTGTGACTTTACTGACAAAACAACATTTTGTTTTGTATCAATTGCGTTTTTGGTAAAGTGGCAAGTAGCCCAAAAAAGTTATTTATTGATCAGCGAATAAAAGTTAACTTCACAGCTAACAGCAATCTGCTGAGTCACGTAGTATACTAGGACATGGACAAATTTTAAAGATGTTTGATTTAGCGCATATACTTCATTTCAATTTCAGTGCACAACAACTTTATTGACACCTTATATAAATTTAGAGTGGTTCGTGTATCTTTCTTTATATTATCTACACTTTTTTGTGCAGGCAAATCAGGAAGTTATGACTGACTATGAAAACACGAAGTTGTCAACGGAAGATGTAAAAACAAGAGATGTGCAAGTATTAACAGACGACGAGGATCTCCTTACAGATAGCGATTATAACCTTAAAGACGACAAAGATATTGATTCAGACTTTGAGGCTGAACTTGATCGATTTCAGAATTTTAACTCCCAAAAAGACATCAGAGAGTTTAGCAAACGTTCTCTTCAAAACAGTAATTATTTGAGTAATCCTGAATCTAGTTCATGGTCGCATGCTCTTCTACCAAGGAGCTCGCCAAAACCAATAATTCTTCAAGGAGATGAAACAGAGGCCAAACCAGTATCTTCAAATACGGGCGAGCTGAATACTTCAGATGACAACTTCAGAGTAGAGCAAACCATACTCTCTCGTCCTGTCCGGTCAAGAAAGAAAAGAAGAAGTGCGATACAAGAAATATTATTCAAAGGTAAGTGGTTTGTAGAAATGTAGCGTGAACAAAGGATATATATCCTGACCATTACTTTAACACTGAATTGTCGGACGTCTTTGACCATGTAGATAACGACCCAGACAGTTTCAACAGATTATGCAGCTTTGACCACGGCGAGGACTCAAATTTATTGAAGGGACTCGAGTTCAGTATGAGCAATTCTGCTAAATAGGTTACGGTTCCCAACTGGTCTACGTGGTTTATGTGATGGAATGGCCAGTTCCACCCCTGAACATTCTTAGTCACCTCTTAGGATATGATTTGCAAGTCACAGTTTTGCTATTATCTGCTCCCATCTAATGCCCCGACGACACACGGGCGGATATTGTCTAATATTTAAGTGGGCCGTTTATGAATCAATGGAAAACTACTAAACGTATTTATATTGCCTAGAAAACTCTACACCATAAAAAGTACTGGATTGATCCTGAATAGAATACACTACCAATTTAATTTAGTCAAAATGGCTCACGTGCTAGCGGGCAATTTTTCTCCATAGATAATTTTAATTTGTCGGTATCTTATGTATCAACTCATCATCCGCATCGTATGTTGGCTGTAACCAACCTCTTTCTGAACGAGAATTCTCTTTCTCATGTTTTGGTAGCGCACTCGTCTAGAGAGTATCTTGTCTTTTCGTGATATTTCTCTTTCAGTTGTAAATCTGTCTACCTCTTTCTCCCTCTCCCCTGAACTATATCTACAAGTAAGATCTCCAATAAGATGTCAGGTCTTTAAATATGTCAAAAATATTTAATTTCTTTATAGTTCTTTTTTTTCATACGTAGTGTTGTCAAAACATCTTTATTTATTTTTGTTTATCTTTCTTTCCATGAAGTTTTCCCTATTGTTCTATATATCCACATCTCAAAGGCATCAATTATGTCTTCTAACTGTTTATTATTATCCATGTTTCTGAGTCATATATTTAAGTAGAGTAGGTATTATATTTTAAAATTATCAATTTTTTAGTTTGTAATTTGTTTAGATATAATAGCTATCCAATTATCCTTTTAATTACTGTTTCACATCTACAATCATTTGTTATTATGTGTTTAGGGTATTGGTAATAGTTTACTTGTTGCAGTATCTCTCCATGTATTTTTATGTTTAGCCATTGTTCCTTTTAATTATGCTGATGATCGTGGTTTTTGTTTTCTGAGTGTTGATATCCAGTCCATAATCTCTGCTTGATTTGTCTACTTGATCTAATAGTCTTTGCAGTTTCTTTTCCCTTTCTGCTAAGAAGACTGAGTTATCCAGATATCTTACATTGTTAATTATTTTCGCTATTGATCTTGAGCCTTGACATTCCTTCTATTTGTTTAAAGAGAATTTTTTTTCTCTATCTAGATGTTAAATAGTCTGTGTGATTAAATACGTCCTTGTCTTACTCCTATTTTTATGTATGGGGAAAGTTGTTTTACACCTTATTGATACAGTTTGTTCGCAGTATATATTTCTTATCATTCTGATGTCTTTTTCATATAAGCCTATTTCTTGAAGGTATTCAATTAATTTGTCATCTTGGACTATCGAGGACAGAAACTCTGAGCAAATGTGCATACTTTTTTTATTTAGACGTTTATACAATAGTCTGATACTAAGTGATTTATTTGTATTTTCTTTCTTCTATAAACCAAATTGTTCTGTGATGTTCACTTGCTTTGATGTCTATTTTGTTTGGTTACATAAAAAGTACATCTTATGGTGAAGTACGTTCCTTTTAACTGTGGACGTTAATCAAAGTACGCTATATCATAACTTTTTAACCAACACAGATATATGTATGTATGTATAGTCCCTATATATATATATATATATATATATATATATATATATATATATATATATATATATATATATATATATATATATATATAAATATATATTTATGTTCACAGTTTTAAGTGTTCTGTCCCTGTAAAGTTAATTGGTTTATTTTCAAATGGATCTTCGAATCCTACAAGATGATACATGATTTGTGTGATATTATGCATGTTTTTTTTAATTAGTGGAAATAATATTTTGTCAAACAAATTGTATAAAACATGTTTTGTGCATTTTTAAAATGCATTTTTCTTATTTAATTTAACTTCTGCCAGTTTCCTAAAATGAAATATTCAGTATTGACAACAGTTTAGGTTATATATTAATTCAGTTTTCAGATGAATACAAGCTTTCTCAAAACCATACATTTTAGAGAAATGTGTAGAACACTTATAGAAACATTAATATGCAACTTTTCTTCAATTTTCTTTTACATAGTAAGCATCTAATATCTAATACATACCTAATACATTTGAAATATTTAGTTAACATATTTTATCATGGAAAGCCTTAAATGTTGTAATAAATGGATATATCAGGATTAATATTCCTTAATTTATATTCTTGTTTCAGGATTAAAGGTAAGCTATTGTCGTCAGAAAGTTCAAGGAAGGACAGATTCTTGAAATTGGATAAATTTACTAGTAACAATAATCAGAATCAATGAGCATAAGAAGAAAAATACCAGCAAGATCTCAGGAAAATACAAGAAAGTGATAGGTTGAACTTGCTGATAATATTTCTGTAATATAAAAATACAATTATCTTAGAGTGCAATATGGATGAGAATGACAGAGAATAGCAAGAATGAATGTGATCCCGCCGAAGACGGATGTGTTGGTCCATTGGCGCAAATAAAACGGTGACACAACGCATTTCCATTCTCTGGACTACATCCTGCTGGAAATCTAGTAGGACAATGGTCTTGCTACATGGGAGATCCAGCAGGAGTTTGAGAATGAACGATGAAGAAGAAGAAGAATGTGATAATATTTATGTAAAAATCTAATACAATTATCCAAGAGTATCAGTATGGATGGGAATAACAGAGAATAACAAGAATTTTGAATATCGATTCAATATTTATGTAATATAGAGTACTGGTGCAAGATAAAGGTAAGCTGATAAACGTAAGGTAACCAACATCATAATACTCGGTTTCCCTAAAGTCTTCAGCTGCCTAGTCAGTGGTTGACCACCCAAAAGACAACTACCACTGTCTCGGCAGAGCAGAGCGGGTTATTATCTTTCGCCTCAGAACAGGACACAACAGATTACACAGCCACTTAAATAGGCTAAGATTGGTCCCATCACCACTGTGCCCTTGTGGGCAGGCAGAACAGACCACTAAACATATCATGCAAGACTGCAATACACTAAACCAGTTAAGGGAAGAACACTGGCCCACAGATATGGATATCTACAGAAAGATGTATGGAAGCACTAAAGAGCTTTCAAATACAGTAGCATTTATTAAGAAAACAGGACTTGCTGTGTAGACATGTCAAACTGCGAACGAGAAGAAGAAGAAGAAGAAGTGGTTGATCAGAAACTGCTTGATTACCGTCGTCTACAGCACTTACTCATGTAGTGATAGCGCCATTCCTCGATTTTTTCCGAGCAAGAGCAGTGGTACCCAATTTCCTTGTGGCTGGGAATTTTTATTTCAAATCAGGAATAACGAGTTCACTCGAAACAGGAATTGATGTTCAATGGGCGAATGATTTAACATTACACAACAGCGGTTCCCAAATGTAGAGTGCAATTATCTAACAGTAGAAATCTTGTTAGAGAATGACAACGAATAACAATATTGATGCAGGTAATATTTATGTAATATACAGAAGTGGTTCTCAACGTGGTGCCACGGAGACTTGAAGGAGCAAACGAAGAGAAAGTTTGACATTGGGGGGGGGGGGCACAGATTCGTTCAGAAGGAATGAAGCACAGAAATAATTGTAGCGATAAAACTTAAAATTCTTTGGTGACTCATAATGAAAGTCAATGACCGTTTTTAATGCTGCAGGGAGGCAAATGAGAACATTGTTTCTAAAAGGAAGTCAGGGGCCACAAGAGATTGAGAAACGCTGATCTAGAGTACAACTATCTAAAATTGCCAATCTTGATGAGAATGATAAAGATAACATTTGTAGTAACAGTGTGTGTACATTTAAAATTATCAATACAGTTGTCAATATTATGATAGAAAATTGATAACAATATTGAGAATGATAAAATGTATAAATATAAATGACAGTGCTGATAATAATTATATTGTCAATAATTGTTAGAATGATCATACGGATAAATCTGGCTTTAATAGTGAAAATAATTATAAAATATCAATTTTAATACGGATGACAAAACATATAAAATGGACAGTAACAGTGGTGATACATATATTCCTATGGTGCACTCAAAAAGACAGCTCAATAAGATGTAAATGGTGTAGTAGACTGATTCATTGTACACATATTTCTCTGTATGTACTCTTTCTGTAGAGTAGCATGCCGATTGCCAAGAGTGTCTCTTAGAGTACTTAGCTCCGTAGATGCAGTTATAATTCAAAGGGACCTCCAAAAACATAAGACTGATACAAGTTATTTGACTATGTAACACATCAGAAAGAAAAGAACTTGAAGGGAAAATTAGTTTCCTCACATCAGTTTATATCATTCTTGGGTGCACAGGAAACAATTAGTACGAGCTATGTGATTCTCACTCGACTGTCCAATTAGGGAACACCGAATACAATTGTGCAGAGCACGAACCGCCTTCCAATCCGTACTGATAAAGAAAACCTACTGCTTATATATTTACAGAGATTGACAGGCAAAGAATAAAATAATTAAACCGCTTAATACGACTTAACTTAAATTGACACCAACAATAGCATACAACAAAAGAATTGAAACACCAAGGAAGATCAACAAGAATGTTGATTGAATGAGCTATCGACATCGTGAGATGTCCCAATGTAATTGCATATCAAACGAACAAATGTGCCATAGCCAGAAAATATATCGTCATTCAATCGTGCGACACTTGACAGCAAAAGTAATCAATAGAAGAGGAAGAAGAAAACATGTAGCAGACTAGGGATAGGAAAGTCTTAGATGAGTGTGCTGGGGTATGCTGTATATGAAGTATGCTGAAAGATATGGCACATCGATTATATCTTTAGTGTTCGTGCTGGCAGGATTGCTGAACTGAGATCTTCATTATTGTTATGATCTCGGGCTGTGATATAACCAAACTTGACTCACTTTCGCCGTTGAAAGGTGTCTACTTTACCATAAAAGGTGCAAATTAAATGACCACACCATGTAGCAGACTAAAACAAAACAGTCATCAATGGAGTATGTTGAGAAAATCATACAAATTGCGTGCATGCTGAAAGATATGGAACTTGGTGCTGAATGGATAAACTCGCCCGTATATTGCCATACCGTCTTCCGTGTAGTGATACTCAGTAAATAAAGTTAAAGTAGTGCTCAGTGCTCTTGATTCTGACGTGCAGATATTGGTCAGAGAAAATTTCAGGGATGGTGACATGATACACAAGTGGTTCAGTTGTTACAACTGTATAGTGCTTGGACTTTCACAGCGTATTGTGTAGGGAAGACCTTCAGAAAAGAGAGACGCTTTTGCTATGATTGTAATTAGCACCAGTATGGAAATTAGGGCAGCGACCACAACATTTAATTGGATGAGTACACAAAAAGCAACTACTGCCTGGCATTGAATTGGATGAGTACACAGAAAGAAACTACTGCCTGGTATTGAATTGGATGAGTACACAGAAAGCAACTACTGCCTGACATTGAATTGGATGAGTACACAGAAAGCAACTACTGCCTGACATTGAATTGGATGAGTACACAGAAAGCAACTACTGCCTGACATTGGATGAGTACACAGAAAGCAACTACTGCCTGTCATTGAATTGGATGAGTACACAGAAAGCAACTACTGCCTGACATTGAATTGGATGAGTACACAGAAAGCAACTACTGCCTGACATTGGATGAGTACACAGAAAGCAACTACTGCCTGGCATTGAATTTGATGAGTACACAAAAATACAACTACTGCCTGGCATTGAATTGGATGAGTACACAAAAAGCATTTAATGTCTACATCCTTGAAGAGACTCAATAGGCATGATCAGAAAAATACAAGCTTATTATGTTCGTTAGAAATGACTTGAGGCAGTATGGAGAGATAGAGCTTGGAAGTAATCACATTAATTTTTTCTTGCCTGGTCATAATGGTAGATGTCTCAATGAGAAAGCAAATAGATTTGAGAGTCCTGCAAATGTATCAGGCAACAGAGAAATGGACGCAACTGACATACTGAAATCCATACGAGAAACAGCACAGAATGTAATTAATTCGGTTGCTGATTCTCAGAATAAAAGATCTAGGCTTTATCTGAGGAGTTGCCAAAATTAACGTTGTTATGGGCCTAGAAAAAAATTGTCAACAAGCAGTAAACTGCAGATAACATCGAAGCACCCATGCGTGTCGTGTAGACAATGATGACATGACGTTGTTGCTAGAAAGTCACGTCGAAGGAGTAGAATCCTGCTCAGCTCTGGAATTTTAATATACTGTCACACTAACTTCCTTCTTAATATAGTGTTTAAAAGCCAGCCTTCTTGTGCGTTGATTTTCTTAGCACGTCTTGGTTGGTCTTCTTGCTGTCCATAGTATTCTCATGGACAAGAGATTATTAAGGAATGCATGTACATATCGCTAGAGGAGGCGGGACAACTTGCCAGAGACCGCGGTAATTTCAGGAGATTAATAAGGAAGACTACGTTCTGGACAGAATACATTACATGACAAGTCACACTCAGTAAAACAGTACTGTATAAAAATTTAATGAGCTAAAATGTATATAAAAAAAGCTCAACCAGTAGCCTTCAGTGAATACATCTACACAGTGTAATCACTGGAAATGATAAAGTTGATATCTTGTCCAGATTGGTGGCAAAAAGAAACTACCAAACCATACACTACACTAATAAGAAACTAAAGCCATAATCTTCAACACATACACGCCAGAGTTGATGAGACAAATGAAAGGGGAAAATCAGATTTGTCAATAAATCATATGTGACAGAAGAATGATGAGCTATTTGACTGAGGCGTGTATGTTAAGATCCTGGCAGGACATGATGCTTCTGAGATACTGCCAAACTCGAATGTCTCCGTTCGGGGACTTAATATGCATCCATAACCCCCGACACA
The DNA here is from genome assembly GCA_034231615.1 of Meghimatium bilineatum. Classification (NCBI taxonomy): domain Eukaryota; kingdom Metazoa; phylum Mollusca; class Gastropoda; order Stylommatophora; family Philomycidae; genus Meghimatium; species Meghimatium bilineatum. Next base: position 69,804,578 of record CM067299.1, on the reverse strand, counting down.
ACTATATCTTTAAGACAAACAAATCGTGTACAATTCCGGATGTCACCTAGGTTGTTCAACATTGTACAAGTCCGGGTGTCATCTAGGTTGCTCAACATTGTACAAGTCCAGGTGTCATCTAGGTTGCTCAACATTGTACAAGTCCGGGTGTCATCTAGGTTGCTCAACATTGTACAAGTCCAGGTGTCATCTAGGTTGCTCAATTAAGGATGACATATGCTTTTGGCAGAAGATCATATTATATAAAGTGCTACCAGTTTATAGCTAAAGAGATCAATTACTTAACCATCATCATGGGCTGACGATCTGACCTAGATAAAACATCGGACTCGCCTTGGCGACATGATCAGTAATTAAGACTATAAACATCGCTCTTGTGTTGACAGAGTCCGAGAGGGAGTTAAAGAATATCGACATTGTTACCTGCCAAGCATGTCGTTAAAGGCAAATAAGAAGGTTTTAGGATGGAGTTGACTGTCTCATCCAATAGAATGTCAACGTTATCCAGAAGTCATACTGAAGTCGGAAGTGTCCAGCCGAAAGCTGCATATATTACAGTTAATTTGTAAACCATGACACAGCGAACTGTTCTCCGTACTACATCGAAAAAATAGTAAGAGTAAAAAAGCCATCTATATCTGACTTGCAAATGTTCTAGAATACAACGCGTCAAAAAAGAAGGTAAACGAATGATAAATCTGGAACTGAACGTGGTACTTCTGCGGGTGCAGGGAAAACAAGAACGACAAATTCGATCTTTCGAGGTTCAATCGTATATGCAATGAAATCCCTTTATAATGCATACGTTTGTAAGGAAATTCCATATTAGCAAAGTTTTTCACAATCGTAATTGGTTAATTTTTTATTTTTACATAATTTTATATACTGAATTGAGGTTATTACATAATATTATTATTATATTATTACATAACTTAATTACATAACTAAATGCATTAAACTTAATTACATAACTAAATGCAACCTCGGCGACACATCTGGCCTTGAAATGACAGCTTAAGTTATCTCCGCTACGCTTAACGGCAAATGTGAATGCGCTCAACAATCATTCACCTGGGGAAAGACAATAGACAATAGACATAACTTAATAACATCAGATGGAAGATTTACTACAGAAGTCAAATGTAGAACTGTCCAGGAAAGGCAACAAGATGAAGAACATACTTTCTAATATATCTTTGTTAATTGAGAGGAAGGAGTTCTTAGATATATATATAGAACCAGTTCTGGTGTATGGAGGTCAATCATGGACAATTAGTGGAATCATTTTTAAAAGTATATAAAACAACAGTGATGTGGTTGTATAGAAGAATATTGAGAACACCATGAACAGATAAAAAGCGTTATGAAAGGTATCTTGAAAGAAGTTCGTTCTAGCAGAGAGCCTCTTATCCGCATCATAAAAAGATAGTCTACATGTTTTGGACACATGAGAAGAAGAAAGATGAACACACATCATGACAACAGGCAAATTCGAGAGCAAGAGGGGTAGAAGAAGACCAATATAGTAGATGTTTGACAATAAGACCAATAGAGTAGATGTTTGACAATAAGACCAATAGAGTAGATGTTTGACAATAAGACCAATAGAGTAGATGTTTGACAATAAGACCAATAGAGTAGATGTTTGACAATAAGACCAATAGAGTAGATGTTTGACAATAAGACCAATAGAGTAGATGTTTGACAATAAGACCAATAGAGTAGATGTTTGACAATAAGACCAATAGAGTAGATGTTTGACAATAAGACCAATAGAGTAGATGTTTGACAATAAGAACAATAGAGTAGATGTTTGACAATCTGACCAATAGAGTAGATGTTTGACAATCTGACCAATAGAGTAGATGTTTGACAATAAGACCAATAGAGTAGATATTTGACAATCTGACCAATAGAGTAGATGTTTGACAATCTGACCAATAGAGTAGATGTTTGACAATAAGACCAATAGAGTAGATATTTGACAATCTGACCAATAGAGTAGATGTTTGACAATAAGACCAATAGAGTAGATATTTGACAATTTGACCAATAGAGTAGATGTTTGACAATCTGACCAATAGAGTAGATGTTTGACAATAAGACCAATAGAGTAGATGTTTGACAATAAGACCAATAGAGTAGATGTTTGACAATAAGACCAATAGAGTAGATGTTTGACAATAAGACCAATAGAGTAGATGTTTGACAATAAGACCAATAGAGTAGATGTTTGACAATCTGACCAATAGTGTAGATGTTTGACAATAAGACCAATAGAGCAGATGTTTGACAATAAGACCAATAGAGTAGATGTTTGACAATAAGACCAATAGAGTAGATGTTTGACAATAAGACCAATAGAGTAGACGTTTGACAATAAGACCAATAGAGTAGATGTTTGACAATAAGACCAATAGAGTAGATGTTTGACAATAAGACCAATAGAGTAGATGTTTGACAATAAGACCAATAGAGTAGATGTTTGACAATAAGACCAATAGAGTAGATGTTTGACAATCTGACCAATAGAGTAGATGTTTGACAATAAGACCAATAGAGTAGATGTTTGACAATCTTACCAATAGAGTAGATGTTTGACAATAAGACCAATAGAGTAGATGTTTGACAATAAGACCAATAGAGTAGATGTTTGACAATCTGACATTGGAGAACATCCGTATCAGAAATATTGACAGCCAACGAAAAGAAGGCTGTGGAAAGATATGATGATAACTAACGTCACATGGTCGTGCTGTGATGCAGAGATGCGACCGCATCAGACGGAATCAATCAAAATACATTATCGGGGCGACATTTCGAAGAAAAACCATTTAAGGGTGGCGGCAATCCGACGACTTGCATCATACCGAGAAAATCTACAGCACGGTCCTGTACACGACCTAGACTATAAGAAGATTATATAATATTTTGTCAGTCAGGACTAATGTTTTATATAAGAATTTCACTGTATATCTCTTTGTATTTAAAAAAAAAAGATCTTAATGATCAAATATTAGCATTACAACAGTATCGATGTTTTTGTTTAAGTTTCAGAAACAATACCAAACTTTTGTGGGAAATTTCTATGACATTTTCCATTACAAAGAAGATTTCATGGATCACCGTAAGTTTCATTTCTTGAACTATTCCATAGAGTATTACCCGGTATTCATATTTTATAGCTTTCTTTTCTTACAATTGTATTTAAGATGTTTCATGAAGGTGTTTTGTAGATTTTTCACAAAGATGTTTGGTTTAGATGTTTTATCATAAAACGTATGTATCTCGGAAATAAAGTTAGTAGACAAACTAGAGATCTGTTAAAATGTGCTGAAGTGAACCATACAATTCTTTTTATTTTACAATGGTGGTGATAGTAGTAGTAGTCGTAATAGTAGTAGTAACAGTAGCATTAGTGGTGGCAGTTGTAGTACAGTAGTAGTTGTTGTTGTAGTAGTAGCAGCAGCTTTATAATAGTGCAGTAACATTAGCAGTAACAGTAGTAGTACTAATAGTAGTAGTAACTGTAGCAGTAGTAGTTACAGTAGTTGTAGCAGTAACAGTAACAATAACAGTAGCAGTAACAGTAACAATACAGTCGCAGTAGTAATTAATTTATTTGTATGAAGGCTGCCTTCATTGTACTCGGATTATTAGGCTGTCCATACATCAACCATTTTTGTACCCCCTCCATTTGTCAACAACATGACAAGAATAAAAAAAAGTTAAATATGTAATACAAAAATAGTCAACCTCCCCTAATAACTTTTTATGCAGAGAAAGTACGAAAATAGAGACATAATTGTTCAAATGTGTACATCTATATTTTAGATTTATTTTAATGTAATTGGTGTAGATTATAGTGCTGCCAATATCCAAATGATGGTGAGTAGTTATACTCCTGTCAGCGCAATGCCATTCTTAAAAAAAAGTGCAGGTTTATGAAGTTGACTTAGTGATCAATACAGTTCGTTAGTGACCGTTAAGTGTGTCTAAAAGATTTTTCCTGGCAGTTTAAAGATACGGGCAATCAATAAGGACGAATTCCACTGTTTCTTTGGGATGAGAGAAGTGTCTGCAAATGGGTAATTGCTGGGGTTTGATACGGTTTATTTGGTCATTGACTCTTGCATATCATGTTGGAAACTGAAAGATAAGGGATTTCTCCTGCAGAGTGTGTCTACGTTGTCATTGTCGTTTGGCAGTGTCATTTCACTAAATACATTTCGACCAGTTTGTTCAGCCAGATTTCCCTGGTGTTGTTTCTGAGAATCTTTTGAGACTTTTCCTATACTACAAGATCTTCGCTTTTGTTGTTTTGATGCACGCTTTGTTTGAAATAGGAGCACCATGTGTTGGTTTTGCTATGGGCACGTTTGTGCATGAGAGGTCTTTATGCTAAAAGCTCACTATCAGTCGGACAGTAGCTTCCGGGCGATCAGCTGCACCTGGATGTGAGAGGTTGTGTGGTTCGCGTCACATAAATCCTTGTCCAGTAAGTGGATCGTCCAGCCCAGACCCTACATGTTAATTGGTGTATGAAAAACCATTTTGTTGATGTCAACATTTGTACCCACCCCCTCCCTTTAATAGTCGACATAATTTATGGACAGTCCTTTTCTTTGCTGACTGTCCAGAGAATTACTCTTAGCACGCCACTCTGTTTATGGACAGACCCTATCCTATATGTACTCTTGATGCCTGTTCAGAGAATCACTCTTAGAATGCAACTCTGTAACTTCAAATAATAACAGAGATTTCCGAAAAATTCACTTTGTAAACAAAGACATAGCGAGTGAGATTTGTACCCACGATCTCTTGAGCACAATGTGAACGGTTTGATCACTACGCCTGGGAGATCCCCAGTTTTAGTTTCTTTATTATTATGTTACTAAACTAGTTAATTAATTAGTTAGCTGGGATTAGCTACAGGTAGGTTGTTAGTTAACTAACTAGCTATCTGGTTAATTGGATGGTTGGTTAGTTAGAAGCATGTTAATGATCAAAATGGCAGAATAACTAAGTGCATCATTCTGTCAATTTAACGGACTGGGGTGTGACTGTCTACTCTGTGCAGACCTCATGGCTGAGGTTAAAACAGTCATAGTCTTATCAAACAGATAAAAATATCGTTCTATTGGCGAAATTGACAAAGAATGGAAAGATTAAAAAAAGAAAACAGACTGACAACGCCTGAGATAATGTTGATTTGTTCACAAATATATCTAGCCTTTGTATTGAGAAATCTGGTTGAGATTTTATAGCTTGAACTAGTGACATGGTCATCGATGTGCAAAATTGAGAATATACGCGTACTACAATTGTATGAGGATGAAGGTTGAGCCCGCTATTGCCTCTTGAAAGAAGAAACGGTGTCTGATTCTCAGTCCATGTTCTAAAAGTTTCAAAACTGTTTCCGGTGTCGATGGACTGGATGACATATATAGATAGTTCCAACCTCTCGAGTATCACATGGATCTACTGCTCTAGTCATACTGGAAATACATACCGGAGAAAGAAAGAGAGAGTAGACAGGCTTGCATCTGTAGTCAATGGGTTGGACATGGGTACGAAGGACGTGCTGAAGTTGTTTTGCAAGCTACTTCTAGGTGTGGACACTGTGATAGATGACTCATCTAGGCTTCAATTGAGGTTAGTAGGATTAGGTATCTTCAAGGCAGATTGTGAGCCACGGCAAACATCAGGATCAATACATGTCGACCTCTGCTGGGGGACACTGAACACCTATAGGTTTACACGAAATGCAATGTCGCCGGATAGCAACTAATAGCCATTACCAATTATAACAGAAAATGATATTTTCAATCTCTGGCACACTGTATTGTTGTAAACTTGCATCTGGTTCAAATTCTGCAAAGACCACTCGCCAGTCCAAGCAGCTGTACAGATAGGCTCCAGACTAGCACATTTATGCAAGGTAAACACAGTGATGAACAATACTGACCACCATACAATCTTAGAATGCTAACATGTAGTACTGTGACAAAGTATACTACTGATATTCCTAAGCATTATGTTCTATATGACTACTTTTAATGATTTATACAGATATCATTTCACACAAAGACTGGGGACCAGACATTCAAGCTCGCAGAGATTCCACCATAACTTTCACCAATACAAGTAGGACCTAATTCATCAGCTTATTTATCATTATCATCATTTTTTATCACTCTTAGATGGGATTGGAAGTGGGGTGACAACCTGTAACATGTGAAAAACGTATTGCCACTGCATGTCTTGTCTCAATTTCTTACTTTTGTTCTCTGTCTTACTTATTCGCCCGCTGTCTAACGGGTTAACATGGGAGTGTGTTAGGCTGAGGGAGTGAACCCCTACAGAGAATCCGTAGGTGAGACCCTAAGGCAGTATATGGTGTATTAAATCACCTTCTGACATCTGCATTTCTGCTCGTTTTCAATATAACTGGCGTTGCTTTCCCTTTAAACTAACGGAACGGAACCGAGATGGGGTTAGTACAAATCGATGAGGCACTTTCCCTATAAAAATCTGCCAGGTCAAGCAATAATGTGTGAAATATAGTGACTAAGTGTCTCAGCAATTTATACTGGCCTGCTTTCTGATTGTATGTAAAGACGCAAAAAGGCATCATCACGATTCATACCCATATGATTCAGTAATTCACACATAACTAACTATATGATTACTGAATTCACTCACACTATATATATATATATATATATATATATATATATATATATATATATATATATATATATATATATATATATATATATATATATATATATATATATATATATATATAGTTCTCAAGTTCTATAAATGTATAGGTAATTGGAAAATGCAAAAACACTTTTATATATATATATATATAACGGGGGTATGTATATATATATATATTATTGCATAAGTAGAAAAAAATGACAGACATGAAATTTAGTTCATTGGTTGGATTAACTATACACTGTTGCTATATAACAGGTGCTATGTTTTTCAAGAAGTTGATAGGTTATGTTGGATCAACCATTGTTTTTTTAATAGCATCACCGACATGGGAAATCTTTAGTTTCCTTGTTGTTGGTTGACCAGTGACAATCTGACTTCACAACAGTGCAGATATATGTTGTTGTTGCAGTAACTTCCGGGCAAGTCTTGGTGCTGTTTGATGAGATACGTTCACCATTTAATTAATTTCATTGTGCCAACCACATACAGAGCTGTTGCTTCATGGCAGTTTGTTCATGATACAATTGTGTTGACTCCAAAGGCTGACTGGAAATCGAACTAGAGACTGCGAACGGCGACCACGATGAATCCGTCCAATGTAGAAATCTTCGAAGCAATCGATGAGGAAATTCAGGTCTGAGAAACTATCAATATTGGGGAGGTGTTCCAAAACAGTAATGACATCAGTTTCTGATACGAATTTCAAAGCCATCAGTTGTTTGACTGCATAATTTTCATTACAGATATACAACGCCGTTTTACCCTCAGACTATAGTGTTTGCCAAACGTTCTGTCCAACGTGGAAATGCACATTCAAAATCTTTAACTACAGCAGACTCGAGATCAGTAACAATTGAAAATGGAGCTGCATGTCCGTTATTTTCAAGTGTAATGAGGCCTGAAGCAGCTACGGTTTATTACTTCACTACGTCCAAACAAAAGTGCATACTAACATATGCGAACTATATAGGTTCTCATTTACAGCCGAGTCGACTGGAGGAGTGGTCGTGTCAAGCCAGAAATCACAACCAGTATTTTTGTGTGTCCGGATGGGCTTCGAACCTGGCACGCTGTAACCCAGTAATATCAATCAAGCTCACTACCAACTAGGTTACCACACTCCTCAAACATTTGACTGTATAAGCAGGCATATGCATAATCACTTTACTCATTATTTTATGACTATGGAATTAATTATCTTTCTCCATGTGACGTGTCCATCGCAGAACATATCCCTCACTGCCACTCTATAGGCCTCTCGGTTATGTGCAAGCGACCCGGCCTCTTCCAGTTCAGGTCTTCGATGGCATGTGTCCATCGTAGTCTTGGTCTGCCTCTTGTTCTCTTTCCTAGACGAATTATCTCATTACTATCAAATTCACACTACTACTCATATCTTTTCTTTTTCGCTTTATAAACCTTTCTGCTTTGCAACATCAAGGGTAGAAGACTTCTCTTGAGATTGACTTTGTGTGCTGCATAGGGCCTATATGTTTGTTTTCGTTGACTCTTATTTCTGTAATCCATCGTTTGCAAGGTCTGCCCTTGGCTCTGTATCCATCGTGTCTGTATAGTAATGCTTTTTGAGAGGCACTGTCTCATGGTAGTGTGGAAGCATGCGAAAACCACTTAATCTGTCGTCATCTCATGTAATCCAGGATTGGCATTGTGTTTATTAGTCTTCTGATGTTTGCGTTCCTCATTCAGTCTCTTATTACTCCGCGGATTCTACATAGACAATCTTCAATAAGATCTACTTTGTTTCTTAATCCACAGATATTTATTGTTCCAAATTTGGTGGTTTGTTTACGTTTGAATGTCGTCTTCAGAGAACTCTCCATGTTTCCTACGAGAGTTTTAGTTCTGCACTGTCGGTTACTACTCATATATCATCAAATGCACGCATACTATATGATGATTGAAATCCCTCACCATGACATCATCGAATTCACTCAAACTGTTTCGTACATAACTTTCAGATACAAAACTGCCCTTCTATATGGAGGTGAAGAGCAATACCACTAACAAGAAGAGCAATACCACTAACAAGAAGCGCAATAAAAAACTTGTGGATATCAAGAGAGATAAGCTTGGGGTCTTCAGTGTACAACAACAAGGAGAATATCTTATCAGTATCAATGTAAGTTGTCACTGCTGATGTAGTTGTTGTTGTGTCTTTGTCATTTTTAATGTTGTTATTGGGCTGGAGATATGTGATGTAGGGCAACACAATGACAGCACCATGAAATATAATTCTCTAGTATATCTAAACGGTGTTTACGAGTTTACTTTCAACTCAAAATAATACAGTACTATACCTGTTATCAGACATACCATATTCTTCTTTTTCTAGTTCTCAACTTCCTGCAAATTAGTAAAAACCAGAGTCCAGAAAGTTATGCCATGATTTAGAACTTAACTGCGATTTATACGCCTTTCATCCAGTCACTTGACATACAATGTGAACCCAACTATAAAGTTGCTGTGCACTGATACACAGTCAGAACATTCATAATCTTTAATTGCAGCAGACTCGAAATCAGTAAATATTGAAGATGGAGCTGTATTTCCGTTATTTCCAAGTTTAATGATATGCTGAAGCAGCTACGGTTTATTACTTCACTATGAAAAGTGCACACACACACACACATGGGATTATTTGACAATTCATGCATGGATCGTTTACTTTCTTTCGTTGATGCATGTTTTCCTGTGAGTACAGGGAGGCTTTCTATGGGTTGTGGAAATAAAAGGGTGCTTGCCCCAGCCATGGAATGAACCCGGGACCTTAAGGGTCTGAGAACGGTGTTCTAACCACACGGCCATGCGCTCCACATCGTATACAGTTGATCAAATCCCTCTGGGGTGACTCGGAATTTTCCATCAGCAATCCAGTGTCTGCTTTAAAAAAGTAAATTAACATATTCCTGTGCTGCAAACAGAACGAAATAACCTCTTTATACCACATAGAGATCTCATGATCAGGTGTGAGTTACAGAAATACGAAAGTGAATATCTCAAATAAGTAACCATGTGGTACGTAAACATAATAGCTACTAATAAAAATATAATTATAATATACTATAAATAATAATTATAATAAGTAGTAGCCTACTCGCAACGAATGATATTTCCTTTTAAGATCTTTCTGAGAGAGAGCATATAATAATAATACATAGATTGAAAAAAACTAATAATAATAAAAGAATGTTTCACATAGGCCCTATACATAGTTCATTACTTGGTTGTTTGACAGACAACATATATAGGGTGTCTATAAAGTTGCTGTGCACTGATTTTGAAAAGGAATATAAGTGCTATCTATCTATACGCTGTGTCCCTTGTTTGCCTTGTGGTGTCAAGAGTTCTCTGGAGATGGCCTTCTTGTGCGCTGTTTGTAAGCTTGTTCCTGTAGCTTCTTTGATCCATCTTTTACATGGTCTGCCTCTGGCTTTATAACCGTCATGTCTATGTGTTATGGCCATTTGACGCATGCTATATGTCGACAGTCTGGAAGCGTGTGAAAACCACTTGATCTGTTGTCTTTTGATGTGTTCCAATACTGGCATATAAGTGCTGTTTCATTAAAGAATATTAACTCAATTTCTCAACATGTTTACATGGTTTCTCAAAATCTCATCCTGGCCAGATTACTATTGTGGATATCACAGGAACACATTTTCTGGCGCTATACTTGAATGATCAAGCTGTGCTAGCCTGTACTAATGGTGGGTTCCGCTGTCCACATGTTAACGAAGAGAATTCTCAAAAATACAGAACATGTAACATTATTGGTAAGTAATCACTAATATGTGATAGTTAAGATGTTAGTGCTCCTGTTTCCTAGTTGAGTGATTCAGGTTAAATCTTCCAGAATAGTAGGACAAATGTTTATGCAATCACCAGACTTCTAGATCAACTAATCCTAGGATAAACTAGTATTATATTATATTACCATTGGTTTGTAGTACTAGATATAGTACTTTATTTTCCTAAAGAGGAACAGGAGCTGAACACCTCTCACACCCCACTCTCTTACTGGCTTGCATGGAAGGTGGCAGTGGTACTATTCTTTACTCACCATAAAAGCACAGGTAAGTGGGTCATTATTGCACTGGTTTATTACCCCCTTCCAGCTCTGTGACTGCAAGGTACATATCTTGTCTGTGACGGCGAGGTACACAGCTCATATGGGACACAGAGGTACACAGCTCATCCGTGATGAACAAAGTGTCGGGTTCTAATCCCGCAGCAGGCTGATCATCCTGACCATTAGAAAGCAATGATAAACAACTGAACACAAATACCACCAAGAAAATTACCTGTAGCCAATAAATACTGGGTTTATGGCTACATTCTGAATATATGCTACTAATTTGTATTACCCCAGTGATTCATTGATTCAAAGTTACAGTGTTTATGTTGTGCACTTGTACATGTCGAAGGAACACAGGAATATGGGCGTGAGAAGTGTTAGATATTTTAAGAGCGCAAACGGTTTCCTGGTGACCCAGTCTGATGTGTACGAGATTTTATCTGGCATATACATACTAAAAATATGATAATGACCACATCATTCCCATTGTTCAATTAATCACAGAAAAATACAGAACTATGATATGAAAGGGGACTTTAGTGAATTGCTATTGACCAGTATACCAGTCACTATACCAGTATAAGTCTACTTATATTTTTTCTAATAGTCATGCCTGTCAATCAGTTTTAAGGGTTCCATTTCTACAGAATATAGTCAGCTTTCATTGAAACAAGAAAATTCAAATTGAATTGGAGGCTACAGAAATGTGGTTTCTGAGAAGAATGATGAAAATACCATGGACAGCCAAGAAAACTAATGCAGAGGTTCTCATTGATGCTGGCGTAAAAAGATCAATCATATCAAACATTAGAGGCAGACAGACAAGGTTTCTAGGGCATGTGTTGAGAAGAACACAGCTTGAACACTTAATAACCACTGGAAAGATCAAAGGGAGAAGAGATAGAGGTCGACAAAGAGAAAAGTTACTAGATGGGCTTGTATCGTGGCACGGTAGAAGCTCACCAACCGAGCTTATTGACAACACAAGAGACAGAGAGTCGTGGAGAAACATGATCGCCTACGCCAGTCCGCATGGCACTTGATTGATTGATTCATTGAATGCATCAGCAATGGAGTTTAGTACTGTATTATTTAAAGTTTATGAAGAATTTAAATCTATTTATCAATCTAATCTATGTCTATCCAACTAATCTATCCATCCAACCATATCAGTCTGTCTATTTAGATGTATCTATCTTTTTATATACATATACAGTGGAATCCCATTATAACAACTTGGTTCAGGCTGACAAAATATGTATTTAATAAGTTATTCACTATATATAGTACAAACAATAAAGAATAAACATAATTGGGGATTTTTTAAAAGTATTGCTATATAGGGAAATATGTTGTAAAAGAAGTCACTATAGAGGGATTCCACTGTAGGTTACTTATTCTGTAAAATCTATATATCCACTTTATCTTTTGATTTACATTTGTAAAAATTTTCTCTAACTTCATCATCAGGGGTTCTCACACTGCATAAAAATGACACTTTAGATGTTCGAACAATGGAACAGAATATGGTAGTACGTCTGGAGGAACAAAAAAAGTCTTTTTTTAAGATTGTACTTTTAAACTGAATTTTTATTGTGGCAAAAATGTGTTTGAATATGACCCATGTTTACTAGCATTGCCTACTTTTATTACATACAGTGGAATCCCTCTATGATGTGCATGTTTATAACGAATTTACATGTTTAACACTTAAAAAGTCCTCAATTATTTTGTATTCTTGTTTATACTGTAAATAGCTAATTTCTTTTATTACATAAATATTTTCTTGGCCAGGACTAAGCTGTTATAATGGGATTTGACAGTACTTTTTATTTCATGATAGACAGTGATGTTTTATGTTATATATATTTGTGAAATATGGATCACTAGCCACTGATCTTCAAAGCAGACTATTTTAAAGCAGTTTCAGGCTTTAAAGTTATGGGAACTGTAAGTGTTCAGATGATGAGAGGCAAAGCTGAAAGGTAATAAGAACCATCGATGGAATAAAAAGTTATAGAAAATAAACACCATTAGGGTCAGGAAACACTCTCAATGGAAATAAACACTATCAAGGAATAAACACAATCAGGGAAGAAACAGTGTCTGAGGGCACATCCAGTTGAGTGATATTCTGTTTAACTAGTTCTCAAGTTATTTTTGTGTGGACACATTTCTGCATTACAGATGAAAGAACATGGAATAAACATTATTAGGGAAGAATAAACAGTGTCTGAGGGCACATCCAGTTGAGTGATATTCTGTTTCACTAGTTCTCAAGTTGTTTTTGTGTTGACACATTTCTGCATTACAGATGAAAGAATATATACATTAACCCATTATTATATTCTTCTCAGTAACCAATCCCAGCTGTGTTAAATTCGTTCCACAATGACTTTGCGTCTTCTTTTGAATCCTTCTCTTGTTCTACACAAATAAGAGATATTTCAGTTTTTAGTTTTTATTGACACTATAAAATATAGGCCTATGCCGCATAGATGATATGGCTTACGTGTACTGGTGATTTCAGTTTCATATCATTTTTAACAATGAGGTAACATAACACACACACACATAAATGGGTTAACTTGTACACAGAAATTAGAGGAATGAGTAAACTCGTTCACACCAGATAATAACTCTACGGTCACTGTGACAGGAGTCCCAGAAATTCAACCTCTATTTATCATGAACATATACCTAGATGTCTGGCTCCGTGATACTGTATGCTGTGACGGCCAAGGTACTGGGTTAGAATCCTGCCACAAGCAATTGTGCATCCATACTACTCAGAAAGCAATGGCAAACTACTAAATGTATTTATATTGCCTAGAAAATCACTACAGCCAAAAAAATGCTGGGTTGATGTCTACAACCTTAAAGTAAAGTAAAATAACACATAGCATTTATTAATGCCGTAGGGGTGTGAGATGTTAGCGATCTCACATTTCAGAGGCTCTGCAAATGAGGGTGGTAGCCATCTCCTCTCCCTCACAGTAATTACTTCCCAGATTAATCCGGTACCCATTTAAGGCCGGGTCGACCTGGGAGCCGTTGCGATCTGAAAAACATTTTCACCCCTACTTTTGAATGAACTCAGGACCACTCATATGTGAAGCCAGTGCGCTAACCACTGTGCTATGCAGCTCCCACCCGTAATAAGATATCGAATAATATTCACATGACTAAGAAGTATGCTTCACAATAAAGACACTTTTTAATCCCCAACAAATATATATATATATATAGTCACTGGGCACTCATTGCTAGTGAAATAAATTGTGAATATTTAGTGCAGATCTATGTGATGTCACTTACGTTACAACAATTATGAAAAACCCCACTACTTATGTCAACCACACAGTGGGTGAAATGGCTCATAACAACAACAAAGTTATTTCTTGGTTGTGGAATAATAGTTAACTCTGAAGCTAACAGCAATCTGCTGAGTCACACAGTACTGTGGGCCATGGAAATTCACAGCTTTCACTGATGTCATTTTGAGCACAAATTTTCATTTCAATTTCTGTGCACAGCAACTTTATAGACACCCTATATATATATATATATATATATATATATATATATATATATATAAAATCTGGGTTATGATTTCTTGCTTGCCAGACCACTCAGCCAGTCAATCCAACTGTAAATGGAATCCTGATACATGAGTTAGGGGAGGGAAAGACAGCAAGAAAGGGTACTGGCCACTCCATATAATAGTTTCTGCGACTTAGTATATATAAAGTTGGACATTCCAGTTCACTAAAGTATATTACTACTACATATAATTCTTGATCACTTATTGTTTTTTAATAATCAGTCTGTATTGTAATAAATGTCTCACATTACTGAATTTTTATGAATTCTCTTCATGATTTATTTCACATTTTCCATTGTATCCTATTTGTTTCAATGTTAATATATTTTATGTTGAACATATATTGGATTTTGCTGCTGTAAAGTCATTCAGATTTTTAGTTTCCACACCAAATGTGAAAGATGAATGAAACTTGAATATGAAAGTTATACAGAGTCACAGACAAGACTATGAAATCATGCTTCTTTTTAAACATATGTAAGAATCATATGATTCAGATTGTGATGACAGCTGCATACTGCTCAGGATATACTATATGATGATGATGAATCATATTAGCTTTAGTGTTTTTTTCATACTGTCACATGATATACAAACTTAAATACATTAGATTGAAGGACATAGGATACAACTGAAACCCACAGATAAAATTCAGTTTAAGAATGTGAACTTATAGAAAAATATGAATGTGTGTTTAAATCATGAATAAACAGCTAAATGATCACTTTGAAGTTATAATTTACACAAGTATTTAGTAATTTCATGAAAATATTAAATGTACTAAATATATGAAACCCATCCACCCATAATCCATCAGTGTCATACAGGTACTATATTGGATGCGCCAACCCATTAAGGCTACCAGTTATTTCTATCTTCAATGGTACGGATTATTGTGAAAAATCTTGACCAGTTCGGTCTTTGATACTGTTTGCCCATAATTAGCTTTTACCTCCTCTGCTTCTTCCACTTTCAATTGTTCAATGCAAGATTGTTTTTGAGAGGGAATCATCGACAACATATCTATCCAAATGATGCAAGTTTTCTTCATTTTACTATTGAAAGTGGTGATTATGTTTCTTTGAATATATAAAACAGTGAAAAACAATGAAAACAGTAAAAAACAATGTTAACACCACAGGGGCACATGATACACTATTGACATGTAAACAATACAAAGTTCAAGATGACGATGTATATGGAAACATTTAGTCATGAAAGCGGGTTTTGTTGAAAATTGGATGGGATATGATAACAGATCTAACAAATTATTACCCAATACAACATGGACAGCAATACAATAAGGACCACATTAACACAAATTTGTCCATATTTTAGTTCTCACATCATCGAAGAGTGCACATGTCTGCAGACTGTGTTCTGGAGTCTGTGGACTCTTTTAACATGGGCGTTGGCCAGCCTTCATTTTGTGGAGATGTGCTTGTAGTCCGCAGTGTCTTGTGCAGAGCCTCAAAATTGTGGTTTGCTGTGATCGGGTCCTGTGGAAAGTTGCTGCCTGTTCTCTGACTCCATGTAAATTTGTATTTTCTTTTTGTGAGAGTTTTTGCTTCAGTCAGTGATATTCTGTGCTGGAATTGTTCCTTTTTTGCACCTGCTTTTACCAGTCTGTCAGCTGCTTCATTTCTTTTATTTCAGTTTAAGGAAATTTTACCAATGGGGTTCTCGCCGAAGTGTTACCAGGATTTAGAAGTGGAGCACATAATAACAATACTGCAACATGTGAGTCATGTCATAAGAGTAAATAAGACAGTTTTTGGGTGAATCTGGCTGTTCCCCAACTCATAGCTCAAAATGAACCAAAAGCCATATTGAAATTAGATGTATCAGGATCAAAGGAGCAGACATTACAGTCTAGCTGCCAACCATGACATACCAAGACACTTCTGTGAACCAGACTCGCTCTGTGAGCAGCAAAACTGGGACAGTGCTGTGGTAAATGTTCTGGTGTCTGTGTTATTGCTCCACAGATGCAGGCTCCTGAATTGCTAATGCTGATTCAGTTAACCCTTTCACCACTATGTGATTTCCCTATTGTCAATCCCCCATCACTAAGACAAGGGGCAGAACTCCTCCAAATTATTCATATGATGGTGTTAAAAATGCATTTTCTTTCAAACTATTCATTATATCACACTCAGACTTGGTAGATCAACAGAAAATGAATAGTTTTGAATGAATGCATATCAAAGATAATTTAATGCATGTATATTTTTAAAAATAAACTGTCAAATTCAACGTAATGGGGAAACAATTTTTCATCATGTGAGTGCTGAGTAGAGGGGGCACATTGAGATGAAAATATTGAGATATATTCTCAAATCTCCTTTTTCTTAAACAGGTTGATATGCCCGAAATGTTGAACCCATCATCTGTACTCCAGTACATGTTATATGTGATGACTGTAAAGGGGATCTGGTTAAGTGTGGTTCTAGATGGCAGCATCCTTTTCTCAGTTAAAATATTGTGACTTGTTCATTTCTGTTCAATGTGTTGTCTTGGTCAGGTTTATAATTTTCATTTAGTTCTGTCCGTCCACTGCAGTCTCATAGATTGTATTAGCAGAGACTTTTCTTCCCTGAAAATGTGAGGTACACAGGACTGAGGGAGGTTACCTCTCATTTTTGCTCATTCCAGTTTTTTTTAAATTTCCAGCTGTAAGTAAAATAATGATGGCCTGGTTTTAAAAAATTTATACATAAATGACAAACATGAATACAGTTGTAATCAAAGACAGAAACATGGTACATAAAAGAATCTTGTACACTTAAACCAGGAGTGGAATCTGCCAAAGTCGTAAGGAAAAGTCCCATGTGTTAGTTACTGCCATGTTTTCGTCATCGCTAGAATCACTGTTATCATTGTCAAAATTGTGGAAATGTCGCTGACCTGATGCTGTAGCTAGCATGTTATAGTGGTGGTTGAAGCTGAAGAAGAGAGCAAATGATATAACTTAATATAAAAGCTTAGAATTCTGTTTTCTGAATACTAGGTTTTAAATTATACAGTATAAAGAAGTGCTGTCCTCCAATGCTACACAGAACAAAATTTAACAAATGAATGGGATTTTGGCGGCACAGATACTAGGAATTTTTGTTCCCTAGACAAGTTTTAACACACACCCCCCCCCCTCCCCATATAAACTAACTTCATTTGTTATAGTGAACCTGGACATTAATTTTGCCCTAGGCAACTGTCCCGTTCACCCTGTCTAGTATCAAAACTGAATCTTTGACAGTAATATTTCAAGAACACTGAAGGACAAAGAGACGTAATGTTACTATAGAATGCTGCATCTCCATGGGCAGCTAAGAAAAGCAATGAGGTTGTACTACAAGATGCCACTACACAGAAAAAACTTCCAAGAAACAGAGGGAAATTTTTATCAGATTTATGGGCACATTATGATGAGGTGATTATGGGGAACGTGGTAACAATATGTGAAGTTCCCAGGAAAAGTGAGAAGGAGAGACAGAGAGAAAGGATTTATGGGCACATTATGATGAGGTGATATGGGGAACGTGGTAACAATATGTGAAGTTCCCAGGAAAAGTGAGAAGGAGAGACAGAGAGAAAGGATTTATGAGCACATTATGATGAGGTGATATGGGGAACGTGGTAACAATATGTGAAGTTCCCAGGAAAAGTGAGAAGGAGAGACAGAGAGAAAGGATTTATGGGCACATTATGATGAAGTGATATGGGGAACGTGGTAACAATATGTGAAGTTCCCAAGAAAAGTGAGGAGAGACAGAGAGAAAGGATTTATGGGCACATTATGATGAGGTGATATGGGGAACGTGGTAACAATATGTGAAGTTCCCAGGAAAAGTGAGAAGGAGAGACAGAGAGAAAGGATTTATGGGCACATTATGATGAGGTGATATGGGGAACGTGGTAACAATATGTGAAGTTCCCAGGAAAAGTGAGAAGGAGAGACAGAGAGAAAGGATTTATGGGCACATTATGATGAGGTGATATGGGGAACGTGGTAACAATATGTGAAGTTCCCAGGAAAAGTGAGAAGGAGAGACAGAGAGAAAGGATTTATGGGCACATTATGATGAGGTGATATGGGGAACGTGGTAACAATATGTGAAGTTCCCAGGAAAAGTGAGAAGGAGAGACAGAGAGAAAGGATTCTGGATAGTCTGGTAAGTGACATGAGATGATGTTCAACAATGGAGCTGATTAGTCAAAACTGGCAATAGGGAACTGTAGAGATCCATGATCACGTATGCCAACCTACATGGAAGATGTTGAAGGTGAGTTTTAAATTGTTTTACTTTAAAAAAAAATTTTCCTTGTCAGTTAATGGGAATTGGACAAGAAATGACCAAACTGATATTCTGAATGCCCTAAGGGAGGTAGAGCAAATAAATGATATAACAAATGTTTGTGAATCTGCAACCTTGAGTAGACTGCATATAGTAGATAGTATGAGAGCTCACAGTGGTCCACCAAATCAGCCATCATGCAAGTGAAAACCCTTAGTAGATGACATGCCTATATAGTGTGGCTTTCCTCTTGTGAAAATCTCACACTTCATCTCTACAATTATTTTTTAGACCCCATTTGAATAGGTGGCTTTCTCTCAAAGCCTGAGTCGATACAATGGCGAGTATGGCCACAATATCAATATCAATGAATCAATCTGACATAATACGCTAAGGGACCTTGTCAGATCAGAACATTTTCTATGGTTTGAATCATGGTCATTCTCAAAATTTCAAAAGTTTGATGTAAAGATCTGAACAGCCCTTAAAGGGAAACATAATAGATATGTAAAGAGACTTATAAGTCAGCATCGAACAAATGCTGGGTTGATAGCTAAGTCCTGTAAAGGATATGCTGCAATTTTACAACTAAAAGTTTCAGTCCTCTGGGGTATGAAAGAAAGCTCTGAAGATCTCTCTCTCTCCCTCAAAATGCACTTAGAAAACAAGAGTATTCTTACCTGACTCCATTAACACAGTCTCCATGTGCTTGAAATTGTGAACATGGTTTTAGAAATGAATCTCCATTTATTTCCTCAACAGGATTCAGAGTATCCCAAAATGCAACAGTACCATCATTGTTGCCAGAGACTAAGTATCTGCCAGATCTACAAATATAATTAAAGTTATTATACAGTTATTAAACTCTTGATTTTGGTACCAGAACTAATCAGATAATCATCATCATGTGCCTTGCTGGTTAACATACGTGGTCATAAATTTCTGTCCTGACTATTAGTTATATTTTTCCGAGCCATGAAGTTGGGCTGCCCCAAATTTTATCTCCTATATCTACAATATCTAGTGTTATTCATCCATAAAAGTGATGCTGACCATTTCTTACATCCACTAGTGAAATTCAATTAGAGTTGTGTACTAGGCTTTGAGTTTGTAGATGGCTAATAAGCCCTATTCTGGCCACAAATGTCCTCTGATGGTTTGAGCATAGGATGACCACAGTAGATGATTTTTTTTTATCTACCGTTTATTTTCTAGCTACTCTCCACTGTTGTGCTGCTGCATTTTTCCACTTTTTAAAAGATGCTGTGCCTTTTTTTTACTGTAGAGCACTATGTAGCTCTAGCTATATTTTGTGCATTCTTTCTGTGTATCATGGACTATTTCAAAGGCTAGTGACTCTATAAGTTTCTTTTGGCCACCTTGAGAACGTATGCCCATCTGTAATTCATGACAACGAATGTATGTCAGCATCAGAATAGTGTTAATGTTAGGGATACCAGATCTGTTAAGGATAGTGGTATCCAGAATATTGTCTTACCATCTGATGTTCATAATTTTTCTCTGAGACAAGTTGTGTGAAAGTGATTGAGTTTCCTCACATGTCATTTACACACAGTCCATGTTTCACCAGTGTATACAAGCACTGGAATTACCACTGCTCAATAAACTTTCAGCTTTGTAGGTTAATGCCATTTCTATGCTACACACTTGTGAAGAATCTGCCGAAAGTGCTGCTTGCCTCTGAGATCCTAGTATAATCATTAACTGTGGCATTTTGTTATAGTGTACTGCCTATGTATGTGAATTTATTCACAGCTTTCATTGCTACACCATTTACCTTTATGCAGGGCTCTAGATAGACTTTGCTAGACTACATTTGACAGTAAAATATGGCATCGAAAATGGACAAAGTCGTTCCTGAAATTGGTTGACAAAATCAGTTGGCTTTATCCTTCTTACAAGCGTAATGTGAAAAGGAATTTGACCTTTAGGCTGTGACATATTCCTAGCTTATTGTGGCGGGAACTCTATGTCATATGAGCTTAACTTTGTGTGATTCCATACTGATGAATTGGGGCATAGCAAAGGGGGTGAAGACGCCTATCGACCCATTACGTAATGATGTTGGTGGCTATCAGTGCCTATGGAGTCCATAATGTTAACTCACATGGAGTGAACACCACATGTCATTAATCAGAGCAGCATAGGGTTAAATAAATTATTGCGGGGATTGAAACAAACAACAAACCTGAGCCAAATATTTGAAACTGCAATTTTGTAAAAGTATAGTACACATTGAAAAGTACAGTAGAAGGTGGTGATCCTTGTTGCAAACTTTGGTCTATAGTTTTGATATCTAATAATCTCCAGAACTCAAACCTCAAAGCAGAGCCGTCTTTACACAATTTAGGGCCCCCGGGCAAAGAAATAGTGTTGGGCCCCTGGGCAGAGAAAGAGTGCCCCCCCCCTCCCGCAGGAATAAAAAAATAAATGGTTGATAATATTAAAAATAATGTATTATTTATTTTATTGTCACTATACTTATTTCAACCAAATTGTTGTTAAAACATGCTGTACAGCTGCAACTATAATCAACATTAAACATGAAAAACAGAGAAAAGAGATTTTATTTACATGTTTTATAGTATTACATATGATATTTGCAAAAACAAAAAAATTTACACACAAAAACAGATATTTACATATGTTTTTTAAATAATAAGTGCCATAACATATTACATCTATTACACAAGGTCAAACAAAGGTATTAAAATTCGTAATAGAAAAAAAATTTATTAAATTAGACAAATTTCAGTACGGTACTTTATTATAACAAGCGTTTGCGACATTTCTTTTTAGAAAATTGTTTTATTATCGGCTTGAAGTCAATGGTCTTCAGGATGTCATTTTCTATGCTCATGAGTGAAAGCCAGTTCAAACGATGCTGTCCCATTGTACTACGAAGCTGATTTTTTATAAGTTTAAGTCTTGAAAAAGAACGTTCTCCTGTACAATTGCTCACCATCATGCACATGAACACTCTGAGTGCAATTTCAATGTTCGGAAAAACAGATTTTAAAGTGTCCGAAATTATTTTTCTGTACAATGCAGGTAGAGTCTCGCAATTTTCATCAAGAGCCATGTAATGCTTGAGATGCTCACATTCATTTAAAAGGTCGTCATAACTCAAGTCCTTGTGGTACGCATTGGCAAGATGTTCGCTTTTTTCTTTAGTGCATCAGAAGTAATGGTTTTTAATTCACCCAAGAAATAAAACAAATTTCCAATTTGTGAATACGCCTCTGCACGTCTTGTTAGTTCAATGATTAAAGTGTCCAGAATAGGGAGGAAAGTTTCTACCTTGAACTTTTCGGACTTATTTAGAAGTAACTCTTCTCCTGTCCTATCATACCTACTAAAACGCACACTTCGGGTTCGTTCCAGTTTTTTTTCCATCACTGTAATCGGCATCTGGACACATACTTCTGGCTTTGAATTCATATTCAGTGAATTTGTCTCTAGTTTCCTTAAGATAGCTTTTCAGCGACACAAGAAGATTTGTGGCAACTAGGATGTTCACATCCTTTGATTGTAAAACTTAGCTTGTTGTATTCATCCTTTCTAGAATGCCCTTCCAAAGAATTGTAAGAAATATTGTTTCAAGGTATTCCATTTTTTTGCTCAAACCTTCCGCCTCACGCCTTGTTGTCACTTGCTGTTCATTGTCACCTGATATAGAATCCAGTGCATGTTTTATTTTGTCGAAACCCTTACACAAAGCATGAACAGCATCAAACAGTTTTCCAAAACCCTACAAAATATTCGCACGGGGCCCCTATGCTCGTGGGCCCCCGGGCAAATGCCCAACGGGCCTATGGGTTAAGACGGCATTGCCTCAAAGCAACTTTTATATTTATGAGAACTGTTGCGATCTAGATTGTGATTCAGAAGTGAATATTGTGTTCTTTTAATAAGTTGAAGATATAATCAGAGCTGACACTGTTGTGTATGTCTTCTTAGATGATGGCCATGACAGTTATTAAGCTTACCTAATGAAACAGCTTCATTGCAGTCTGAGACTTGGAGGTCACTGTGGCAGGTTTACTTGCACCACAACCTTCATTAAATTATAGTCATATGCTATGACAAAATAAAACTGGAATCACATCCATAGTTGAAAAGGGGCATTCTTTACCATAAGAGATAAATTAAGTTATTTTTTAAAAGTTGTAATAAAACCTACTTACTGAGACAAATCAAAGTACATGCGTTGGTTTGTTTTCACATCTCTCAGCGCAGAGAACAAAATTTTGTCCATGTTTCTAATGTCCCAACACAATATCTCAGCATCCTTCATACAGAAAACAACGTAAATGTAATATGTAAACACAATGACAATCACAACAATAGATATACATTCACAATCCAGTTATATAGATTGCACAGTCATGCTTATATATGTGAATATATATTACAAAGGAAATACATTCAAAGTAATCAAACCACTTCCCCAGGGTCTAAAGGTGTTCAATATCATCTCATTCAGCAGTAGCCAAGAAGGCATTTACAAAGGTCTTTCCTGTTTAGCAGGCTTACACATTTGACACCATTTTTACAAAAATGAAAAATATATTGTGTAATATGACCTTGTTATTAGAGGTGAGAAAGAAAGTTCTGCAGTGCTATATAACCTATGCTAACATATGGATGTAAGTCTTGGACAATAAACAAACTGGAAAGTGGGAAATTAAAGGCAATAGAGATGTGGTTCTATAGAAGAATGCTGAGAATACCATGGACTGCCAGAACAAACTAATATAGAGGTGTTGAGAGTCAAATGCGAAATGGACCTTAATCAATAATATAAGAAAAAAGATGATCTTCATTTTTTGGCCACCTCCGGAGACAGGCAGGTTTAGAGAACATAGTCACAACAGGCAAAATTGAAGGCAACAGAGACAGAGGGCGACAACGTGAGAAAATATTAGACAGTTTGACAACCTGGCACGCAGGGAAACAACAACAATCTTGATACATAATACTGTGGACAGAGAGCTGTGGCGAGCCATGACCGCCTATGCCAACAGGCATGACACCTGATGATGATGACACATTTGGCACAACAAACTAATAGAAAACTAAATTTGAGGTAGCTTCAAAAAGTTCCCAAAATATAGACTATGTTTGAATGAAACTTGATATAATGGAGATTATATGTTTAGAAGTTGTGCTAGTTGCATCGTTAGAGTTGAAAATGTCCTTGATTGAATAAGGTACAAATGTCAAATTCTGTATTTTGCTTGAGAAGTCACTTTCAGACACTAATATTGCTTAATAATGCATATGGTGATATCTTCCATCACCTAAAATATGTAATTAGAAGAAAATGACCAGAAATATGGAGAACAAACAGTTGGTTTATGCTTCATAACAATGTGCAGGCACATCTATTTCTATTGGCAAAGCAGTACCTTGCAAGGTATAATGTGATTATCTTTGAACAGCCTCCATATTCTCTCAACCTTGCGCGGCTGATTGTTTCTTGTTCCCTCGACTGAAATCGACACTGAAAGACAGCTATACAAGGATGCAGATGATGTTATCACCGATGTGACAAGAAAACTGAGAGAGGTGTCAAAGAACAGGTTCCACAAATGTTTCCAGCATACCGGGTATGTATGCACATTGGCAAAAGTGTGTAGTTGCCAAATAGAGCCGCTTTGAGATAAATAACCAAATGGTCGGAGGGTGTACGACAAAGTGGAGGGTGCCGCAGTAACCGAATGAACAAATAGTAAAGCAAAATGAATTAAACAGGTTACTAAAAACACTTATCTTGCCTATGAATAAAAATATATAAAAAAGTATATATAAAAAAACAAATAAAACTACACAGGACAATTCTCCATGTATCGGCTCAAATGGAACCTTTTTCAAGAGGTTTCATGGAGAAGTGGCTTGATGAAATCTAAGTCATTTATTTTGTTTATTATTGTGGTGTTTACTGTTGTTTGTCTCTTGAAAAAGGTTCAATTTGAGCCGATAAGTGGAGAATTGTCCTGTGTAGTTTTATTGTATGTTTTTTTAAATATATTTTTATTCATAGGCAAGGTAAGTGTTTTTAGTAACCTGTTTAATTCATTTTGCTTTACTATTTGAGGTATATGTAGTGTACATAATTATATTGTTACTTATTTCTATATAATCCAATATAACACAACAGAAAGTTAGTGTTGTTTCATTCCCTAGGAATTAGGAGTGATTAGCGTAATAACTTATATGCACAATAAGGGTTTCTACAGAGTTTCATTTCATACCAAGAAGACTAACTCTCAGCAGTGTGCGTTGACATAAGAAGTTGTCTCCTCATCAGAGGGGTAAATTTAAGGGGATTTGTGACTTTTCTACGTTTCCACAATATGTAGAGTTGGAAGCTTGAGCTTCAGTTACTCTGCCAGCATCCTTTTCTGTCAAAGGTATCCACAGCAACCCAGCTCTGCATCATCATCACTGGGATGGATGGGACAGAAAGCTATGTATTCCTCACCATCCAAGGGGGTTCTTCAATTCTGCAGAGCTAATCTGTTTGCCTGATTCTGGGTTCTCCCAGTACATTGTCACAACCTGCATACAGATGCTTTTCACCACACTTCCATGTGCATCATGTTCATAGCCAGGACACCACATACACTTTAGCATTTAATACCATGGTCAGGGCTGGAACTCATCTTGTTCCCCCATGTGATGTGCATTGCTTGGTTCTCTAAATGGTGCACCACAAAGGGAAACAATTTCACAGATGACATGCTGTGGGGTTTCCACAAGAGGAAAGCCTCACCATATTGGCATGTCATCTGGTGATAGTTTACTGTTGCATAATAGATTGTCCGGCAGACCAATAGTGAGACACTCAGAGCTTCTGAATGCTGAGAGTTGAAGAGGAAACAAAGAATAATCTATTCTACTAGTTAGTAGTAGTTCATTTCATCCAGAATGGCATCAAATATGTGGGCTCTGTTCAGCTGTGTCTGCCACATGAATTCGGTTAAGTTGCTTGTGAGATTATTTCTTTCCAACACAAGATGTTTCTTATTTCTCCATGTACTCTTCCCCACAATCTCTGTATTGTATGTGAGTGCATGCGACCATGACCATGTGCTATCAACTGAAAGGTTTATCTAAAAATTATGACTTTATATATTACATAAAAACACACATTTTATACCTTCTAAACAAGATTTGTACCTTACAAACTAATGATGAGTCTCAAGACCAATATTCAGAATGATGCAAACAATGAAAAACAAATAGACATCGAACAATGTAAACAAAAACAATCACAGACAATTGATAGGAAAAACGTCAATGCTCTTATATATGAGGTTTGATATTGATCTGACTAAATGACATTTCTATCATGTAGTGAAGTCATGCAATCACTGGGACATGCTGATCTTCTTTCTCACAAGTAGCTAGCTACCTTTTAGTCATCATTATTACCTTTCTGCCACCACTGTATAACTTTGTTGCATCTGGTGAAAACATCAGGTGTGTGACACCACCATGTTGACCTTGCATCAGACAGACAAGCTTGTCACATGTTGAGTCATATATACCAACTGCAAGAGGAAATTATGATACCAATAAACAGTAACAAAGAAGAAATACAAAAAGGTTTGTAAGCATGATGAAAACATATACCTCTTATTTTTCTACTTTTCAAACATCAACATTTATACTTTTTTTTATGAAGGAAACGGTCTGTTCAAATAATTTTGTCCCTCCATACAATTTTTATGAAGGAAGCAGTCTGTTAATTAACTTTGTCCCTCCATACAATTTTTATGAAGGAAGCAGTCTGTTCAAGTAAATTTATCCCCTCCATACAATTTCTATGAAGGAAGCAGTCTGCACAAGTAACTTTGCCAAATTATTTTCCAAATAATTTTTTTCTGAAAGGATAACAACTGTGGCTAGATAATGTTTCTTTGATTATTGAATAATGGGCAGAACTGTCATAAATCTTCAGCTGTCTTGATCCAGAGACACATGTTCACAAATGTCTGTTTCTCCTATACTGTATTTGTGATAAAGATGTCTCAATATGACGTGGTTGGTAAGTAACCAGAAAAAGATTACATCTAGAGAGGTCATGATATTTACTTATGTGACCTGGATGTTATTTATCCCTTAAACAATAAAAAAAGTCAACAACATATCCTACAAACAATATAAACATGACAAAAATATACAACATAAGCAAATATAATATTGAATAATTGAGTTGAAATACAAGTATCTAATCACTGTTGAAGATAAATACTCATAATTTGTTTAGCCACTTCTGCCCTTGGGTGTTGGAGAAACCTTTAAGTTCCTGTTCAGATAGTTATAACGTGAAGCATTAGAAATTTATTCTTTGCTGGGTCAAGAGTGTTGTTATGGTTGTTGCCAGCCTATGTCGCTACAATACTTTTAAAATGTCTATCCGTTAACTGTAAATGAATAAGGAGTGAATGTTCCCAAGTTACTTAGTAAGTACATGTTGTATGTGGACACTGATGATGATACAACGAGGCTGTGGTTAAGGGAATATGGAAAGTATTGCAGGAGTAGGACTGGGAACCTGCTGGAGGAGACAGAATTTAAAGGTTTGTCTGCTGCAAAATGATATTGGCTCATAATGAATATCTATTAGAAGTTCTTACTCCTGTTTTTAGATCAAATATTCTAGTATTGTATACACACAGAGGTAGTTGATTTCATTTTAATACAATAGCCATTAATACAATTTGTGCTATCATTGTTCAGAAACACAGTGAATAGTAGCACTGTGACCTGCCATGCATGTTATAAGAGGTGAATAAAGAAGGTTTGAAAGTGGTGCTGGCTACTCTATTCTGAAAAAAAACACCAAACCAAAACATGCTGAAAATGGCTTAGAATAAAGTCTATTGGGTTCATTAAGGGAAGCAGTGGTCACATTTTAATGGGACAAACCATAAGCTCGCAAAAAATAAACCTACTTTATTTTATTAAATGGAATAGGGGCAAATAAGCAGTGTTAGCATAAACATTACATGTCCCTTTGTTAGTGCGTATTATACAAATATTGCTTGGCGAAAAGAGGGGGGGGGGGGTTATTTAAGTTCATGGGAGAGAAAAAAGGGGGAGGGGGTATTTATGTTTTAGGTTAGGGCTAGATGTTCAGTTTTTTGTGAAAGCACATCCATAGATGAATCAACATATTTTCACTAGTTGAATCATAGTGAATACAAACATGTGCCCGCCTCTACATTTATTTGCTGGCAGTGTTGCCTTACATTGCATTTCCACTGAATCCATCCATCATTGTGGTAAAATAAGATCATTGGATAACCCTGACTGCACAATTTTTCTTGTTGTAGCAGTCATTGAGTTTGCAACAAATGTACAGCATCTTTATTTGTAGCTGAGAAGCTCAGTAAACAGACATCTGCGAGTGCATTAGTCATTTTATTTTAGAGGTGTCTAGTCTGCTAGTCAGGTGAGATCTCTGTGATGACACGAAAGATGCGCAAACTATAACAGAGTTTAAATGGAGCTGCACACAACATTAAACAGTTGGACTGTGGACACATGATGTGACCATGTCTCCCGTAAAGCACCATCTATTGAGATGTATGGAGAATAAGGAAGTATGATCATATCTTCTGGTGACAAATTGCAATTAAAGGGTAATGTAGTTGCATTATACTTTATATTTAGTTGTGTTATGGTCCCCATGTGCATGGGTTAACCCAGGGACTGTCTATGGTCAACAATTATGCCACCAGTCCTTAGCTGATGTGTTACTGGGATCTGAAAGGGAAACTAAAGAAAAAAGAAACAATACAGTCACATATGTTAAAGATGTTTAAGGTGGTTGATAGTGTGCCCCCTGATCTCTATGAAGATGTCTGTTAAAGACCAGTGGATGAACTCCTGGGTGAAAATCAACCCTTCTACCTGCAGCAGGCCTTGAGGTTGCAAGGACGTCATGGAAAGGTCCACTCTACTAAAGAAGACTGTCCAGCTCATAGCATTACATGCTACAGCCACACTGAGTAAAGCAATGTGAGACTTGAGAAAGCTTTGACTGACCTCCTGATTAAAAAAAACACCAGAGAAACACCAAATTTTGAGTTGAAAGTAAAACTTCACTGCCAGCACTGGTAACAAGAGTGACAAACTCATACTCTCTTAACTCTTTGAAGACAGAATTATTCCCAGGGTTTGGACGTAATTAATTTTAGGCTTAATTTTTGGACCGCATCATGATTTAGGCGCAAGCTTCCTGAAGACAAAGTATTAGCTATATAAGGTATCAAAAGAAAGATAATTGAATGTGAAATCCAAATACAATATATAAAATATAAGAATTGTAACAACAAAATACAAAAATTACACCACAAACAGAGAAGTTAGATGAACAGAAATGTTTTGAACCTTCATTTTGTTGTACTCACCCTCAATTTTACCTGTCTTGAAATTTTGATATCCAATCTTACTAAAGTAGATGCCTAGACCTTCCATTTCCTGTTATAATTAGTTTATTTGAAGCAAATCTATCAACTGCCTAGTGTTTATGCCATTTTTGTGTGCGCCATGTCCAATTTCAGAACTGAATAAAATATTGTAAACATTTAGGAAATATTACCAAGTATTGGATTTCTAAAGTTGAACTTTATTCCACTCAATATTATCATTAGGTCTAACTCTATTTTCTGTATAATGTAGTGCTAGATTATCATTGCTGTCACTAGGCCTATCTGATTCTTCAGAAACAATAGCAGTAGGAACAGTTTTAGAATATTTTAGCTCTTACCTATTAGGTCTAGGCTTATTTCTTTTCCGATTTTCAAGAAGTCGGTAATCTCTACCGTCAAAATCGAAAACACTGATGTTTTCCGACTATCACTTGAAATAATATCTCCAATTATAAAACTAAAAAAAAAAAAAAAAAAAAAAAAAAAAAAAAAAAAAAAAATCCCAATGTTTGAGCTCTCTTACTAGTGGAAGATGAAGCCATTTTGCTAATTTCAGGAAAGCTGAATCTACCTTGTTCGAATTTTAAATTGAAATAAATATGTCACACGCATCAAATCACACAGTACCACAAAGGTTTCCTTTCGCTAGCCAGCTTTCTAAAGTTTAAACAGCTAAATAAATTAATACTAAT
This sequence comes from Meghimatium bilineatum, assembly GCA_034231615.1. Taxonomy (NCBI): domain Eukaryota; kingdom Metazoa; phylum Mollusca; class Gastropoda; order Stylommatophora; family Philomycidae; genus Meghimatium; species Meghimatium bilineatum. The sequence continues at coordinate 69,774,690 of CM067299.1, read as the reverse complement.
TTCTTTATGATCCATATTAAGCAAATTTAGATGGCATATCTGCAAGACCAGTACATCGTGGATACGTCCGGAATGGGAGTTCTATCTGCAACGATATATTGTTTTTATGGGCAGATTGAGTTAAGGTTCTATCATCACATCAAAGAACGTTCTAATTTTCAACCCAACTAATCATGGTACATTTTGAATACAATGATTAGTAAAAGACCATACAACGAGCATAAATATGAAAATGTGTCACTCACTGTGTCTGCTGTAAGATCCAGCCACGTACATACCATTCCCATCTGGGCTGAATGTAAAGCAAGAGATTATTCCAGTTTGTCCTTCCTTTCTTTGAGAATCTGTAGGATGTAAACAATGAAATTGTATGAATGAGGAGTTTAACCTTTAGCAAACCGGATTTTTAAAAAACACATTTTCCCCCTGCCACAAGATCCTTTTTTGAAAACTTGTGTTATTGTTTGTGGCTGTTTTGAAAACGTGATTACTTTTTTGTGGTATTTGTGGTTTGAGATATTTAAATGTATTTGTACATGTAAATAAAGAATTGAATACTGCATATATTGTCGCAAGTTTGTGTGTGTGTGTGTGTGTGTGTAGTACTAGACATGTGAGAAAATAGTAGATGTTTATTCACAAAAAACAAACAAATTATAACAAACAAAACTAACAAAAATACTTACCTTTTTTGAATTTTATGAAGTGGTAACACTGTGAAACACACCTAATTCTACAGTATTTTTGGTGTTTCATTGCTAAATTAGCATCATATCACTGGGGGAAACAAATAAACTATTTACATTTGCTATAAATCGTTCTTATGAAAGATAGGCCTAGAAATATTTTGTGTCACTCCAAAATAGTCAATGTTCAGCCTCTACATAATGAAACCAGCATGATCTACTGTGAAAACTAACTACTTCCCAAAAAATCATCACCCGAGGCAAAAACCATAATGATTTTCCTGAAAATACAATAAAACAAGTCTATAGAACCCGATTCACTTTCATGAAGCTGTGCTGGTTTGAAGATGTTGACAGATGTGGATTTTGATATTACATCATACCATCTTTACTGTTCACTAAACTTACAGGAAAAGAAAGTCAAATGGAATAGCTAGTCAGGTTTGGTATAATCTGGCAACCAAAATATTAAAAATCTGGCTTTTTTTTTTAAAACTAATTACTGGGTGCCTAGCAATGGGTCTTGTATACTTGACAGCAGCACTCTGAAACTTGCAAATTGTTGTCAAGATAATTTACAAATGGACAGATGAGTGGACAAATTAGGAAGGCAAATATGGTTTTCTAAAGACAGATAGACATTTGCCATTACCTTGAAGAAAAAAAAACAAGTTAGTATCTAGTTTTCAACAAGACCTACCATATGTTTTGACAGTTTTACAGGTTCTAACAGGGTAGTCAGTATCAAATATCCTGATTGCTTTGTTATATCCCGCATAGATTTGTCTTCCATCTGAAGAGAATGACAAGCTGTATGCAGCTGTTATCTCATCCTATAGAAAAATATTGGAATTTTTCATAAAGGTAAAAACAATTAATTTAATCAGTGTCATATTACACAATTTTCCTATGAATGCTCAAATGCCTAACAAGTGGTTGACTAGAAACTGACAGACTTTCAGCTCTTACTCAGTAATGATAATAACATTCCTTGCCCACCAAAGCATAAGCACAGGTACACACTCCCTTGGTGGCTGAGAGACCATGAACTATCTTCTTCACCTGTTTTTCTTCTTCAGTGTTCATTCTCAAACTCCTGATTAGCAGGATGTAGTCTGGAGAACAGAATGCAGTGTCATGGTTTACAGCTTATCTGCGATATTTGCACATTTTCGCCTGACACATCCAAATTCAGCATGGCTTCTAGATCACTCTGAACTAGTGATGACAGCCGAGAGCAACCTCTGGCAAATAAAGTCATTTAATCCAGCTGCATCGAGGTTATATCTTAGCCATGGAGATTGGACTTAATTCAACTAACAGAGGATAAAAAATAAGACTAACCAGGACCTCCTATAACCGAGCAAGACCACAGTCTGCCCTAGCAAGTCTGAAGATGAAGACAACCAGCCAAGAGGCACACCACAGTAATCACGATGATACCACCCATGCAATGGGAATATGTTTATATCTGGCGATGTTATGGTGACTATCATGTGACATATGTCAATGGTCAAACTCCATCTACTTGATTTTCTTCTCAATTGCTCCCCAAGAAGCAGGGGGCATGAGAATAGACAAAAAACAAGACCGCTGAAAATAATGCACTAGAATACTGAAGGTAGTATCATCAACACACAAAAAAGTGGAACTCGAAAATATCTTGAATGAAGAACAAGTAAACATGTGCTGCTTGCAAGAAGCCCTTCTCAAGCTTTCAAAATACCCCGTTAAGAGATATTGAAAAGACAGGAAAAAGATGGAATACTTACACTTATTAAGAACAATATCAGTGCAAGCCAGATAGAAACATATACGGAGCAGAATGTCAGATGCTTCACCTCAGGACAGAAAGTATAGAATTTCACTTCATCAACAACTAATGTCCAAATAACTGGCCATTTTAAGTTGAACATAAATCATGTTGTTGGGAAAAATCTAGCTGGCCACAACCACCAGCAAGTCTTATTGACTGTAAAAAATGTATGTATTATAAAGAAAGCAACAAACTCTCTAGGCGGAACTACAAGAAGGCAAACTGAACAATGCACTGACATTACACCAGTGTAGTAGCCAGAGATCTACCTAAAGACACAGACATCAGTATGAATTCTGTAGATGTATATTACCGGCTGTTCATAAACTATCCCTAGAGGGGTCCATAAACACTACAAATCTTATTGAAGTAGTGAGAGATATTGCAAAATGAAGTAGAAACATCTCGACAGCAGCCAGAGACAAGACCATGTCAAGAGCATTAGAATAAATATCAGCAAGCTACAGTTAAATTTAAGAGAGCACAACTAGAGGTCAGGCGAAGCAGCTGGAAAGAGTAAACAGAATTGTTGAACTTTGAGAAAGAAACAAAGAAATTGTGAAAATTGGTAAAACAACTAAATGATGAGGGTACTGAGAGAAATCAAAAGGTCACACTACACAACAATGAAAACATTCTCTTGGGAAAACGGCAGTTGACTACTTTGCAGACACATTCTCAACATTTGCAAGACAACATCAAATTTAACCCAGAGAAAGGAATGTTATGTGAGAGTTAGTATAGAAGAATTGACTTACATATTGATCGTAAGCTCGATAGTTGGCCACAATTTGTCCTGTTGCAGCATCCCAAAGATGGATTGGAATTCCAGAACATGTGCAGGCAATTCTACAATGTAAAATCAACAAATTAATATGCATGGATATTACCAAAAGACAAATATAGGAGGCATCTTCAAATAAACCTGTCCAAGTGGGTTCATTACAAGATTAGAAAAGATACATTAGCAGTTGTGTTATAATTAATTAGCACATCATCAGAGTGGCCACTACATATTGTCCGCTGGCCATCAATATAAACTATGCACTCTATGTGCTATACACTCTTCTAACAACAAAAACAGTATTAGATCAAAAGTTATTCATCAGGGGAACAGTGGAAATTAGGCTAGCAATAATCAAACTTCCTGTTCCTCTGATTCTTATCGAAGAAGCCACTATGTCAGAATAACAATTTAATTTTTAGTCATATGATCCAATCAGGGAAAATCAAGTTGAAATGGAAGAAATTTTCAATGAAGTTCTTATGGATTGTGATTCTGATGACAAGGAATTCTTAGGAGTTACAGATGTAGATCTTGGTCCATTAGCTGATAGGAGTGGTGATGGAGACCTCTTTGTCCAGCATGTCTGAGGTAGACAGTGCCATTAATAGTGATCACATTCCTTCTGGTTAAAGTTATCCCTTGCTTCGCACATTTTCTGAAATTGCTTGCCTGTTGGGTCTAGCTGATAACGTTAGTGAGATAGATGTGTTTTGTTTGTTTATGACAGATGATATTATGAACACGTTGGTGATCGAAGCTAACCGTTAACAAGAATATGTGAGTCATTTATGTTTGTTTTTGCTGATTTATTTTGTGAAACAAATTGTCATTTCCACTTTCTCATATCTCTTGTATCACACATACAGAAATAAAACTCATAAAATATGAGTTTGATCTCACACTAGTTATTTTTATTTTTCCTTATTAACTATTGACAGACCAATACATGTCTCAGTGGCCTCTACAAATGATGAGTATGCATGCTTACGGTTGTTTGATTGTTAAACACTTTTCTCACTGTGCTCTGCAGGTGCCCAGTTCTATTCCTGCAACTCTTAATACATATTTTTCTATCTATTTGCTAAACCCTTTGCTGCCTTTGAGTGTCAGGGGTAGAAGAGTTTTCTGGAGATGGCCCTCATGTGTGCTGAGTATATTGGGAATTTATCGTCTCTTTTATTTCATTAATCAATCGTTTTCATAGTCGACCTCCAGATCTGCCTTCACCATATCTGTGCAGCATAGCTTGCTGTGGTAAGCTGTCTGATGGTAGTCTGTTGATGTGTGCAAACCATTTCATCTGTTGTCTCTTAATATATTTCAAGATTGGGGTGGTGCTGGTTCCTTGTCTAATATCCTCATTCCTCACTCTGTCTTTTATAGATATTCTAGGATTCTGCATAAGCATGCCATTTCAGCTGTCACAAGTTTACGCTTATATTGTGGTAGCAAAGTGTTGGCATAATAATTGTTTTGAATAGTGTTATTTTGGTATTTAAATCTAAATTTTTGTTTCTGAAGATTGGTGTCATTTGCCCTAGGGCTTGGGTATGCTTTACTACATCTATTGTGTATTTCTTTGCTGCTTTTGCCGTCTGTTGTTTGATTTTGTTTTGTTGTTATATACACTTAATACCAAATTATACAAATTACAGCCTGGATGTATCATCAGTCATAGTGTCCACATCCAGCAGGCACTAGCTAAGTAGCTTCAACATATCCCTTCTTATCCATCACTGACTATAGATGTATGGGATGTAAGCCTGCTGGCTATTTCACTACTACAAATGTTAGTGTGTCCAGGACAGTATATGTATCCAGATTTTATACTATAAGCTGGAAATTTTTATATAAGCCATCCAATGATAATGACACTTGTTACTTTGAATTTTCCTATGTGAATGGAGTCTTTGAGAAACATTTCTGAGCAGCTGTAATGGTTTCAACCTCCATCCAACTGGAAGAAATTATACTGCATGCTCCATTTCGTAGTAATGATCCTAACACTACCTATAAAACAGAAGATTTGTTACCATAATGCACAGATCCATTTTGTATTACAATGATGCTATTCTCTGTGGCTTCAGTTATCGACAGTTATCTAGTATCCTTTACTTCCATGATTTTCATTTTTTCAACAATAGGGATAATTTACCAATAATCCATCAAGGCCTGTTCACTAAGTTCCGGGCATATTTATTTTCTAGAAAACCTAATACTTAGCACTGTGCTATTAACCTGGTGCATATGAGAACCACATGTCAATTGATGTAAAAAAACCTGAAGTCAGTAACTTCACATATGTGATGTGTGAAATTCTATAAGTGAAGGTGAAATAGTATTTACTGTAGTTCACTGTATTTAAAAAATGGACTGTAATATTAAACAACTCGCCCATGTATTTCAGAGCGAGCAAAGAATAGCAACACTGTTTATCATCCATGCATGTCGTAAGAATTAAAAATGGAGGTTTCAGGCTAGAGTTGGCTGTCCCATCCAATATAGGGCCAAAGTGACCCAAAAGTCATGCTGAAGTCAGATGTGTCAGGTCAAAAGGAGTCTTCAAAAAACTTTCAAAATGCTGCAATCCGTCTTTGTCACTATTCCCAAAATTTGCGATTAACAAGCTCTTACTTCCTATATGCAAATTATTAAATCATGAACATGAAATTTACAAACATAGACAGGGGAAACAACTTGATTATGTGATACTGTACCTATATATGTTTCCAGGGTGCACCACGAGAAGGTACTTTTAGGTTCTTGTTTTTATTTTTTTCTAATCCCTGGGAATCGCACAAGAGCAATGTGAAGTCCTTTCTACACCGTAATAATCTTTTGTGGAGTCATGTCTAAGTCAATCTCATCATGTGGCATATTCTTTCCAGAACATAGTCTTCCTTATGGATATACTAAAAACTCCATGATTCTGGGCAAGTTGACCTGCCACAGCTAGAGACATGTTTAAGCAATCTGATTTATCACTGTACCATCATCGTCTTGGGTGCCTTATTCCCCTGTTGCCATTAACTCTGCCTTCAGCTATTAATCTTTCCATGTTGTTATGTCCCTTCATATCCAAAATAGAATATCTACAGTTAAAAAACAAAAACCTTGTATTTCCTATTCAAAAGTGGATGCAAATCCTTGAAGTCCAAAGGCATGAACATTTTAATTGCATTCTTTGACAGGCTGGATCAATATGAATATGTCACTAGAGGTAAAACAATCATGTGACACCTCCACAATGCTTGCCACTGACATCACACTAAGAAGTGCACGGGCAATTGGGTTCCCTTTCCTCCCATTAATACAGTTAACCTGCACACAAATCTGTCACAACATATGCATTTGACGAAATACTACATTCTACTGCTCCCCACGTTCACCCAATCTCCCTATGCGTTACTTTTCTTCTTCTTGTAACTTATGAAAGCAATGAAATGTTGCTGATTCAATCAAATTGAGGAGATTCAAGCATGCATGATAAGACAAATAAGGATATCCCAAAAGTGTATAAAATAAGTGCATGTAATCACAAGGGAACTGCTTTGAAGAAGACAAAACCAACTAGTCTGCAGGTATACTTTTTTCGAACATCCCCCCTCCCCAATCCAAATATTTTTTTTAAAATTATGCTACCTTGAAACTTAGAGAATAGCCCTTGCTTGGTATACCCTCAAATCATGTCAGTCACCTGCTTTCCACATTTCAAAACATTCACTGAGCGCTGAGCAAGATAACTGAGTGTCCACAGTCCATAGAGCAACCAAAACCTAGATATTGGATTGCTTATGATATAAGACTACTCATTTAAATAGTGTAGTTATCAACAGTAATGCACATATCTATGATAAATTTCTTGCTTATAGTATCACTACCTGTAACTGATAAAAGTGGAACTTACTTGCAATAATTTGTTTCCAAATTATTCATCTGTGGGTGCCAAGCAAAGTCATAGATTTGACTACACTCTTTCATCTTTACTCCTGCTACCTGTAGAAATATAAATATTCCTTTATCTTTACCTCAGCTACCTGTATAAAATAATGCTGAAATAATCCCTTTAGCTGTGAGCAAGTAGCTCGACAGCATACAGCCTTTCATACAGAAGCACAGGTTATTTTCATTTATGTAAATGAGGTGACACCTGGACCCATGTAATGTTGTCTCAAAATCATGGCTGTGTAAGACAGATTTATTGATGCATGTTTAGTCCTATGTGGGAGCCACACCAGTGTGCCAGTATCTCAGGGTTACCATGAACTGCCAGGAGCACAGCACACATTTCTGGATCAACTATCTCATAATTCTTCTGTCAGATTTGTTGTCACATCTAGCATTCCCAGTCACCAATGAGTCTGGCACAAAAGGACAAAGGTTTAATATCCGCTGGCCTGCACCTCTGGATTATTTGACAGAAAAGTAAGGATTCAAGACAAGATTTGACAATGATAATTTATTACACAGGTAACAGGTTGTCAGCCCATACCCCAACTACCCTTAGTCGCCTTCTACGACATGCCTGGAAAGAAGACAGTGGTTCTGTTCTTTGCACTCTGAGCCAGATATCCAGATCTCAGTTACTGCACTGGCAACCTGTATAAATATAAATTTATCTTTATGGCATGTTTGGTCAATTGATATGCAGCAATATTGTGATGTCTCAAGATGTCAGTAACTCCTTCAATCCACTTTCTTCTTGATCTTTCTCTGCCTCATGGTATTTCAATTCTCATGCTCCTGGTGCTAGCTAGCCAACATGGGTTCATTCTCATTAAGTGGCCAAACCACTATAATGACCCATAATAAACACCAACATTTTAAAATCATAGCAGAGATTACATTGCTGAATTATGGGAATTTTTTTTTACTGATGTTGGCAGTGACCAGTTAATACAGAAATTCTGGCAGTTGTTCAGAGAATGAAAAGAAAGAATACACATCAGTTCTTTATAATCTGGTGACTTCATATGTCCTATTGATAATAGAGGCAGACAAGGGAGGGACAGGAGTTCCTCCAAGTATGTGTGATTCAGATAAGGAACAGCATGGTATTCCTTGCAGAGATCTTTAATACATTATGAAAATAATGAATACTATTCTGATTTACTTTGAATAAAATGGACAGAATAAAACAGAAACAGGAGAATTTTGCAAGCCATTTACATATTATTTTCTTCTACAGCGTTTATTCTTAAACTCCCGCTGGATCTCCCTTGCAGCAGGACCATGGTCCTACTAGATTTCCAGCAGGATGCAGTCCAGAGAATGAAATGAGTTGTGTCACCATTTTATTTATGCCAATGTCCTGACACATCCATCTTTGACGGGGTCAACAGATTCAATATCAATTAGAAAAAATCATGAGCATATGTAGGATATCATGAGAAGAAACAATGAAAGAATCGCAAGGCAAATCTGCAGATGGGAGACAGCAGACAAAGAGGTTAACCCATAGACACTAACAGGCATCGGCTTTCTTTATGATATTGAAAAATTGTCCAAAGCAGAGAAGTATATGATCTATACAAGTCCTATGTGAAGTCTAACAGGAATCATTACTAGGTCACCTTAAAGTATAGGGTTCCACACAGCAAATGTGTTAAATGGTAAAAACCTCTAGTTTGGTACTTAGATGTGCATGTGGCTGTCATGTGCACTAGGTTAATACAATCATGTTACATATGACAGTTTTCCTGAAAAAATACATCCCAGAACTTATATGAAAACAGCCCTTGCATTATATGAGATGAGTAGTACTTAGCACCTGAGGGACAGAATAAAGAATGTTTAACCAGTGAGCCCCTTACAGCATCAGTATGCAGTTTCCAACGTCTGCTGGGAAGACTGCAATTACATCAATTCTCAACCGATAATCTTCTATTTCAGAAATGTACATATGCACATGGATCAGGGTGATGGGAACATAAGAAATCCTTACCATCTGTTTGTTGTGACTTAACTCATCAAATGGATAAAATATTCGCAAACAGTTGTCATTGCTGTTAGTTAGAACACAGTTTCCATCAGGTGACCTGTGTAAAATGAAAAACAAAGCTTATATTTCCATCTTAATATGTATACAAGCTTTGCACATAAAATGAGCACATATGACAACTATTTAGAATGTTTCAAAAATTGTATATAAATTACAGTTATATTGGACATTTCATTTACCAAATTTGTCAACTCTGTCATTTTTAAATATTAATTATCACAAAATGTATGTTGCGGCTACGCTTATATTTTTTTTTACAGGGTTAATCATTTATTTATTTTTACAAATTTTCTTGTTTCAAATAACAAAAATATTCAAAATATGGTTGGCAGTTGAATTGTTTCATTCATAACTGATGTAAAATAATAACCAAGAAACACAATGCAACATAATCTCTCAGATGCAGGTACTATTATTACAATAGTACTTAAGTAAAACACAAGGTCAGTAGCTTTACAATGAGCAGCTCATAGACTATCAGACTATAGGGTATAGATATAAAAAAAATTAAAAACTACAGTATACAAGACAGTTTCCACCTGAAGGTCTTTTCAAGACAACACAAGACAAATAGTAAAAATAATGGCACTATCACAAAAGCATTAGACGGCAGACATTTAACAGCAGAGACATTCAAGGTAACAGGGTTATACGTATACAAGTATTGTCATAGAGACAGCGCATTAAAAAAATATAGAAAATGAGAACGAAAAGAAACAACTATGCTTGAAAGCAACATGAACGACAAGACAAAAAAGGCCCAAATTCTCAAATATAAATAAATGAATGATCAGTATTAAGACTAAATGGCTTAAGGGCACCAAACTGCAATATATAGCAATTTTCAAGGGCATACCTAGCTCTATCATCTGTGGCACAAAATTTAAGGCAATGCCCTGAATATCATGGTCACCACGATGATCAGTACCATTGAAATGTAAAGCGACAGGAGCTGTGGTTAATCGCATGAAGCATTATCCTGTTTCACCTATATATTTCTTGTCACAGCATTTACAAATGAAATCATAAATGATGTTATGGGATCACATGTAAAAGCAATATAAATGGTGATAGTAGCCTTAGGAAATGAAACAGATCTGCACTACATAGGGACAACACCAGAGGACTCATAGCATTTACAAATTTCTTTTATGTAATGAGTGTCCAACATCAAATTGTATAACTAAAACTGTTAGCATCAATAATTAATTCTCAAACACAATTTGTTTTACATAAAATTGTTTATTTATTAACATAATGACATAAGAAGCAGCTTAGAAAATGTCAAAGACAGTGTAAAATAAAATACATCAATGAGATAATAACAGTAATGAAAAGAATAATTGATAGATAAAGCAGAGGTGAACAAAAGAAAATGTGACCATTACCATTTACAACCCCTTAGAAAGTTGTCACAATCTTTTAGCAGTTCTGAACAGGCTGTGGTAGTCAATCGTGGAACACTTTCGACAGACAGGTTGTATCTGCCAAACAAATATAAAGGATACAAATACATTAATATCAAATGATTAAAGTTGGATGTATTTTATTTCAAACATTCTCTAACCGCAGTCGACATCTGATTAAATGTCATCTACTCATCATAATTTAGTAATAATTTATATATCTAATTTATTTAAGTTTACCACATGTCACATTATTTTTTGAATACAAGTTTATTTTTCAAGCAAGTTTTTTTCTTTTTAACTACCGAGTACTTGCAGACATCAATTGTGGACGGTACAGATTGAAAATACAATAGGTGAGGTTACACAGTCTTTATATTACTAAAAGAACAAGTCTCTAATGAAATGATGTCAAACTTTTCTCAGTTATCAACCAATTAAGTGCTGCTGTATCTCCCTCTATGTCCATCCTCAAGCTCGATGTGACAGTGGGATATGCTGAAGATATCTCAACCAACTTCACGCCGTTTCTGTAGGCAACAAAACCCCAACCACTTTTATTTGTGTTTCTGTAAACTGAGCCATCTGTGTATTTAATTATGTCTTGTGGTTTTGAGTGTAGCTGGGCTAGTTCATGCACTGTAACCTGGGCCCTGAAACTCATCCATTTTCGACACGCTTTATCTACCCAGTAGTTGTATTATAACTTTAGTCAGTGATTTCTTACCAGTTTCTACCTCCACTCATTCACTGCCCTTTCCTATTTCTTAAAATTCACATACTCTTCACAGTGTGTCTTCAGCCTTTGCCATCCATGATCTTTGAATAGTGGGACATTGAGCAACTCAATTGTCCAGAGCATTACATGGATATACTGCCCTGGTCATGCTGGGGTCAAAGGAAACTAGTGAACTGACTTATTGGCAGGCAATGCAGTGAAGAGATAACGCAGACTTGATCAAGGCAGAAATAAATTCATTTCAAGATAAAGATGATGTCAATGAGGCTGAGAACATACACATACAGAGAATGTTAGAAATGGGATTATCTAGAGGGGAGGGAAGGAAAAGTAAATCTTTTGGAAGGCTCTGAAGATCAAGCAATCAACACCAAGACTTAAACCGGGACTCGGAGTCTACATACACTGAGATGGCTGCTGGAACAAAGGGCAGAGCACTTATGGGAATGCCCCAAGTGCTGTGAAACTAATTTCTAATTTAGAATGTCAAACTTTCATAAGCTCAAACTTACTCTTGGTAGAGAATGTACAGTGGGAAATGGAAAAGCAAACCTAGAAATAATCAACTGATAGATGATAATGCAGGGAATTGTGATGATATAGTATTCACAAATGCTATCACAATAAGAAATCTGGTGTAGGGAGAGATTTTATAGCAAGCACAAGTGGTAGAGCCATTGATAGGAGCAACAGGACGTATACAATTACTACTTCCAGTAAGAGGATGAGTCCTTGCTGCAGTTCTTCAATGGTTCTGAGACTCAATTTACAAATGCAGGAATCCTATCTGATTCTTAGTCAATGTTTCAAAATATTCAAAAAGGTCAGTATCAGTATGAGTGGGTGGCATCTATAGTTTCTTCCGATAGCCACTGGTGTTCATTCTACAAATTTCAAGGCAGTGTGCGAAGTTATCAAAGAAACAACACATTTGCTGCTGGGATCATTCCTTTTCCAGATATGGAGTCCATCATCTAAGGCTCCATGGATATAAAAGTAAAACTCAACTTGTCATTGCAGCCAGAGATGATGTCATCCACGGGCTTGGAAGAAAGGAGTAAATAGTCATTTCTGGATTGAGCATAGACCACAGTGGACTCAGACAATGCATGTATGGAAGGTTTGGGATTGTCAACAGAACACATTTTTCAGAACTCCCCACTGTGACACCATGGGAGGAAAACTGTGGACTCTATGGCCTTGTCTATGGGCTTTTGTTCTGAGGAAGTCTATGTCAGCAAATGACTCAAACGGGATAACAAGAAAGATGACTACCCAGAACGTAATGGCATAGGCAGAAATGAAAGAGTAGAAATGCTTGTGTTAGATGCACCTATTGTCTATGAATTAAAGATAGACAAATGGACACACTGAAGTTGCTAAGTACCTGTTGAGTATGGATGCAGCAATAGATGCTGTATCTAAGTTTTGATTAGGATAATTTAGTATAAAGTATGGCACGAATGGAAGCCTGAGGGGCATAATGAGGGATGTATTTTACAAGTAAGATACTGGAACTAACAGCATTGTATATACTATAAGATTTTTGAGAAAAGCTGAGCATCTATGGGCTTTCCAAGAGTGGTTGGTTGATTGGTTGCTGATCCAGCAGTATATGGGTTCATGCCCTTTGACCCAATGCCATTGTGTGATATATGCATGTGTTTGTGAGCTGTTGTTTTGTTCCATATAATGTGTTCCATTTATCTGGCCCTGGAGGGAGAAGTATTTTCCTGACGTCATCCATAGTGCAATGAGTGCAATGCAATAAGTTTATATCTAATTTTATTGATTGCAATCCAACATGTAATATTTTTACTATACATATATAAAACCCAATCCACTAAATAAAATGCTTGAAGCAATTTATGAGAATGAACCACAACCAGATATCTGCAAAGAGCATATAATAAAATCAGCTTTGGTTACAAACCATGAAAGTGTTGGAAAGACATAATTAAAAGCACTTTGAATTAACATGGGCACAGCTCTGTACCACTCATCTGGCATAGGAGTTAGTGATAAATTTCTCACCCCTGGACATAGCTGCAATTGTGAAAAAAAAAAGATACTGCTTCATTCAAATGGAAAAGACAATAAATAGAGAAAAATTGTGTGCTTTTGTTGCTGCCAACACTAGTATGTTGCTGGGTCTGAAAGAGCAGAATGTCACAATAAGTGATTACGGTTTGACTAAACCATCCAGTAAAAGGTGAAAATGACCTAACAGTTCCACATCGAAGTTGAATGTATCTGACCAAAAGGAAACATCAAGATATTGTTTTCTGTTCTAAGTCCGGGTTATATCCTGCTAATCAGCAAATGTTTTTTTTAATTCAATGTTTCTAAAAATAAAAAGGAAGAAAAAGAGTACCTGTCATAATCATCAAGAGTGTTACAGGATGAAGAGATAAATTTCAAATATAGTGAAAAGTCAATCTACGAAATTTTGAGTGCATGGTTTGAGTAGAAAATAATTCATTTGCAAATGGACATTATTTTTCTCCTAGACTCTTATCAAAATGCTATATAAAATACCGTAGATCATCTGTGAATGATTGATTTTCCCTGTGAGAACTGGTTGAATTTGACAGAGGTACATCTTGATCTGAAAAAGATGTCTTTTCTAAAGATTCCTGTCCATGATAATTGGGTAAAACAGGACCAATAAATGCCAAACTGTCATGGTTATGCTAAAGAAATGGATGAAAAGAGAATAATCGATAATTAGTGAGATTGCAGTAAAACTGCTTACTAATGGGTATTATCACACAAAAACACACGTAATATTTTAGTTTACAAACAGGCTGACAAAAGAAAATATAGTTAACAGTATACAAAGCAGACTAAATTAATATTTCACTCATAAGGTCTTTATCAAGTAAAATACACTACGGAGAACAGTGAAATTATAATTTTTCATACGGACTAAACTGCAGAATTTAATAACAGACAAAAATATACACAACTATGACATAGGAGCCATACCTTATGCTTGTCTTGTAGAAAAGCATTTTGAAAACATTAAATATGAGAGCAAACTAAAACTAGGACTGGAAACAAATAAAATGATAGTGTGAACTAGAAGAAGTAAAAAAGGCAGCTAGTTAGTTAGTAGAGAGATTATCACCACTGCACACATCCATAGGTATCCATAGATGTGTCGGGCTGAGGATACCATTAAACATATCTGCGCCACAGAAGACATAGCTCCTGGTGAGGAATAGATACCTATTCCTACGTTCTTTCAAAAGGCAGTCAAGGCCGTCATTACACTTAACAGAGGGTGCAGAAAACACAGCCACGTAAGCGTGGATGCTGAGGTTGAGGCACTAATATGCGAGAATGCTGATGATTCAGATGTTGTGATTTACACGGATGGGTCGGTCATTCATCACAAGGGCCTATACTGTCAGATCAAAAGGCAAAACAGCACACGAAGCCAGTGGTGCCTTTACCACAACAACGAGCAGTTTAACTATGGAAGTATTCACCAAAACGCAGGCACTTTACTGGCTGGAACCGCAAACCTATTCCCATGCATGCATACTAAGTGGTCACTGAATATGATTCAGAAAGTCAAAACAGGTGATGTACGTAGGGAATGGGTGGAGTCATCGGAGAGAGCTAAAATGAGGGCATCACTATGAAAACTCACGCTTATTGTTGTCCCCAGACATGCGGGCGTGAAGGGAAGCGAACGGGCGAGAATTTTTTAGCTAGTCTCGCCACCACAATAGATGGTCAGCCTATGGACCAAGCAGACATACTCACTGCTTTTCGTGAGTCCTCATGATCAGAGGATTTTGAGATGAATAAGCATGAGTCAATATCAAGAATGCAAGAATTGGGAGTGAGGATGGGCGTGGCCCGAAGAGAACCCCTGACAAAGATTTCAAAAAGAGTACTGTAGTTAACCAACAAAGAATTGGAACAATCAGCCGTTATACCCTGTGAGATTTACTGAAGCGGAGATCGGAGTACCTATGGACTTGTCCAGTGTGCGAAGATGATAATCAATATACCTAATACCATAGGTGTTCCAGTCTCCCCCTGCGTATATCCACAATTAAACGATGACTGACAGTTCCAGTTCTCTGTTGGTGAACACTAATTCTTTGCTGACAATAATAATCTTCAATTCTAGCCACATTTAAAGTCCAGCTTCTTTATTCTGGACATTAAAAAGGTGTCATCATCCTCATTAATTTTATTTGATCGTGTAATTTCTCTCAAAGAATTCAATATGTCGACACAATGTATTGCTCTGACATTCAATACAGCTGCAGGACCTGCCAATTTATCTGCTCTCTCATCGCCATGAACACCCAAATGACCAAGCAAATAAACATTACACCATCCAGCCTTGATCTCGCCACAGAAACAAACCAATGTTCATGAAAACAGCCCACTTGTATTTTCCTGATCATGCTTAAGTCGCTGAGAATGCAGAAATAAGTTGCAATCTGTGTCCCTATCCAATTCAAGGCCCAAGTCACTGCCATAATTTCCATTGCCATGCTATTTATAGTTACAATGAAATCCCCACTCTACTTTTTTGTTTTCCCTACACACTTTGCTGTGAAGGCCCATAAACTATGCACATGTCTAACAACAGAACCATCAGTGTATATAACCAATTCCTGCACCTCAGATTCAACTGCAATATGACACCTCTTCCTACATTCACTATCAAGATTTATCACTACCCAAAAGGAAGTATCTAAAGGAATATTTATCCATTCCGCACCATGTACCACATCCTCCAATGAGCACACACTTTGTATAACTTCCTCAGCATGCCCTATCCACAACTTTCCTCTCTTTAGTCCACTATCTTTGAAACAGTGGCAATGTAGGCCTAATCGATGATACTCCAGTCCAAAATGATTAGACTTTTTTAGCAAGCAATAGTAATAAAACAGACTCAGCATCTGATAGGTCTACAGAATTGTACTAGTTCAAGTAATGGCTGTCAAAGGACCTTATGACTCATAGTGATGTTTCACAAAATGGTTATCTTATCTGATCCCTGGGGTGCGAGTTTTCACTCTTTCTTTCTTGTGCCAGGTAGTGGTAAGTGCATGTCTCCTTCAGCTATGTTGCGTCTGTATAAAAGGTGTTAGTAATGGAGGGGTTTAGTGGTAACAGTTGTTTTCGTAGGTCTTGTAGTGCAGGGCATTTAATAAGGTGGTATTTTACTGTTTCCTCCTCATCTGTTGCAGTGGATACAGTATGGTCTATGGTCTGCTGTAATTCTTTGTAGGGGTTTGTGAAGTTGTACATGTGTTGTTCGCAGCCTAAATATTGCGTGTGGTTTGATCTTTACGCTGTAGTCTATTTATACTGTCATGTGGATTTGGTTAGGACATGTCTGCATATAGCACTCTTCCTTTTGTGCCAGTGGTTCATCCATTGTTGTTTACAATTGTTGCGGATAACAAATGGTTATCAAATGTGTCATTAAAAAGAGAAATTTACATATAAATATGCACAAATGACTTTTTTTTTTTGCATACAGGTTTTAACTGATCTTTACAGGGTTTTAATTGTATGTGGTGCAGACTTTTGTCTCATACGGTTGACAGGTATGCAGAAGGGGCAAAAACAAAATTATAACTGCATTTTTTATGCCTTTAACCCTTGCCTCATCAACATGTCCTCATTAGTTTTTTTCTAGCTGTTCATGATACTCTCAGCATTCTTGTATAGAACCACATCTCTGTAACGTATAATTTTTCACTCTCCTGCTTATATATTATCCGTGGCTAGAATCCATATTAACATATTATAACATATAGCGTATAAGTGTTACGAGGGGGAGTCAATAAGTAAGTCACAAATTGCTCTTTAGAAAAAAACAAGACGATAAAAACCTGAAAACTGTTTATTTTTACACATACATTATCCATTTACTTCTCAACATAATTTCCACCAACATTGATGCATTTATCCCATCGTTTTATGAGTCCTCCCAAACCTGCTGCGTAGAACTGCGTGCTCTGCTTTTTAAGCCACATTTTCACTTCACATTCAACTTCTGCGTCAGTCGCGAAATGCTTCCCGCCAAGGTGGGTTTTTAGTGGACCAAAAAGGTGAAAATCACTAGGGGCTAAATCGGGGCTGTAAGGAGGATGTTCCAGAATTTTCCAACCAAGATTTTTTATTTTCTCCTGAGTTAATCGAGCCGTATGTGGTCTAGCATTGTCATGAAGGAGTAGCACTCCTCTAGTCAGCAGCCCTGGACGTTTTCTTCGAATTGCATCCCGAAGCACTGATAGAACTTCACAGTATGATTCAGAATTCACATTGTCACCTTTCTTTTTGAAATTGGTTAAAAGCACTCCTTGACAATCCCAGAACACTGTCAGCATAACCTTCCCTGCTGATGGTGTAACCTTGAATTTTTGGACACAAGGCGAAGAAGGATGTTTCCATTGCATTGAAGCACGCTTTGATTCAGGCTGGTAGTGATGCACCCATGATTCGTCCCCAGTAATAATCCTGTTCATCATGTCTTCTCCTTCATTTGCGTATTGACAGAGATGCTCCAATGACAAGCCTAATCGGTTCATTTTGTGTTCGTCCGTCAATTGTCTGGGCACCCACCTTGAACACACTTTCTTAAATTTCAATCGGTCATGCATGATGCTGTATGCTGAACCATGTGAGCACCCTATTGCAGCTGCTACAGTGTCTATCGTTACTCGTCTGTCACCTCGAATCATCTCCTCAACCCGCTGCACAGATGCGTCTGTTGCAATTTCAACAGCACGACCAGATCGGATTTCGTCAACAATTTTAGAGCGTCCTTGAGAAAATTTTTTTACCCAGCTGTGCACCGCTTTACGGGACAAACAATTGTCAGCATAAACAGGAAGCATTTCTTTATGAATGTCTTTTGCAGGCAGTCCTTTTGCCCATAAAAAACGCACAACAGCACGTTGTTCATTGATTGTACACTCTGTAAGTACAGTAGCCATTTTGTTTTTTGTGCTGCGCATGCGCAAGGTACAGCTAGCGCCATCTAGCGAACATAAACATAAAGTTCTATGATGATATCAACTATAAACAGCTTTAGAAACCACCTACTGCATTTTCCTGCCATCCAACATCAATTTGTGACTTACTTATTGACTCCCCCTCGTATGTTGCACTGAAGAACTCTCCATACCCCTAAATGTCATAACACATGAAAAAACCAACAACATAGGAACTGGACTGCATAACTGTGCAACACAAACTGATGTACAAGAAAAGTGAACAAAGATGAAATTAACCACAAACCTTTTTTGCCTCTAAGGTTAAGGGATATTCACAGGCTCCTACAACCACAGTAACTTCAGAAAGATGACTTTGTTGCTGTTGTTCTTGTTCAAATTCCATGCATGAACTATTTTGTTCTGTTTCTGGCAAAGTTAGCGATTCTTCAAAAGGGACATCATCAGCAGTAAGCTTTAGAGGTACAGAATCATAACTACTTATGTTTGTTTCAGGAAAGTATCCAGATTCACTCATTCTGCATGTCTGTAAATCGTGGTTACCTTTGCTATGCCGAAGATTTGACTCAACATTTGACAACAATTGTTTTTCTTCATCAGAGAGAACATCATCGATTGGAAATGTACTAGACTGCTGATTGTTTGTAATACTGATAGCAGACTGGTTATCAAATGTAACTGTTGGTGCTGCAGTCTTGTAAGGCTCACAACACTTTACAGATGTCATACTTTCTTGTCTATTAGTACTATTATATTGGATTTCAATGGTTTTATTTACCATAATTATACTCTCATTGTTAAGTGGAAACATGTGATTTCCTGTTCCACTGCTAAGAATATTTATATTATTATGTGGGTTCTGCTCTGTCTGAAAATTTGAGTTATTTATGTATTCTTGTGAAACAGGACTACCATCCATATTCATTATGATTATCTTATATTATAGGGCCTAGGCCTCCTGCCTAATGTTTAGTCAGTCAGGTCCAATTCTGAGCTCTCATGTGATAGGACAACCACTGGTGTTCACTGTTGTCGTTGTTAGTGGTCTATCATATGTTATTACTAGGCCTATAAGACTATAATACAATTTTTTATTAAATTAGACTAGGTCTAGACCTGCACTAGACCCTGCTATGAGTTATTATGTCAATTATTGGCATGTGAGACTTCAGTAAGATTCAGAAAAGATGAGATGGGGCGTGATACCGTGAAGTGTGATAGAAGGCAAGGCGTGGATTACGGTCAGGTGTGCAGCAGTATTCTTCGGAATTTTTTTGAAATTTAGACTTAGGCCTAGTGAAGATGAAATAGTAGGCCTAATAAACTCAATTAAATACTACTTACTACTACTAAGTGTACTACTATACTACTATACTAACTACTACTAGTTAGTAGTACTAGACTACACTAACAATTGTTTGTATGCGCTGCAGCGCGTTGATTTCATTTTATGTGACTTGATTACTTGCTCTTGTTTCCGGAGGTTCCAATTTTTATTAATTCCGGTTTATGACGTGTAAGTGCCGTTTTTTCAACGAAGTTTAGCTACAACGGACCTCCAACATCCCGTCTCTTACCTTGGTGGTGCACTCTGTTAGACTACAACCCGTCCATCTCGTGATGTTTCTCATCCACTTTTAGCCTATATCTGCCTACCTTGTGCTTGTCCCCCCCCCATCGACTTAACTCTCAAGTAAGGACTTCAATAAAGTGTCGTATCCTTTAATATCCGCCCCCCCCCCCAATGTCCAAAATATTTTATTTGTGTGATCTCTATTTATTTTACGTTTTTTTTTCATACAAAGTGTTGTTAGAGCCTCGTTTTTCGTTTTCATCTCTTTCCACAAAGTTCTCCCTATCCACATCTCAAAGGCATTAATTTTATTTTCCAACTGCTCATTCGTTGTCCTTCTTCAGTATTCGTTCTCAAACTCCTGCAGATTCACATGATGTAGTCTGGAGAATTGTTTATATCATTGCTGCGATATTTGCGCCTTCCTACCTGACACATCCTACTTCTGCAAGGCTTTGGGTCACTTTTATCATATATGGGATGAGACAGCCAACTCCATTCCATAACCTCCTTAACTCATTGGGGACCGATCGCCATTATAACGGCTTTATAATATGGGTCTACAGGACCTTTCGCCATTTTAACGGCTTTGATTTTAGATCGATCATATATTGATCAGTTATATTTCGTTTTGCCCAGTTCAAGTTTTATGTTAACCTCTGAACATCCGGGAAACTTCACTATTATTATATCAGTATATTTTGCCCACCTCATCTTCTACCATTGCCATTTAACTATGATTAAATTTTATGACGCGACTAATGCATGCAGTGACATCGCCATTCCAAGTGAACCATTGGCTTTCATCCGATCATATCGCCAGTACAATGTGAACGATTGGCTTTCAAACCACAAGCTCACAAGCTAACTCAACCAAGTTGGGTCTGTGAAGTGAACCAAAAAACCTCTCTACCACCGAGCCAACATATGGAGAAAATGTGTGTTTTCAAACAGTGTTCAGTACAGAATAGACTTCTGGAGATAGTGCCTACTGCAAACGTTTGATGTTCAACACTGAAACAATTTTTTTTTTTTTACTTACAGTGCAGGAAGTCTCCATCTCCTGATGTTTTTGGCAGTTGGTGGAAACTGACTTTATTGGCACTTCATAGAACTAAAAGGTTTTGCTTGATGTGCAATTTTAAATTTAGCTAGCTGACAAAATTAGGATCAGCCTACAACTTGCAGCTGTATATTTCCATGTGACAAGACTAAAAAACCTTGGCGGAGACACCCCAAGATGCAACATAATAATTAATAACACAAAATTGGCACACGTTGAAAAAGTGAAATATCTTGGCACCCTGTTAACATCAGAAAGTAGATGCTCAAGTGAGATAACGAGCCGAGCAGCACAAGCCAAATCAGCATTCCACAAAATGAGAACCATTTTTTGCAATGGAAGTCTATCAATGCAGACCCGAATTCGAGCGCTGAGATGTTATATCGAACCGATTCTTTTTTTTATGGATGTGAAGCATGGACTGTAAACAGGAAAATTCAAAGTGAATTGGAGGCTACAGAAATGTGGTTTCTGAGAAGAATGATGAAAATACCATGGCCAGCCAAGAAAACTAATGCAGAGGTTCTCATTGATGCTGGCGTAAAAAGATCAAACATTAGAGGCAGACAGTCAAGGTTTCTAGGGCATGTGGTGAGAAGAACACAGCTTGAACACTTAATAACCACTGGAAAGATCAAAGGGAGAAGAGATAGAGATCGACAAAGAGAAAAGTTACTAGATGGGCTTGTATCGTGGCACGGTAGAAGCTCACCAACCGAGCTTATTGACAACACAAGAGACAGAGTCGTGGAGAAACATGATCGCCTACGCCAGTCGGCATGGCACGATTGATTGGAGATATCCACAGAACTGTAAGTCAATAAATCTTCCATTCTTACAGTGAGTTCTAAATATGACAGGTCTGAAAAAATCTTGTCGGAGACACCTAAAGAATTATATGTCAATAAATCTTCCATTCGTACAGTGAGTTCTAAATATGACATGACCGGAAAAGTCTTGGCGGAGACACTCACAGAACTGTTAAGTCAATAAATCTTCCATTCTTACAGTGAGTTCTAAATATGACAGGTCTGAAAAAATCTTGTCGGAGACACCTAAAGAATTATATGTCAATAAATCTTCCATTAGTACAGTGAGTTCTAAATATGACATGACTGGAAAAATCTTAGCGGAGACACCTAAAGAATTATATGTCAATAAATCTTCCATTCTTACAGTGAGTTCTAAATATGACATGACTGAAAAAATCTTGGCAGAGACACAGAACTGTTAAGTCAATAAATCTAAATTAACATTTTCATTTTCTTGTTTGTGTCTTACTAACTCTAACCTTGTGAAGTAATCATATATGATCAATGTACTTATATATTCATATTCTGTATCCATTCCTCTTTCCAATGATATATTACACATATACTATTTATCAATATTAGAATGTCAAGTGATACAATGAAAAACACATGTAGGGAAATTTTTCTACCCCTGAAATATTTTCATATTTTTATTGCTTCTGGTGTCAATCATAAAAATGTACAGAACTAACATTTATTGATATAAATTCATCAAATAAAATGCATAATGAAGAGAATTGGATATACTTGTGTAAACATTCTTGAAAAATGGATATCATCAATGACAAGTATGGATAATTTTGGGTAAGTCACAATATTTATACTAATAAATTAATATTTTCATTTTCTTGTTTTGTGTTTTACTAACTCTAACCTTGTGAAATAATCAAATATCATCAATGTACTTATATATTCATATTCTGTATCAATTCCCCTTTCCAATGATATATTACACATACACTATTTATTAATATTAGTATGTCAAGTGATACAATTAAAAACACATGTAAGGACATTTTTCTACTCCTGAAAATTAATTTGGCCCAAACCTAAAAATAATCAAGTCATGAAAGAGTTAATCGCTTCTTACGATATCAGGGAAGGTAAACATTATTGTTATTCTTTGCTCCATTCATCACTACCTCCAGTTATTCTAGCGATAACAGTGCCTGCGGCAGAGCTTTTATCTCCATCGTATGACTATTTTTGGTTGTGGATTCCTTGATAGTTTCACCATCCTATGCAGAAAAAAAAAGCCAAAGCTCAGCTTTAATGACGAATGACCGACACATATAAACCTACTTTAGTGTTAGTTAGTTATTACTCTATGGCCAAAAGACGACAAATAGGGCGGATGTCATTGATTTCCATGTCTCCCGTTTCATTGCAATTTGCTTTGGGTCTTCATTGTTTCTAATACCGATGGCGAAACGTTCTCTTGTGATAGCTCTACGTAAAGTTTCTTTTTGTCTTCCTCGTTTTCTCTTGCCCTTTGGTGATCACATCACAACTTGACAGGGAGTCTTTCGGTATCCATTCGTAGCGCGTGTCCGATGTAATTCCAGCGATGCTTTCTAATATTAGTGGATTACTTGGATTACTAAGAGGAATATTCTTGTTTTGATTCTTGTCTGATAACTGTGTTTTATTTGAAGTCTGACCAACGTATGTTCAGTAGCCTTCTAAGACATTTATTTTCTAATGTGTTTAGTCTTTGTTCTAAGTTTGATGTTTCTTTCCAACTTTCGCATTCATATGTTAATGTTGAAATTTTGCAGTCGAAGATTTTGAGTTTTCTGTTATTTCTTAGTATTTTTTAATGCCAGATATTTTATAGTTTATTGAATGAATTAGCAGCCAGTGCAATACGGTGTGATATTTCTATTGATGAATCTCCTGTTTTTGATAGCTTGCTGCCAAGGTAGGCATATTTGAAGTTGTTTTGAAGAGTTTTGTCGTTTAGTTTGATGTCCGTTGGCTTGTTGGTAAGGTCAAATATTTTTGTTTGGATGTGTTGATTTCAAGCCCAAGTTGTGCAGAGAATAATTGAGGTCTGTTTTTTTCTTTCTTGGGCAACTTCATGAGTTGAGCTAAGTAAAGCTAGGTCCTTTATGGACCAAAGGACCTTTGCGGATGATATCCTGATATACAGACAGGGAAGAGATAGAACAGAAACTGTCGAATCACTGGAGACTGAGCTAGACCGTATCGCCTTCTGGTGTGACGATTCAGGGGCACTGAACGTCTAAGAGAAGGCTGCGGTGACATGGTTCTCTCTTAACAATCACATCGTAAAGTCTGCGACACCGACAATGGAGATGAGAGGGTACGATGTAATCAGGACCTCATCCTTACAATACCCGGCGTGCGATTTGATCGTAGTCTGTGTTTCCGGGAACACGTTGATCATGTTATCGTTAAGGCCCGCAAAGGACTTTCAGCTCTGAGAGTGATGGCAGCGGCTGACACTAAACAACCACAGCTTGTAATTTTATATGAGGCTCTTGTCCTCCCTGTCATTGAATATGCAGGCGCCACTATCACCGCCAGTCACACACATATTGAGAGGCTGGAAAGAATTCAAAACGAAGCGGATCATCCTTCGTTGCACAAGGGACACACCCTGTATGGCTATGCGATTTCTCCTTGATTTTCCGAGCATATCTCATATAATAGATATGTTTCGTGCTAACGCATACCTCAAAGTGAGTTCTGATACAGACCATCCACTACACAGCGAGCTCCCACGTGTGAAGGGAAGCAGGCTCAAGAGAGGCAAATCTTTGATGGGTCGGGCCGAGGATACCTTTAAACATATCTGCGCTCCAGAAGACACAAATTCTGGCGAGGAATGGATACCCATTCCCAAGGTCTTTCAAGAGGCAGTCAAGACCGTCATTACACTCAATAGAGGGTGCAGGAAACTCAGCCCCGTGAGCGTGGATGTTGAGGTCAAGGCACTGATCTGCGAGAATACCGATGACACAGATGTTGTGATTTACACGGACGGGTCGGTCAACCGTCACCACCGATGCGCATGGGACTTTACTGCCAGATCAAAAGGAAGAATAGTACACAAAGCTAGTGGTACCTTTACCGCAACAACAAGCAACCTAATAATAGATGTATCCGCAGTAACGCAGTTACTTAATTGACTGGAATCACAAGCCTATTCCCATGCGGGCATACCAATCGACTCTCACTCTCTTCTTCTTCTTCTTCTGCGTTCGTTCTCAAACTCCTGCAGATTAGCAGGATGTAGTCCAGAGAATGGAATGCTTTGTATCATGGTTTACAGCATTGCTGCGATATCTGCGCCTTTCGGCCTGGCACATCCGACTTCAGCATGACTTTGGATCACTGGCCCTATATGGGATGGGACATCCAACTCCATCCCATAACCTCCTTAGTCGCCTTTTAAAACATGCTTGGAAGGTAAACAGTGCTACTATTCTGTGCTCCCCTTTCGGGCCTAGGCAACACACGGGAGAATTGACTCTCTAAATATGATTGAGAAAGTAAAACAGGTGATGTACGTAGGGAATGGGTAGACACATTAGAGAGAGCAAAAACGCGGGCATCGTAACGAAAACTCTTTTTCCCCGGACACGCGGGTGTGGAGGGAAACGAACGGCCAACACATTAGTAACCTCGCCACCATAACAAATAGTGTAACCTATGGACCGAGCAGACATACTTATTGCTCTTCGTGAGTCCGCACGAGTAAAGAATTTTGAGATAAATGAGCATAACCCAATATCGAGAATGCGCGATTGGGGAGTGAGGATATACATGACCGGTAGAGAACACCTAACAACGATTTCAAATCATCAACCGTTATGCACCGGGAGATTTACTTTTCTTCTCCTTCTTCTTTCGTTCGCCAATAATGTCTATATCTGCAGTGTTGTTTCTTGCATAAATTGGACAGTGTTTTCCATTTCTTGTTTTGTACCATAAAGTTTAACATTCATTGGTGTATCAGAAGGCCAGTATGTGCATCTTAATGTGTCATAGTTTGCACATTCTTGAAGGATATGTTCTGAAGTCTGGTTGACTTGTCTACAATTACACTTTGCTGTTGTGCCAATTTTAAATTTTGTATACATATGGCTGTTTAGTCTATTATGTCCAGTTCTCAGTCGAAATATGATGACCTGTTCTTGTCTGTTAAGTAGGTGTAGTCGTCCCTTGGAGGTAAGTTAGGCTTTCGTTGTGCCTTTATCATGGATTACTTTTGGTGATAGCTGATTGGTACATCCGGTTGCTGCATGTTAGCACCTTCCTTGGCGAGTTGATCAGCTCTCTCATTTCCTGCTATTCCACAGTGTGATGGAATCCATTGCAGTATAACTCTACACCTATTTTGAACTATGGACAATACCTCTTTTAACCCTGGAAGTTTATTGGATTGTAATGCCTCTAGTACTGACCTTTTACTGAAACGGAGATCTGAGTACCTATGGACATGTCCGGTGTGCAAAGAGGATAATCAACATATCTAATACCTAATGTGCTATCACACTCTGCGATTCCCGAAAATGAGTATGCTGTTTGTATCCTTGTAATACTTTGGGTTTGTGGGAAAGGGGGGAGGGGCAGTACGACACACAGACTAATTCCGGTTTGCAATGTCATCTTTTTTTCTGACCCACTAGGCTAATCTAAAAGTACTATGTGCACTGCCTCTGTAGCTGAAAACACTACTCGGAGTTCAAATAGTATGTTTAGTTCTCATGTGTATGGTCTTTTGCGTCTTGCAGACGGTAATTAAGCAAAAAGAAACAATCAATGGAGCATTTTCTCAGGAATATGGACTTTTCAAGCGATCATGTCACAGCAACATAAGAACTGTGTTTGCGTCTTTTTCTTATTTCCTCCATATCTTTAAAAATATTGTTTCTGAACAATGTTGCTCCTGTACCCAGGTTCTACCTCCAGACATCCTGAGGTTTGTCCGTGTTTCCCCAGATTTTGGGGTCTATGAAGAAATATTTCATTGAGGATTTACAGATGTCTTTTATACCACAGCAGTGGTTTTCCGCGATCTCGCTGGCGGTTTGTCCCAATTCGGTTCGCTTCAATTCGGTCTGCTGACGTAAAAAGGTTACTCGCGTCTGATTCAAGGTCCTTGAGATATTGAGTGAAATCGGACAGCAAGAGTTTTAAAACGTACTATAAAACATTTTGTAAATGTAGTCGATTTGAAGGTCTCACCATTATCTCATTAGACCAACTGCCAAACAGCAAATCCTTATTAAAGGCAGGATTACTTTATTAAATTCCCAAAGCACTTACAATATATTTAGGTTTAGGTATGTTGATTATCGTCTTTGCACACCAGACATTTCCAGGGCCGTGCCGTGCTATAATGCAAAGAGGCGGCTGCACCAGGCGACACCGTAAGGAGGAGTCTTAATCAGCAAAATCAAAACACAGTGTGAACCTTTCAATTAAAAATTGTTTAAGGGGCGACATTTCGAAGGCTTTCATCATACTGATAAAATCTACCCCACACCCCTGGACATATCCATAAGTGCTCAGATCTCCGTGACTGCATAAGTGACGATGACTCTTGTTCCATGACTCGAATAAAGGCATTTGGTTTGAAATGTGGTGTCGCCAGAAAGAATGATGAACCAATCCGTTCAACTTTCATTCATTCTCAGTGACCTGAGTGTACATTTTGAATGTCTAGACAAAATCGCATCTTTTATTGGAGATGCGGTTAGTCTAGTACAGAAAATCTCGAAAAACAAGACATTTTAATTTATCCTCTGGCTTCCTTCTTGAATTTACTTGTATAAGCAATTATTTTAAGGTAAATTGTACTGTCTATATATGTTATCCATGTTTACAAGAAGACCTATCGGCCCTTATAGAACTAATACGGATGTTATATGTTTGTTGTTACTGAGGATACTTCAATACTTATAAATGATGTTTGTTATTGTTATAATAGTCCTTGTCTCGACTGGTCCGTTCTCAGTGACTTGAGTGCACATTTTGAATGTCTAGTCAAAATCGCATCTTTTATTGGAGATGCGGTTAGTCTAGTACGGAAAATCTCGTGTACGAGAGCTGCAAGGCGGTTCCATTCCCGTTAGTATTTTTATACACACCCGCGTCTTTCTGTGACGCTCGTGCTAATACCATGTGTACCTAGAAGTATGTGGGCAGGGGCTTAGAATTTATCAGAGCAGTTTTAGATGGCCATAGTTTTCATATTCTGGTGTAGTATAGTAGATCATTATAAAGAACATGTTCTATGTTATCTGCATATTGCCAATAGGTGCACATACTGGCGTCGCCACTCCCAAACATATGCTGTTTGAGTATGATGTGACATACCCTCAATATAAATATGTGTTCTTCGAAGTTAATGGATAGCATCATATGTGTTGTTGTTGTTCGTCCATCACAAGTGATGATGACCATTTGTTACATCCACTTTTGAAAATTCAATTTTAGTTATGTCCTTGATTATGAGTTCGTAGATGGCTAATGAGCCCTATTCGAGCTGTAAATGTCCTTGGACAGTTTGGACATGGAATAACGACTGTAGACGGATCTTGGTCTATCCGTGACTTTCTAGCTGCTCTCCGCTGTTGCGCTGCTGCATTTCTCTTCTTTTCACAAGATGATGCGCTCTTTTTTATTTTAGAACGCCATGTAGATCTATTTTGTGCAAGTTCTTCCCATGTATCGTGGTCTATTTCAAAGGCTTTCAGTGAGTCCTTTAACGAGTCCTTGTAGCGCTTCCTTTGGCCACCTTGAGATCGTATACCCTTCTCTAGCTCACCATAGAGAAGTATCTTTGGCAGACGATGGTCTGGCATACGCACCAAATGACCTGCCCAACGAATCTGTGTGTGCATCAGGATCGTGTCAATGCTTGGGATACCAGCTCTATCAAGGACAGTGGTATCTGGAATCTTGTCTTGCAATCTGATGTTCACAACTTTTTTTTGTTCATATGTGTACAAACTAATAGCGCTACATTAGTTATAAAATAAACCCTGCGGAAATAATAAATATAGGTATAACTTTATTGAATTAAATAATACACATTTTGATACAAACAATAAATATAGGTATAACTTTATTGAAATAAATAATAAATATTTGGCTCTTGTTTGGAACCCATGCCCTCCTATATTTCGCCAGTATACGAATTATGAACGAAATAACATAGTCTCCACAGGTTAATTTCGAGTTTGTTATGGTGCGCACTGTTTTCGTGCCGTCAAGGAAATTACGTCATTTTAGATCCTGTAGCAAGAAACACAAAATGGCTTATTGGCTTATTTTAGCACAACATTTATGCAACGAGTACACACCCAAAGAGCTGGTATAATGCTAGAGTTTAGGGGAGGGGGTGGTTAGGGGTAGTGCTAGAACAAATTAATATTATATACTCCACTCCCCCCCCCTAACTCCTTAATGCATCTGTTTCAAGGGAGACAAATGCCTTAAACATAAGACATGGGGTGGATCTTTCTGGTATTAGAAATGTGTTGTCGGGTTAGGCAGCTATTTCACAAATAGAATACAAACCGATAGAGTGACGTCACAAACCAATTGCACTCAGCGATGACACCACAAACTATTAAAAAATTATGATCGGACAATAATTTAAAAACTATGAGCACTGTAAACATTGGCAGCCACACGTTCCAAACAAGAACCAATCATTTTAATACAAACAATAAATGTAGGTATAACTTTATTGAACACTGAACACGGATGTGTCGAGCCATTGACTCAAATAAAAAGATGGCACAACGCATTTCCATTTTCTGGACTACACCCTGCTGAAAATCTAGTAAGACCATTATTCTGCTACAGCAGGGATCTAGCGGGAATTTGAGAATGACCGCTGAAGAATAATTAAAAAATATACATGTTGATACAAACAGTATGACTTTATTGAAATACGTAAGACACATTTGGATATAAACAAGAAATGTTGGATACTGATCATCCTCTAAAACAAATCCTTGTCAAGTAGAAAAATAAGATATTTTCATTGCTAATTGAGTTCATTCTTATATTTGGTAATCGCTGTGCATGATTTAAAACCGTATATATATATAACACGAGAGACTCTTGGAAGTGTTATGGACAATGTTAACAAGCACAGAAAGCACGCAAGATGTTTTGCAAGTACATTAGACGATGTAAACAAACACACATACAACACGCATGACTTTTGGAAGTGCCATGGGCGATGTAACAAAATACATAAAACACGCAAGAGTTTTGAAAGGATTACAAATATTTTTCTTTTAAAAAGCACAAATATTAATATCAACACTAGAATGGTTCATATATGACGTAACGATAGGTCATATCACATCGTTAAGAAATTGTAATAACAAGTATGAAACTAAGGTAAAAAAAAAAGATTGTATAAAAACTGGTAATAAATTATAACATACAAGATTTGTGACAATGGGAAGGAATGACTTTTCCACGAGCTTCATGTTTAGGAATGTAAACTGTAAACTCCAAACGACCAAAATGTACTACATTATCTTTGTCACAAATGTTTTGATTTTGTGTTTGGTATTTAGTCTGTTAGTATATGACTATACTGTAGTAGATTTATAATTGCTTATACTTTTTATTCAGTGGCATTACTAGAGAGGGAGAAGGTGGCAACTGGCAGCGTAACGGAGACACCATCATGGGGTGACATCAAACAGCAACCTTTTTTTTTAATAATTTAAAAACAAAGTATGCGCTTTTGATAACACTAAATATGCAGCATCACATTTACTGTAACACAGACGTGTTATTCAGTGCTCAATACACAGAAAAATGGCCTCGTGCTCTAGTGTCTAAGTGTTGGCAATTTAATTATTTTAAATATAAGATTATAAAAGGTCTTGAAATTAAAAAATAAGACGCACCAAAATATCGGTCCCGAGAAAATAGAACATATTTTACAGAACTGTCCACTGTATAACACCACAAGAAAAAAAAATAAGGCTATCTGTAACAGCTTGTATAATTTAACTCAAATATCTCTAGCTTGTATTCTTATCTCTTGGAACAATGGAAATGGCAATTTTAAATTAGTCTGATAGGCCAGCAACATGTCTTAGGGAGAGTTGTATTTTACTCACCTTTAATGTGGAGCACTTTATAAATTACGTAAAAATTTGGGTGGGTGGGGGGAGGTTAAGGAAGTATAACGAATTTTGACAAATGTTGGCAAAGGAAAGGGGGTGGGGGGGAAGGGTTGACAAAAAAAGATGTCAACAATATTGTTTGCTATTTACATCGATTAAATTGTCTGAATTTGAATCATTTTTCCTAAAAATCTGTAAAAATCAGATAATTTTTTGGTACTTGGAAATTGTTTTTTTCTAGTGGAAAAAGGGGGAGGGTGAACGCTATTTACATAATTAGTGTGGAGGAGGGAAGAAACTTCCCTGAATTCTTAACAGTTGTTGACACAGTTGAGGGAATAATAATAGGCCTAGGTAAGAATAACAATTTTGACATAAATTATGGAAAGCATGTACATTACTATTGATATTGTCTTTATATAACAAAGTTAAAATCTTTCATCATTATCATATGAGAGACTGGAGCTCGGCACACACCTTCCGTCAACGGTTAAAGTATAGATGTCTTCACCTGGTTGGAAGCCCTGGCTGCTGGTAATTTCCGCCTTCTGGTTGGCTATCATGAAGTTGATTTTTGTACCGGCAGGTCCAAAATCGATCTAGTTTGTGAATATTTTATTACATATTGATTGTAATACACATGATTGTATTTGTATATACATGTGTGTACATTAATATACAAATATCTTTAAGTTAATTAATATATGTGCGAGTTAATGAGCATGTTTGTGTGAATCAAGCCGGTAGATAGGGGAAAAGTTGTGGTTTTCAACCTTCCTCTTCCTTATGAAATTAGACGACTTTTAGTACTATGAATTTAGCCACAAAGGAGGTAAACCCGACCACTGTTTTGCCTTTTTAAAATAGTCATCAACTTTCTCATGAAAAAAGAGGTGATTAAACACGAATATAGGAGATTTACCTTTTTTAAGGTTAAAAGAAACCTCCCTCAGTCCATATTAATGACGTATATAGGCCCACTGCTCTGGTGTGAAAGAGCATACATACCTGCTTACTTTAAGAAGACTATTTTAATAGTTCATGACAAAATACGGCTCCAATTTGGCATTTTTACCCAAAATTATGTTCTTGTTCTGTACACATATTAAAGTAAATATTAAATGTCAGTATATACCTATTTAAAGAAATCGGAGAATAGGCCTATATTTTACTAAAAAAATAACTCTGTACTGGTTGACAGGTATGGTACTTAGGTGTGGGAATAAAAGTACTTAGGTGTGTGAATGAAAGTACACGTGTACGTGAATGAAAGTATGTGAGTGTATGAATGAGATTACGTTTGTGTATGAATGAAATACGTGTGTGTGTGTGCGTGTGATTTAATGTTCCCGTGTAGTGTGAATGGAAGTATATTTGCATGAATAAAAGTACCTGAGTATATGTGAATGAAAATATGTGTGCGTGAATGAGAGAATGATTCCGTGAGTGAAAATACGTCTCCATGCGTTAAATAATGTGTGACGCTATTTAATTACTCGTAAATTGCCCAATTCATTCACCAAAATACTCCAAATATATAACTAATTTACCAAAACGATAGATACCAAATACACTCACACATTGTTTAAGTTTATTCACGCACATATATCACTACTCACTCCCATAATATGTTATTCATTCACCCACATAACGCAAAATTCATTTACTAGCACACCATGCAATTCACGCCTGTACTTGCATCATTCAATGAATCACACACAGCCTTACACAGAATCACTCCCTGCACTTCCCCTTACATTTGATGCCACAACTTCTCCGTTGCAAACGACCTCCATCTTGATGGGATCTGAAACAAGACAAAAAATTTGATCGTTTTGCCTTCATACATTACTGGTACAGATAAACAAACAACTAACCAGTAATTAACAAACCAACAAGCAAAGCAACTAACCTATTAACTAACTAGACTTCTAATTAATTAATAATAAACTAATAACTAATTAACTAAGTAACTAACTAATGGAAAACAACTAACAAACTAACTAATTAATAAACTAACTAACAATTAACTAGCACCTAAATATCTAACAAGCTAACTGCTAACTAATAACTTATTAATTAATTAACTAATAAATATCTATTACTAATTAACTAAAATAAGTAATTAATTAACAAGTAAAATAGTTTATTAGCAAAATAATCATCAAACAAACCAACCAATCAACCAGCTAATTGAAGTCATAGTTTCATCGACATATTATAAGTACGGGAGATGCTTCAAACGAAAATCTTAGAAGTGTGATATAAATTATTATAACCCGACATTATCTTGTAATAATGTCAATACTTTAGGTATTAGGTCTGTTGATTATCATCTTCGTAAACCGGACACGCCCATAGGTGCTCCGATCTCCGCTTCAGTAAATCTTTCAGTGTATAATGGCTGATGGTTCCGGTTCTATGTTGGTAATGTTCTATGTAATGTTCTATCTTAAAAATAGTATGTCAATACTATTCTTAAGGATGTTTATAGTGTGGTCAAAGTGCAGTCTTGTACAGATGAACAACCTAACATCATAATGACAGTTTAATGATAGCCGTTTCACAATTTACATTCACCAAAGAAGTGCATAGTTCGGTTATCCGTTTAAAAAAAAAATTTGCAAAACAAACAGCAATCCATTTTGGAATGAATGTACATTATGGTGATGGACAGCCCCTGTACATTACTATTGATATTGTCTTTACATAACACAGTTAAAATCTGTCATCATTATCATATGAGAGACTTGAGCTCGGCACACACCTTCCGTTAACGGTTAAAGTCTGCCTGCCTTCTTCTTTGATCAATTACACTCTGTTCATTCTAAGATTTAAGTGAGTCAAAATACACCCATTCCCCGCGACAACAAGTAATTGTATACAGCTGATGACATTTCAAAATAATAACATAATTAATTATTCAGAACTTAGTCATAGCAACCGTTTCCCCCCGAATACCACTGAGATCTTATAACAAACGATCATTTGGATACAGAGCTAAGGGAAGGTCGAGAAAGAGATGGATCGATAACATCACGACCACCATCCACAAACAAGGACTCGGTACGACTCAGGCGTCACATCTGGTCTTAAACAGAAAGTTACAGCTCCTACCCCTACCATAACAGCAAGTGTTGATGCTATCAACCAGCTTCCACCTGGGGATAGACAAGGAATTATAATAGTTACCCCCCCCCCCCCGACCTCTTTGCGCTTGCGCAACGATATAACAGCAGGTATAGTAATTTATCATGGCATGATAAAGATATATTATATGAAAATTTATTTTAAAATATACATTACTATTGAGATAGACAAGTTTCATTTAGCAATAACTGATTTAAACTAACAGCAGTATTATGTTCTAATGAACTATATTATTGCGCACTTAACATTCAATTTAGGCGTTCTGCGTCAAACAATCAATCATAAGCACTGATCTACTTCATTCTTTGAATGAACAGAGTATATGCATGTGATCAATAGTGGTCATGTGCAGCATGTGTATTAGTGAAGTAGAAAGTTCCAAAACAGTGTCAGGAATACAAGTAGTGAACAGTCTGTCCTAGAACTCTAGCCGTAATAAGCTACCATTACGTCGTCACATTGTTCGTTTGTACCAAGATGGCGCGTGCAGGACACTCTAAACATAATTAGTAACAATATTGACAGGCTACAACGACCGTGTGTTGTCGGCCCGAAAGGGGTGCAAAAAATAGTGGCACTGTTACTTGCAAAGCATGTCATAAGGAACTACTAATGTTGTCTTGGGGTAGAGTTGGCTGTCCAATTCATATAGGTGCAAAGTGACACAAAATCCATGAGTTAGGCACGCTGAAGTTATATAAGTCAGGCCGAAAGGCACAGATACTATTCGGAAAGACATGGTTAGTTGTTTGGTTACTGATCCAGCGGTTCATGGACTCGTGCCTGTTGACCCAAATGGGGAATCTGTGGATTTTCTACCCACCCTGAACCAGAGACAGAAAATAACTGTCACACCACCAAAACTGTACGTTTATAACTATACAATATTTCAATGTATTGCAGTCAAGATATGGTTCACTGTCCTCATTCGCCACCATCAATTGCCGACTGATCATGTCGAACATCACTATGGCTCCAGACATGTAACCAAATGTTCAAAGCAAAAGGCATGTCACGCACTGAGACTGCACCTCTCATCCACAGAGGGTGCATGCATATACATAAATAGCAAAGCATAAAATACATACAATGAAAAGCATTCGTGTATATATGAAGCGCTACGATGCCTCCCTAAGTATAACAACTAAGTATACAGTCATGTCATCTATTAAAGTTTTCTGTTGTATGGATGGTTTGTCTTCTGGTGTATTGGTGAGACCCACAGACATTCTGAATGATGTAAACCATGACACAACGCATTCCATTCTCCTGACTACATCCCGCTGATCTCCAGAAAGTTGAGGGCACACATAATAAATAAACATGTTACAAAGTAATAAAATGGTAATTCTATCATACTTGAAACAGTTTGAAGCATTCTCATATTTGGTATGCATATAAAATAGAAAGATAACTAACGAAGAACAACAGCAGTAGGTTCCCCATTATGTACGAAGTTCCAAACTTTTACGACATCGTTCTCTCCTGCGTAATGTATAAGAGAATTAGCTGGAACATCTCTCTTGTTTCTTCTGAGAAAACAAAACAGTGATAATAATATGACAATAGTATGCTAGCAACTGTCCTAGTCACACTAGGAAGAAAACATTGAAGAAAATATACAGCGTAATCTCCAAGTTAGACGAATGTTTCTTATATTATGAGCTATTCATAAATCTGTCTATCTATACGCGATGGCTCATGTTTGCCTTGCAAGTCTAGGATTAAAGAGTTCTCTGGAGATGACCTTCTTGTGTGCTGTTTGTAAGCTTGTTTCCGTGGCCTTTTTTATTACTGCGATCCATCTCTTACATGGTCTTCCTCTGACTTTATAGCTGTGATGTCTATGTGTTATAGCCATCTGTGGCATGCTGTCTTTTGGTAGTTTGGAAGCGTGTGAAAACCACTTGATCTGTTGTCTCTTGTGTTCCAATACTGGTATTGCTTTGGTTATCAGTCTGATATTATCGTTTTTAATTCTGTCTCTTAATGACACTCCGAGTATTCATTTCTGCTGTCACTATTTTCCTTTTGCCCTGTGTTGTCATTGTCCAGGTTTGGCACTGGTAATACAGTGATGGGATAATAATATTCTTGTATAATGCAAATTTAGTGTCTATGTTTACATTTTTGTTCTTAAAAATATGTGTTATCTGTCCTAGGATCTGATATGTTTTGTTGCATCTATTTTTGTATTTCTTTACTGTTTTTCACTTCACTTTATATAATGTTTTCTAATTAATTGAGTTCCTTTACCTGTTTAAGGTATTTATTATCAATGGAGATAGATATTCTTTCTTTGCTATTGCCATTATTTCAGTCTTTTCAATATTAATCTTCATGTTGAATTTTTAAACATATTGTATAAAGTCTGTTCATATATTCTTGCAATTGTTCTTCTGATGTCGCTATTAGTACTTGGTCGTCTGTTACGAGTATTTCACTCAATAAATTGTCACAAATATTCATAAATATTTGTGACAATTTCTAGCCCCCTTTCTCCTTATGAATAACTGTAAAAAAAAAAGTTAGGGAACCACATTCTTATATTTAAATCAAATAAATACCTTTGATGGCACAATGAACTCATAAATACTAAATTCTGATAAAGATAAATGGTCCCGTAAGAAAACAAAGGAAATTAAGGTCAGGGTAAGCTCCCCTTCCCACCCAAAGAAATTTGAATGTGACCATATTGATCTTAGGTTGTGAATATTTAACAAAATATATTTTAAAAACACAAAATTTCATCTTTTTTTTCCTAATATGATTCAACGACCATTGCTCTGTACAAAAGAATATAACACGACACAACAATTTATTGCAGATGTTTGATCATTTGCCTTTGAGACCTAATGGGTTATTTTATTTGTTTACCATAGCAACCGATATAAAATATGTAGTAACCATGTTGCTGTGCTGCTGATAAACGCCATAGATATGAAAATTAATCATTAAAAGCAAAGTTCCATTTACTGAATATTTACACAAAGTCTCAGTCAATGGACATTAATATAAAATACAGAAACTGGAAAGAATTTGCGACAATGCGTTATGTACAGGCTACGGCTTTTATTTTTATTTATCTCTGACTATTATCAGTAATAAGATCACCATCAAAAGCTATATTAGCTTTCTAGTGCATCTAGACACAAACAGACAACAGGTAGAAGTATAGAACAGAAAGTTTGGAGTAATAAGTTTAAGTCTAAAGTAGTTTTAAGCATCTGCGGTATTGTGTGTAAATCATCATTACTAATTATCGATAATCTAAATAGACTTTGCATGAGAGATCTTAAATAAGTGCATATGCAAAAAATATCAATAGAGAAAGCCAAAACACATAGGGAGACTTTTCAATCAAGGTACAAGAGGCTAAGTATATTTGCACACCTTAGGAAGCCATCAAAGGTCACATATCATGAAAACAAGTTAGTTTTTTTTTAGTTTTGGGCTTTTCCCGAAAGTTACGTTTCGCAATATATTAACAATTAACACATTTCATAACTCAATAATCGCTAGTTCCATTGCGTTGAAATTTGGCGCGAATGTTTCTTATATATTTGTGATGAACTTAAACTAATTAAATCATTGCTTTATTTGTTAGGCTTGCTGCTTTTTGCCGTATTTATTTCGTTGTAAAAAGAAAACTATGCAACATTTGTGAATGACCAAATTCAAAATACACTGTAGACATTATGTGTAATCCAAACTGCAATATTTTAGTTCTCTTTCTCCACCAGCCTATTGGGAATAACTGTGCAAAGTTTCATTGAAATGTGTTAATTATTAATAGTTATGAATTCTGAAATGAGGTGTATGTATTTGCTCTTTCTGTTGCCATTTTGGGTGCCTAATTAGCATATTTTTGTTTTACATTTTATCTACACATTTCAACCTAGTAGTATAAGGTGATTAGCAAGAAAAGGTAAATCATAATTAGTTACAATTTTCAGTTCTTCTTTGGAACGCCCACTCCCTGATGTGATTATTTCCCTTGGCAATGTTTGTCAATTTATGTTTATCCTTTATTAATTTTAATATAAATTTATTTATGGTTAGTTATGTAAAACAAAATTTCTCCAAACCCAAAACATAAGCCTAACCCTAAAAAAAATAAT
Source organism: Meghimatium bilineatum (assembly GCA_034231615.1). NCBI lineage: Eukaryota > Metazoa > Mollusca > Gastropoda > Stylommatophora > Philomycidae > Meghimatium > Meghimatium bilineatum. Next base: position 69,736,398 of record CM067299.1, on the reverse strand, counting down.
TAAATTAACAATTGATAAATATAAATTGGCAAACATTGTCAAAGGAAATAATCACATGGGGGGGGGGGGGGTTTACGCGTTCCAAACAATAACCCAATTCTCACTCTCTAATCTAAGATCTGCCTTAAGCGCCTGTGTGGTAAAGGGTACAAAGAGTAGCAGCATTGTGACCTTCCATGCAGGTTTCAGGTTGTGACTAGAGGTGTGGATGGAATATCCCATAGGTCAAAGTGACCCATAAGGTTATGCTAAAGTTGGATGTGTCAGGCCAAAAAGAACATATATCGAGCCAAGATGTAAACGGTTACACAATGCACTCCGTTCTTCGGGCGACATTCTACTGACTAGCAGAATTCTTGGAACAAACACAGAAGAAGGAAAATAAGTTACCAGTCTACTTTGTGCCATAATATTCCAATTTGTCCCATCCCCTATCCCAAGAGCGAGTCTGCAATTATTGGCGAGGATGAAGCAGATGGTAGAGTGTTTTTGTGCTAATTCCAGTGACATGATATTCATATGTTGATTCTGCACATCTACAAGATGAGTTGATTTGATGGGAAAGTAGTGGTTGGACGAGTATGCATTTTTTTCGGACAAGCACACACAACTATGGCCGTAGATATGTCTTACCTAAAAAGAAAGACCATTCGCCCATTTCTTGTGAAATCGCCCTCTGTGTAATTAGATTTTTGATAATTTAAAAAACAATTTTTAATCGTTAAAGGGAGGGAGGAGAGATTTGCCTAAGTTCAAAATACTAATAGTATATTCTGATTCCCTAAGGAGGGGCGGGTGTGTCATTGAACACTCTCTATATAATGGTTTATACACAACGTATATTATTGGCAGTCCGTTCCCATTCACTATTGAATACCAACTTTGGTTGTTTCCGAGATGCATCGTGTAGAGGTGCTTTAGGAATATTGTTTTACCATTTTGTTGTTCTCACAAACGCAGTATATGCATTCCTTCGAGTTCCTCTGGAAAGTTTCTTCTATTCTTCGTATTTCTCTATTTTTTCCGTATTCCTCTGGCATAATCTGGACAGAATTGCTAGTCAAGAAAGATAGCTTCGTCTAAAATAGATCGCTGATGACTAGGATGTAAGAGAGGAATTCGTCGTGCATTGATTTACAGCTTAGCTTGGATATATGCGCCTTTCAGAGTCTGACACATCCAACTTCAGCATGACTTCTGGATCACTTTGACCGTTTGTGAAGTTAGACAGCCAAGTAAGCACCAAAACCTGTTTAGTCACCTTCTGAGACATGCATAGTTGGTAACAGTATTGCTATTATTTGCTCACTTTCTGGCACCGGAAACAACATCCTGCCAATCTGCAGTTTTAAGAACGAATACGAAGCTGACAACTAAAATCTCACATATGGAATCAATGAATATTAAAGGTTAAAGGCAGGGCCGTGTTATGATGCAGAGAGGCGGCCGTATCAGGCAGTGCAAATCAACATACATTGTTGGAGACGGAATTTCGAAGAAACACTATCTAGCCGAGTTGGGGGGGGGGCGACATTTCGAAGACTTGCATCATACTGAGAAAATCTACCATACGGCGCTGGGTAGAGGTCAAGGTAAGCTAAGTTATTAATCAGGGTCATAGCACACGGTTTTCCATAAGAGTTCAGCTGCCTAGTCTGTAGTTGACCAGAAACCGCCTGACTAGTGTTATCTACCACACTTGCTCAGCAGTGATAGCACCATTCCTCGATCTTCCCAGAGCATGAGCCGTGGTAGCCTACTTTCCAGTGGCTGAGGAAACCAAGGGAGAAGTAAAAACAATTTCAAACAGCTAATAACAAGTGGACTCAAATCCAGCTCTGCTGGTCGGTGACGGATGACTTAACATTACACCACCACGCCTCCCACCTTCCAGGCCAAAAACCGCTGCTTACAAACAGGCATACAACTCCAAAATAAACTCATTTTATCACACAGATAAAAAATGCACACATACAGCTGGATTACACATATGATTTAATACACAGGGGAAATTGTGTAACTCTACGTTATATGAAAGAAGCAGGGATGAAGTGATATTTGAAGTTATCGCGTTGGGTTATGTATGCCTTTTATGTTTGCTTTCAAGTCGCTATATTCACACACATGTATTCGAAAATATATGAACTAATTTCATATCAAATACTTTAAAAAAAGTTACGTCTCGGTTTAATTTAATTATATATTTTTTTTTAAAGTCATAAAATGATAAGCGTGAAAGATAGAACGAGAGACATGCACGAAAGCGATTATGTGTGACGTCATGATAATATCAGTTTAACGTTGCTAGGTAACGCTTGTGTAAACACTGACTACCGGAGCAAAGGTGAAATCTGACAGTTGACGAATCTAAACAGTCAGGAACTTATTACAAAATGATATTAGAAAGAAGAAATTGAATCTGTGGCGGGTGGAGGAGGAGTAAATGGTTTACATGCTCATTTTCAGAGAGGAACTCTATAGGTGTTGTTCATAAATTGCGAGAACAATTAGGGAGGGGGGGGGGGGGGTCAGACAAAGTTTAACAGTTGTCAAAAGGGGGTATCCGACAAAAAGTGACGTCAGCTGCACGCTAAATGTGCTTGATATGTTAGCCAATTTCATGATTAACTTCCTCAATTACTTTTTAAAACATGTATGTCATGAGATTCTACAGTGGTCACTTTACTATGTTCACTTTAAGAATGAAACGGGTCAAAACACACCCTCTCATTACTTCGCGACAACAGGTGATTTTTAAACAGCTGATGATATGTAAAAATAATATTATTTAAAACATGTACAAACAATTAAACACATTATTTAAGCAACATTTAAAAAAATTTGAAAACCAAATTTAAAAACAATAATATTGGAACTTAATAATCGATTAATGCGTTCATCGTCCAACGATCAATCAGAAGCACTGACGCATTTCATTCTTAGAGTGAATAGAGTATATTCTTTGCTCACCTTTCATGCCCCGGCGCACACAAGGCGCAGAAAGTTTAATTCTCATAACTTGAAATAAAATTCAGCAAACTGTTGTTGCTCTTCTTGCTTACACTTTGTGCGGGAACCGTGGTAGTGTAGTATTAAGGTCACTGGCCCGCCAACCATCAGCCTGGGTTTTTTACGTTCACTCGTTATTTGCAATTTTATATTTAAAAAAAAATAACCGTTGCTCATCCAGATACATGGAAGACGGTTACCAAAATTCATACTCTGAGAAGATCGAGGAATGGCGCCATCGTCACTGAACAAATGCAGTTGGCAACACTTAGACAGGCAGGTTTGTTCAGAAATTGACTAGGAAGCTAATCAATTATGAGAAAACCATGTGCTATCGTGTTAATTCATAACTCAGATTACCTTTACTTTTACATGTTTATACAATTTTGTGTTAAATACCTGTACATTTATTACATGTCAATCTTTCAGCCCACTGTAGAACTCATGCCTACCACAAATTTATTCTACCATTGTTTTTTTATGACTCTCACATCGTACATTTATTTTCTCAAGGATATATGTTCAGGCTGTGACTGTGATAGTTGTCTGGGCTTCTGCCATGCTTTGACCACCTGCTTTAAAAAAAAATTAAACAACCAGTCTACAAAGCTCTACATTCCACCATAGCGACTGAATTAAATTCCTCCGTGCTGTGTCTGCGGTATGTAGCTTGTTGTCTAACTTTTCCTTGAGTATGATCTCCAGATACATCATGTTGGAACCCACGATGTGTAGACATTATTTTGTTATATATACTGGTATTCTAAACCCAGGTGTGGCTTCCTCTGTCATTTTAACTTCTATGTGTTTCCCATATCAACATATGTCTTGCAGCTCCACTGCGCTTCTGAATGTTTATTCTAGCCATCTGCAGCTCCTTATTTGTATAACTGTCTACCAATGTTCGTTTAGTTCTTTTCAATCCGAAAACGTGTTAACTTAAATTTCGAATAGTTGAATGGACCTGGTTCAAATCTCGTCTGCTACTTTCTGATGTTTTTATATAATTCATTGATGCTGTCTAGTTATACTATTTTTTTTGGAACGTCAATTGAAAACTTGCGGAACATTTTCAGTATTCTCAGCATTTTTGTGAAACATGCATCATGAATTAAATAAGTTTCACATCTGTCACAGTAATTTTCTTAAATTTTGTAAGTTTGTAACTTTAGTCCCAGTTGTACATTAAGTGTTTAGTTTTATTCGAGTCACTGTTTAATAAAAATATTAGCCATTTGTTGAAGACGTTTCTGCTCTAGAAGAAACTTGAATCCAGTAGAAGACATTTGTATACAATTAGGACTTTATTCGATACATTTTTATTATTGTCGTGATTTTCGTTGTTCATTATTTATATACTTAGATTCGCATGCCAAAATAGCCAAGGTGACTTTAAATATATAAATAGTAACCAACGAAATTCACGACAACAATAAAAAACGTAACAAATGAAGTCCTAATGAATTCTGTATAGAGGTCTTATAGTACAGTCAAAGGTTTCGACTATAGAGTGGGGTAAGGATGATAGCGTTTCAGACAGCGGCAAAATATTCGGCAACGATATCCGTGCTATAATATATACCATCGGATGGGTGACCAAACAAGACTAGCATAATCTACGAACGACACAGGTTTTTTCAACGATAGGCTGAACTATTATAGGTTTGGCTATGGACTCTCAACTGTTAAGTGGAATTGCTAAAACACTGAATGTATACTGCCAAAATCAAGTGGGTGGTTGATACAAATAATACCAATAAGAAAAAAGACCAAAAGACTTAGGCTATCAAACTTAAATATATACCAATTTTCAAAGCGTACCTAGCTCTATCGTCTGTGGTGCAGGATCTTAGGGCAGTGAACTGAAAATCACGGGCACCACGATGATCAACGCCATTGAAGTGTATGGCGACAGGAGTAGGTTTTCTGTGGTTAATGGCCTTAAAATGCCGGCAGAAACAGTCACTTATTCTAAAGTTAGTTTCACCTGTATACTTATTGTCACAGCTTTAGTACACGATAACATAAGGGACGTTACGGGACAGATAAAGGCCTCATCGATGGTGAAAGTGGCTTTTGGAATGAAACGGGGCGAATCTGAACTACATAGGGGCATGAGTAGAAACGACGGAGTTTGCAACGAACTGTGCTAAGATGGTCTGGGACATTAGCCCTGAGGTGACTGTAGACCTGGATGTCATTATGGTTTTTGTCACGCTCATAGGCAATCAGAATAAAGTCTTGGATAATAGCACCAGTTTGAGGATTAGACTCGAGAAGGGAATAATGTTTGGACATGATTCAACGAAAGAGTTATGGTGATAAAAAGTGAGGACACATTTAACTCTATCAGAAGAGGAAGTACCCTGAATATTTTCAGTCCAGAGAATATATGGACACGAAGCCAAGTTGATCAAAGAACACTGCCAGCGTCTGAGCGTCTGTGAAAAAAATCAATCATCTCGAAGGATTTATTCAGAAAATCGTCATCATCACTACATAATCGACGAAGGCGAAGAAGCTGGGAGAATATATACCTAAGCGTTTTGGACTTAATTCTGATCATTCATTTATTTAGATTTCACTGTATTACCGTTCACGTTGCATCCAGGAATAGTTATTTAATTCTGTTCTCATTATCTTATGCTTTTAATGCACATCTCCATAACAATAGTTGTGTTCACGTACGTTATTGTTGCATTGGATGTCTCTGCTGTTTAATGTCTGCCGTCTAATGTTTTTGTAGTAGTGCCATTATTTGTACTGCTTTTGTTGATTCACTGTTTATTTTGTATTTTCTTGAAAAAGACCTTAAGGTTGAAACGTTCAAAACATATTGTATACTGTTATTTGTATTTTTCCGTACCAATACCTCATAATTGGAAGTATGTATGTTCATCGTAAAACTTATCAAACTTGTGTTCTACGTAAGTACTATTGCAGGACAAGAACATATCACAGCAATAGGGGAACATTGAAACGTGTTGTTTGAGCACATGATGAGAATTATTTCCCATCCAAAACAGTCTGCATAGGTTAGTTAAGGTTGGGAAAGAAAGAGGATAAATTAAATTGTGAATTGATAATATTAAAGACTGGACAGGATTATATTTCTTTAAACTCAAACGAGAGACTGAAAACAGATTGACATGGCAGGATTTTTGTATTTTTAAATGTTTCCCAAATGGAGCACCTATGACATTGAGGGATAATTGGCTTGATCAAACTCCTAGATAAGGGTGCGGTATGTTTTTGGGGGTGTGGGTTCCAAATCAGCCCTTCAGGAAATCGGATCATGACTTTATTACTAGGACTTTAACCAAAGGGCATGTAAACACCCCTCCCCCTTCTTTTTGCTAACGCTTTTCAGAAACAGGTCACACAAAAACTCATCAAAATGAATATTTTTACACGAAAAGTGCGAATGACTTTTCTTCTTGGAAAACCACACCATCTTTCCACCAATGAAGACGTAGCTCAGGCCCTGAGTTTGATGACGAATTGGGTATTTCCTATACATTTTAAATTATCTAATCATAACAGCTACTACATCGTAATCAATAGTTCATTAATTAGTCTGTGTTCACACAACAAAAACAAAAACAATATGTAGTGACTCAACTCTGACTCTTTTTTTTCTGTCTCTTCGGTCACTTGTTTGTTCGCTTTAGTCAGCATGTAAACTGCCATGTTATGGCTTTGACTCTGTCTGCGATTTCTGAAACAGAAGAGAGTGCTAGACAAATTACCTTTTTTATCAATGTATATTTAGAAATAAATATGTGGTTCTATAGAAGAATGCTGAGAATACTATGAACTGCCAGAAAAACTAACGTGGAGGTGTTGAAATAGTCAAATGCGAAACGGACCTTAATCGATAATATAAGAAAGACAATCTTCATTTTTTGGCCACTTCATGAGTCAGGGTGATTTGTAGAACATAGTCACAACAGGCAAGATTGAAGGCAACAGAGACAGAGGGCGACAATGTGAGAATATAGACAGTTTGACAACCTGACATGAGAGGAAAACAACAACGATCTTGATACATAATACAAGAGACAGAGAGCTGTGGAGAGACATAATCGCCTACGTCATCCGGCATGCACTTGCTGATGATGATGATATTTAGATGGGAATTTTAACTTGTTACATATATACTACAGTAATGTATGGTAAGTAAACCTGGTCAATGAACAAACAAACATATTGGAAACAAAGTGAACAAAGTTCGAGTACTTTCGTTATGTAGACTATTCTCTCAGAGTGTTATGTAAATAATTATGTGAGAGAGAAAGTGTGTAAGCAGTGAGGTAGTACTTATGAGATATAGTACTATTGTTTATTGTTTATTATTATTTATTGTTATTATTATTATTATGGTTGAGTTTTTGGTCATCGTCGATCACGACGGACGAACATCATCATCATCATCATGAGATATAGTGATGAATATGAGATAAAGGAAAAAAGAAATAGATAGTATGAGGAGAAATTTAAACAGATGTGAGAGAATGAGATAGGAAGAATGAAATTGACAGAAAAATGTTAGGAAAGACAGATTGAAAAGTGGAAGTGAGATTATATATATATATATATATATATATCCCACGTTACAAAAACAAGCAATAATAGAAACGGTGAATGTATCAGTTTGATATAGCAAACGTCGTAATATTAGATGTGTCTCGACACGAATTCAGGCTCGCAATATGACATCGCTGACGAACTCATACGTTCAGACATCGCTATGGAAATGCCTAATCGCTATATTTAGATCTCTGCATACACGTATCTGTGGAACAAATAAAAATACATGGAGATATGCTGCAACAGAAAAACTATAGTAACTGTATTTTTGACACATAATCACAAATTATAGCAGATGTGAAACACAAGTTAAAAGGAAGGAGCTTAAATGACATATAGATCCCGACAATAGAGAACGCAGATTTCTGCCACAACATGCCGCAAATGTTCTCCTATAACGAAGATCTAAAATACAACTAATACCCATCTAGTGGTACATCGTACTATCCTTATCTTAGTGTTAAAATATTGTCTTGGTCTTTACCAAGGGACATATTTATGTCCGAATATATAGAGGAATAGAAATATATATATATGCGAGCACATGCGAGGTATGTCCTTTTTATTTATGCACGACACTACTGCTCAACTGATCACCCACTCTAGTGTTATGATATATGGCAATACTATATTGATATATATACATAGATACTAGGCGCAGTTGTAATTTAGTATATACTCTGCCAGCTACTAGTACTACTGTTATCACATCACCTTTCAACTACTATTACTGGTTATATGTATGATAGCACACGCTCCTACCCATTGCACCACCACTCACCCCACCACAGACCAGTGTTATGAGAACATACTATATGACTACATAGTATTATAACTTATTATACTCGTATATCAAGTCAGTACACAGATTCACTTATCGTTTCCTGAGCGCAGTCTCATACGTCCTTATATTAGCACAACATTCCTTATATCGACTATATTACTACACCGACACTCGGAGAAATGTGTTAATTATCCATATTTCATCACTATAGTGCTATGAAGAATAAGCATATGCACAAAACTTGATAATTCTCATTTTATATGAAACTGATTTGTTTGAAAGTTGCCAGTTTTGTTTTCATTTTATTAAAAATACTTTTAACTATTCATATTTTCTTTCAGTTTATTGTTTACAATATTACACGATCCTTCCGTCATCTACAATTGTCTGCCAAAAATATAGTAATTATTCGCTTGCTTCCTGCACTCGAATATTTACCTGTGATTGTTTATTTTCTTTATTGATTACCATAGCTTTTGCTGTCTGAATATTAATGTCCGATATGTATGACACCAGACACCCTACGTGTTTAGTACTATAGGAAAGTTTAATCAATAGTAAATAGATTCACTGATAACAGCGGATTGAATATATCGTATATTCGTACTCGTATACACATATGTTCGTCATAGTCAGAAACCTGGCTAGAGCAGGTGGTAGAGTAGCAGTCACGCGTAAATAAGCATACAAAGTCATTACCGTATAAAATAAAATGTTTTTGGGGAAAACAAATAAGGAAACCCTGAGAAAATTAAGACCAGTAACAATTATCCTAGTTATGGCAACCACATGTATGACAATTGATGCTATTGTTGTCCGTAAATGGTTCTCGGAGACTTACCTGCTCATTTAGTTTTTCCATTTCTATCGGGGGTGTCAGTGTTTAGAAGAGAGAATGTCAGGAGATCCTTTCGGCCAAGTCTTCCTGAATTGGTTCCACTCTAATCCTGCTACCTAAGGTTCTGGGGACTGTCGATGTTGACGTGGCACAGGGCCATAGATATGATTACCTTAATGAGGGGGTTTTACCTAATTGTGAAGATCTTTTTGTGAAAAATGGATATGGGATTGTTTTTATTGACCTCTTGGTTAAGTTCCTAGTACTAAAAGTCATGGTCAGATTTGCTAACGGAGGGATTTCACCACTTCAAACCCCACCTTATCTACACGCCTGACCTGCCATCTGATTAGTCATTCCTCCCGGGGTCTGAATCACATATACTTTGACGGTCACATACAGCAAGCATATTCCAAATAGTAATTTGCAGATGTGAAACGTGTTTTTCAGGGACTGTCAATTTTGTCTTGACATCTAACCAAACCCGTAGATACGTGTGGAGGAGTTGATCGATTATACCCCCCCCCCAATAGCAAATCAGAACGTGTCTTTGAGTATTAGGAATTTAGGAATTCCTTAAAAAAAAGGTTGGTCAAATGTCACCACCCCCCCCCCCCCGCTCCCTGCCCATTTTTCACAGAAGAATCATCACATTTTCATCAAAAAGAAGAATTGGCACACGAAACGAATAACTGTTTTGTTCAGGTAATCTAATCCCAGACCTTCCATTGCGAGAGGGAAACGTATCTTCGGCCCTGCACTTTACTCTGTGTCTTTGTCCCATGTGCCGTTATCACAGACTAATATTTTCCAATAGAACAAACATGCTTCCAGTAGCAATATACAGATGTGAAATAGGACACAAAACAGTAACAAGGCGATTATTTCATTTTAAATGAGAGAAGAATATTGAAAATACAACGACCAGCCAATAGAAGAAACATAAAGTGGTAAAAAAAAATGCATCTTGAAGATGGCGGGATTCTAAATAACACCATAAAAATTAAAAATATTTGTAGACATATAAGATACATAACAAATGTGAATGCAGTACTGCTGTATTGTTTAATTGACAAAATACAAAGCGCAAACTACAGACATTTGTTAATAACTGCATAAAAATAATCCCATAAATTTGGTTGCATTGCAAGATAAGAAATAAAGAGATATAGAGACGAACAGGGCACACTGAGATAAGTGAGATTATACATGGGAGTGGAGGTCAACCAGTTTGGGGCGACCAGTTTGCTGGCCTCGCCACCATAACAGATGGTCAGCCTATGGACCGAGTGGTCATAATCATTGCTCTTCGTGAGTACACAAGATCAGAGGATTTTGAACCGAATGAGTATGGCTTGGTTTTCGAGCCATTCACTATAGAATGGTTGCTCATACCATGTCTTTGATGTTTTACGCCTTTTACACGGACTCAATGATGATGATGATGGCGCAATACTTGAACCACCACATTCTTTATTTCCTTCCAGAAATTCTTCTTCTTCTTTTTCAACTTCTGCGTTCGCTCTCTTATAACCACTATCGTGTGGTTTTCGCCGGGAAGCGTGAAGTACGTTGTACTGCAAGTTCCACGGTAAACTGTATTATTTACACATCGGTCGGCTCACTTTGTGGTAAGGACGTCCGAGGACCAGCACATCGTTTTCGTCATGTCTTAAATTCGGGTAGTAGGCTTCCCTAGCCCGTGACAGCTTGCCTATCTGTAGACAGGCACTCGGGTATGTGGTGGCTCTTCGCCAATTCGATTGTCTTCCATAAATTATATCCCTAATAATTATATGAGATATGTAAATTCAGTAAAAAAAACAACAGTCATATAATTTGATTATTTTAAAGCACAATTCATATACAAACTTAAGTAGTGAGTGAGAATTGCTACTATTGTTACATATGGTACTATTATCTAGATTTCAGAACAACACAAAATATTGACACCCGGAAAGGTAGACGAAGTAAATTGAAATTAAGTGAGGGAAAGTAACTCAAAATGCAACACATAAAACAGTCAACAGGACTTATTGCGGTGCAATTAGTGATAATTTAGTAAAGATTTTTCTTTTTATGAAATTGGACAAAAAAGCCAAGTTTTTTAGAAAATAAACCAAGATCCCAAGGTCTGATCGAAAAAGCCAAGATCTTGAGAAAAAAGCCAAGGAATGGTAACGTTGAGTGTAATAGATCTATCTATAAACCCGTAATGGTCGTAGCGGAGCACACGCAGTCTTCCAGCGATTTCTATTTTCAACGATGTGGAATAGTCATTAAAAATCGTGTTCTATCTATTGCTTGGTGTTGTCTGTCCATGTCTTCATTTTCCCTCATCTATGTGATAGATAAAGGTTTTTAGTTTGCAATTCTCAGACAACGCGTCATCATAAGATATTTCAAACCGTATGATTGGTCTGAAGCCAGCGTTATACGCCACTTACATAGTTATATAAAGATCAACGGGTTATCCAACACCAGGAACTAAGTGACATTTTTTTTCCTATTGTATAAATTTGGACGCCAAACATTTTTGACATCAAACTATCAGTGTAATTTTTCAGATGGGTAATTTTTTTACGGACGCCAAAGGCGTCTGCTGACTTTAAACGTCAAGGGCGGACACTTAGCATGTTCAACTAGGGCGGATAGCTATCAAATAAAGAATAACCAGCTATTTTGTTTTGGTAATGTTTATAGCAATATATATTAATTTGTGTGGAATACTCAAGTTGATGGGAATACTCAAGGGGATGCCGAACGTTTTGGCGTCTATTGACACTACGCCACTGATTATTATCATTTAGACTAATCTCTAGTATTACCACTGATAGATATACATTACCATGTTTATTGATCTCTAATGTAACGCCTTAGACTACTCTCTAGTATTACCACTTTCATTACTCTCTAGCATTACTATTTAATGATAGCTACAAAGTTGTGTTTACTACGTGTTTATTACTGTTTCCTGTGGCGATATGGATGTGAAGCATGGACACTAAATAAAACTGTGGCCAAGAGAATAACATAATTTGAATTAAAGTGCTATAGAAGAGTTCTGAGAATACCATGGACAGCAAGGAAAACAAACCAGGACGTGTTGAACAATTAACTTCCAGGAAGGCTTTCTTTTGAACACCACATTAAGGAAAAAGCTAGCGTTTTTTTTTTTTGGTCACATTAAGAGACACTACGGCATGGAGAGAGTGTTACTGGAGGGGATGATTAAAGACAATCAGTCACGACGTCGTTGGACAAAAGACATTCAAGAATGCCTGCGCATATCACTAAAAGAGGCGGAACAACTTGCTCAAGACCGCGGAGAATTCAAAAGATCCATAGGGAAGACTACATTCTGGAAAGAATGTCACATGATGATGATTACCATTTAGACCAGTCTCTAGTATTATCACTCTAAATATTATCTGTTACCCGCCCGTGTGTTGCTGGGGCCCGAAAGGGGAGCAAAGAATAGCAACACTGTTTACCTTCCACGCATATTGTAAAAGGCGACTAAGGAGGTATTGGGATGGAGTTGGCTGTCCCATCCCATATAGGGTCAGTGACCCAAAGCCATGCTGAAGTCGGATGTGTCAGGTGGAAAGGCGCATATATCGCAGCAATGCTGTAAACCATGACAACGCATTGCATTCTCCGGACTACATCCTGCTAATCTGCACATCTAAACAAATTACAAACAAGTTAAAAATGAGAATTATAAAATGCCACATCTATTCTATTGTGAAAGTTGGAAATCTACCGCAATAATGGATACGAAGTTAGTTGCCTTCGAGAATAGCTGCCTCATTTCCCTTTTGCGCTGAAATTAGCGCATAGGGCAGAGGTCAGATCTCTCCAATTCTGTCTGTTCAAAGCTATTCTGTGCAGCTCTTGGATAGTATGGATATTGATTGTTTTACTTTCTCAAAGTATTGTTACTCTGAGTGTTTCTTTTGGTCTACCCCTGGCTCTTTTGCCTGTAGGTAAAATTCAATAGATTGGTGATGTATCCTGTTGATGTCTGCGCGTAGGACATGCCCGATGTAGGACCAACGGCGTTTCCTGATAACATCTGTGATTAAATGTTGATGTGTCTCTTCTCTGATTTTATCATTCGATTTGAATTCATTCCAATGGGTGTTAGTTATCCTACGAAGACATTTGTTTTCAAAACACAGTAATTTCTTTTCTGAAGATAAAGAGCTTTTCCTGCTCTCACATCCATATGATAGCACTGGAATAACGCAGAAATTAAATAAGCGCATTTTCGTGCAGTGTGCTGATTGACTTTGATCTCCAATTAGACAGTCTGTTAAAGGCACATTGAAGCTAGTGCAATGCCAGTTGTAATTTCTGTCATGACATCACCCTCGAGTGTTAGTTTGCTTCCTAGATATGAGAATTTGTGTACCTTTTCAAGTTGTTGTCATTTAAAGTAATTATATTAGGTGAATCGGTGAAGTCCATAATTTTTGTTTTTGATGAGTTGATTTTGAGACCTATTTCTCCTGCGATAAGTTTTAATCTACCAGTTTTTGTTTGTGCATCCTGATGGTTTTCACTCAATAGTCTGATATCATCGGCAAAATTCAGGTCTTCTAGTGTTGTTTTATTTATCCATTTGATTCCTAAATAGATGCCTCAGAAAAATCACAAATACTAATTGGAAAGATTTCAAATCAAACGACATACTAATAGAGGAGAACACAATAATATGTGACGAACATCATCAGAAAACGCCGCTGGACATACATCGGCCACTACTTAAAATGAAGGAAGATAGAATTCCACGACATTACTTCATGTGGACACCAGACGGCAAAAGAAAACAGGGAAGACCAAAAACAACGTTCAGAAGAAATATTATGAATGAACTAAAATCAACAGGCATAAATGCACAAGACCTGCAATCCTTGGCAACTGAACTACATGCATGGAGAACTATGACATCCGCCCTATGTGCCAAACTTGGCAAAAGAGAAACTGACTGACATTTATTCTATATTAATGTATGGCTCAGAAATATGGATACTAAATAAACAGTTAGAAGACAAAATTGATGCCTTTGAGATGTGGGTATATAGAAGAATAGGGAGAACATCATGGAAAGAGAAGAAAACAAATAAAGATGTGATAAAAACACTTACTATGAAGAAAGAACTACTAAGAGAAATAAAGATCAGGCAAATAAAATATTTTGGACATATTAAAAGACATGACACCTTATTGAAGACCTTATTTGAGAGTAAAGTCAATGGGAAGCGAGCAAGAGGTAGTCAGAGATGCAAGTAGGAGAGTAACATCACACGATGGACAGGATACAGTCTAGCAGAGTGCACCACCAAGACAAGAGACAGAGGATGTTGGAGATTCGTTGCAGCCAACCGTCGTTGCTGAGAAGGCACCTAATGATGCTATCTTTAGAGTCAGCACATTCGTTTTTGACATGTTCTATTTCATTTAGCTTTAGTTTAACATGTTTTCCCATGGTGAGGTCGGATGTGTCAGGTCGAAAGACGCAGATATCACAGCCAAGCTGCAAATTATGACAATAACTATTTTTTTTTTACTATATCATGCTTAATAAGCAAGTCTGGAAACGTTAGAAGAAAAATGAAACATTTGTGTAAACAAAAATCTGTACTTACGTTAAAATAGCGTGTTTAGTGTGTTATCAGAATAAACTCCGCTTGTAAACAATAGAGTTTGTGAATGTAACTTTAGCTCGTTATTTGCTGGTTAATTTACTTATAACGTTTGTCGGTTATGTGTTTTGGTCGTAGGTCTATACGATCTGCGATCTGTAATGCTCCTATTCCCATCTGTTAACCGCTGCGTCCAAAATGTTCCTCCTACAACCACACAAACGTTGATAAATTAGTACCAAAATATCGATTCCTCCGCTCTTTGCCTCATGTTGCTCGCAAAACAGCGTATGTAATGTCCCTCTCTTTGCCTCATGTTACTCGCAAAACAACGTGTGTGATGTCTGGACCAGAAAAAAATGTTGCGTGTTAAACAACGGTTAGGGCTCACGATCGGATTGGGAGAGAAGGATAATTGTGAACGTTATTAATCCTGCTAAGTCTTCAGAAGTAGGTTATTTAGCACGCCATGTGAATGTTACTTGTGTCATAGTACATTACGCAGTAAACGGATTGGGAAGGGGGAGAGGGTGAGTTGTGCGCTGAAAAGGTTGCAGTGGCTGTGGCAATGTAGACAGACTGGAGTTCTGGTGTTAAAACTATGCAGGTCTACACTGTTTCAGTTTCAATTCAACAAGAATACGCTTAAATCTCCGAGGACTTTTAGGTCAGCCTATCCTAATGTGTACCGGGTGTCCAGACCTACTTACATAATGAGGTATTAAAAAAAAAAACTTTCGTTACTGCATGTTTTCCTGTGAAGGAGTGCAGGTAGGCATTCTATGTACCGCGGAAGTAACTGCCGTTTTGCCATAGCAGACGTCGCGACATGTTCAGGAATTGTACAGGCGACATGTCAAGAGATTGTACCTCCGAAAGAAATAATCCTGTCCAAACCGTGGTTTGAGCCCGGAACCTCAAGGGTCTGAGAAGGCGTTCTAACCACACGGCCATGAACTTTAAAGTACTGTGGGTAGGAAATGATTGTTTTGTTAGTGTATCACTGCTTTTACAAAGGTTGCAGTCGGTCAGTGATGTATGCCTATCTACCGGCAGTGGACTGTCCCAGGGATCCCAGACTAGCGGGAGATTGGGGGGGGTGAGGGGGGGGGGGGTAAATCTAACAAATATTGAAATATTGATGCAATGTGGAAGGATCCTAGCTGCTAAAATATCACAAGCTATGGCGACTCACATATTACCGACCTTGGCGGCTCAATTATCACGTGCCCTGGGGCTCAGTTATGACGTGCCATGAATGTTGAAATATCATTGTACCCGGTGCCGGAAATATCACCGAGATCAAATATCACTGGTCCTAACTGCAAAAAAATCATTTCACTAGACACTGTCTGTTCAATATCACCGGTCCTGGAGGCAAAATTTCAGTTTACCTGGCAGCTCGAATATCACCGGTTCTGGTTGCTCAAACATCACGGGACTCTATGGTAAAACTAGCAAGAACTTTACCGCTGCTCTTACCACAATAACCACGAACTGTCTTAGTTCGCCCATACTTTGCTGCGGCCTGGAAAGCGGGGGGTGGGGGGGATAGTGACACTTTGTGGCTTCATGTCGTAAAAGGCCACTAAGGAGGATGTGGAATGCATTTGGCTGTCCCATCCCATGTAGTGTCAAAATGACACAGAAGCCATGCTGAAGTCAGATGTATCAGGGCGAAAGGCGAAGATATCACAGCAGCGCTGTAAACAATGACATAACACATTATTTTGACCAGTCTGCATTCTGCTACTATGTAGGAGTTTAAGAACGAATGCAGAAGAGGACGAAGAAAGTAAAAAAAAAAATAAGTCTTCGTATTCCCACTTATCTATGGAGGATTAATAGTAAGAAATTAATATTCTTTCTCAGTTCCACTATCATAACAAGAATTTGATTGCTATCTTTATTCGTGGTTTTGTGTTCGCCATATGAATATTGCCTATTATGCTTTCAGAGGCCTTGACTGGAGTAGATATCAGATATCGCATTGATGGAAAGTCGTTAAGCCTTCCGCGACTTCGAGCAAAAACCAAACTCAAATCACAAATCATTAGGGATGTCCTATTTGCTGATGACTGTGCCCCAAACACCGGTTTGAAGCTAATCTGCATATTATTATATACAAATTATCGCCCGTGTGTTGCTGAGGCCCGAAAGTGGAGCAAAGAATAGCAACATTGTTTACCTTCCACGCATGTCGTAAAAGGCGACTAAGGAGGTTATGGAATGGAGTTGGCTGTCCCATCCCATATAGGGTCAGAGACCCAAATCCATGCTGAAGTCGGATGTGTCAAGCCGAAAGGCGCAGTTATCGCTGCAATGCTGTAAACCAGGGCTATTCAATTGGCGGCCCGCGGGCCAAATCCGACCCGCGGAAGCCTAGTAAGTAGCCCGCGGATCATTGCTAAAACAGTGAAATAAAGTTATAAAAAAAACTATATGTATAAAATCATTTTTTTTTTAAATTTGGCCCGTGATGATCTCCATTTTCTACATTTTGGCCCCCGAGTAAATATAGTTGAATAGCCCTGCTGTAAACCATGACACGACACATTCCGTTATCCGAACTACATCCTGCTAATCTGCAGGAGATTTAGAACGAACGCAGAAGAAGAAGAAGAAGAAGAAGATATAAAAATTATCCAAAACCTGTAGGACTACCGAATTTGGGCTTACTGTTAATACAGAAAAAACAGAAGTCATGCTACAATCAGCACCTAGCAAAATCTATAAGGTACAGTAGAAGTAGACGCCACCACATAGTCGAGTTATTTCCCTTGTCTATGTTTGTAAATTGCATATTTGCTATTTAATCATTTAGATATTAATTTATTTTAGAGTTTGGGTTAGGGTCACTGTTAGGCACAAACAATAGCGTGTTCAAGGACGCTTAGGTAGACACAAGCGAAAAAAAATTAACCTCGGGCAATTAGAGGCAAAAAAATCCAACGGATGAATCCCGAATCGTAAGCAAAGAAAATTGGGTCAACGTACGTGGCAGGGAGTTAGGAAACGCGCGGCTAACTAGAACATTGTGTAAGGTAGTGGTGGAGTAGCGATTGTGACACGTATCGCGATAATGGGAGCAATCATTACTCGACGACGATGACATCAAACATCACATTACAAGATCTAGATAAAGTGCAAAACAAGGCGCTTAGGATAATGTTGGGAGCAATGAAATCAACACCCATAGTAGAGATGCTGAGAATAGGAAGAATGGAAACACTTGGCGAACGCAGAGACACAAAGGTGCTAATATAATAGTACTAATGCAGAAAAGTTTCAGTGTATGTCAAGTCATAAAATGAAGGAAAGATTTCAAAATCTAGCAATGGGGCGATTGAAAAGAAGCAGCTTTATCCACCAAGCTAAACGACTCCATAGACACCTTACAGACCTACCTGAAGTTGATAGCCTCTTAAGGCCTGTACAAGAACAAACCCCTTGGAGTGAAAGGCATGGAATACCAATACCAATATACATTCAAAAACACTTGAAAGGAATACTAAGCAATGACCAACAGAACAGTGTGCAGAGAAGGACAGTCACCCTCAGTTTTCTGAAAGATGAATATCCACAAGACATATGGGTCAGAGTATACGCAGATGGGTCAGCACAGAATTCAGTGAGGAATGGATGTGTGTGTGTGTGTATATATGATGATATATATATATATATATATATATATATATATATATATATATATATATATATATATATATATATATATATATATATATTATATATATATAATATCCACACAAGCATAGAGATACGATCAGCACACCAAAAGGAAATTCTGCAACAGTTATGATGTAGAAATCCAGACAATTAGGGTGGCAACTGAAAAACTGATGAACTCCAACCCTGACATACAGACCGTGGTGTTCCTGTCAGATGCTAGGTCAGTGCTTCAAGCTTTCCAGTCTCGAAAACTAACAGACTTACAAAAACTGCTTAATGAACTGAATTACCAGTATAGAGTAACCATTCAGTGAGTACACTCTTCCTGTAGAATATCACGAAATGAAAAAGCAGACCAACTGGCTAAGGAAGGTGCTGCAGAAGATCAAACAGACGTACCAATCACCTACTATTTGAAAAAAAAATGATCAAGTCAATAAGAAAACCACAAACACCAACACAAGATGACTATCGCATTATGAACAGGTCAGAACAAGTTGTAATTCTACGCCTCAGAACGGGACACAACCGACTCCGCAGTCACATGTACTCAAAGTTCAAGATTGGCAACACGGCCATGTGTACATGTGGGCAGGCAGCACAGAGTACCAAACAGATACTTCAAGAGTGTTCTGAGTATGAAACGCTGAGGCAGACATATTGGTCAGAGGAAACAGTTCTGGAATCACATTTCTATGGACTACTGTATGAACTACAAAGGAACAGTGAGTTTTATTCAGGAGACAGAATTACAGATATAGACATGCTTCACAAGAACGAAGGAAGAAATAGGAGCCAGAGGGTGTGCCAAAAGAATTAAAAAAACTGCCAGCGATTTTTCACAAAAATGTCAAATAATTTTACGTAGAAATGAAGAATTGTTACACGCAAACGCACGTATGACCTCTTTTTAGGTAACCCCTTCCCCTATGAGGGAAACATATCTACGGCTCTATCTCTACCTGTAATTTAAATTAATTACTTGTTTTGTCTTGTACTAGCCACAGATGTCACAAAGCGTCGTAGGAAGCATAAATCTTCCTTTTAATGCCAAATGTATTGCATTTGTTGCTGTAATACCATGTTGATGTAGTATGTCTCTAATATTATCAATCCATCTGCCTCTACGTCTTCCTCTCGCCCTGTACCCAGATATTCTTCTGTTATAGGCTACAGCTGGAATGTAATCTCATTCCATTCTCTTAAGCTGATCGAACTGCGCAATCTATTGTCTTTCTATATATCTGATGTTTGGTACAGTTTCTATACAGTTTCTGATGTCATCGTTTCTTATGCGATCTGTTCTTTTGACCCCAACGATCTTCCTTAGACATATCATCTCATAGGTTGCAATTTTTCTCTCCTGTCACTTGGACAGTGACCATGATTGTCATTGATAATACAAAGTTGGTATAAATATACTGTTTACCAATATTTGTTTAGTAGCCAAATTGATGTAAGGGTGTTTGAGTGGTGTCAATTGGTATGAGACGGCGTTGGCTTTTTTGGAATCGTGTTTCAATTTCTCTGTCCAGTTTCATTGAAAGTACTTCCAAGTATTTATATTCTTGTACTTGTCTGAGGTTGTTTCCGCTAATATATATGCTCAATGGGCCAGGTAGTCTCCTGATTTTCATAGTTTCTGTCTTTGATGTGTTAATTTTGATGTATTTTTCGCTTAATTAAAATTAATGACTTTTCAATTAATTACTTATTGTTTTGTTATTTACATTCAAACTTTATCCGCAGCTTTTTATACACAAAATAGAAATCCTAAAAATTTTAACCTGGGGGCGTCGTGGAAACATAAAACGAAGCAAGTCAGACGTGTCGTTGGAGGAAGTATTAAATAATAACTATTGAATGTTGATAACATTCGGGCTACAGAACGTCATGGTTAACATAATCTAGTGCTGGGTCATACTTTCATTAACTGCAGAGACAGGTACCTGATACTATAATTAATACAATTGCCTTTCTTCTGTTCTCTCTCTTCTTTTTGGTCATCCTGATAGATGATAGAGATTGTGATTGATTCATCATTCTCTCATTTCTGCTGAAGTAAAACTTTCACTTCTACAATGATATATATTATATTAATTATATAATAAGTGTAACAGTGTAACCAACAACAATAACATTCAATGGAACAATATTCAATTACAACACCAACTAACTGTTCAGACCAATACTAATTTTAGAGTCCATTGTGGCAGGCTTACCCGAACTACTACAGCTAGAGTGCAATGTGTTAAATTTTAATTGTTAGTAGGTCTGCAGTTGTAGTTCAAGTTTTTTTTAGTCGTGTATGGTATAAATGCAGTAGTTGGGCCCTGGAACTGTAACGAGTCGTGCAACAAGACATGTGTATTACCATATTATATTTATATTAGGCCTATATTATATATAATATAACATGTAATTGTATGATTTCATCTGTAATTTTTCAGTAATAACCACCTAGCATTATTATCTAGGGCATGCCAATTTAATTCAAAACAATTAAGGCATATACGATGAACCAAATACAGTAGGGAGTAGGCTCCCTACTTTAATTATAGAGAATTACAAATTAAATACATTCTTGTACACATACTAAGTGAAACAATTTTGATAAACTTTCCCGTAAAATGGCACGAGATGACAGCTGTGTTGATTCTCACTCGTCACAAGTGGAAGTGTAGTTCGGTGTTTCGGGACTCTTCATCTGGAATAGGTGGAATCATTAATGTATGTATTAATTAGAGATCACAGCGTAGCTAGGGGAGGTATTCATGATACAACACTGCGACAGGATTAGCAATCCAACAGTGAAAACTCAAGTCGCTCGTAGAAAATGGAGGATTTCCCAGAGACAAACGATAAACGGTAACCACTGAAATAAAAGAGGCGACACATTCCACAATATACTCAGCACACAAGAAGACCGTCTCCAGAAACTCTTCTACCCCTGACGCTGAAAGACAACAAAGGTTTCAGTGAATAGATAGATAGAGATAGAGAATAAATGAAAAATAGCAACTAACCGTTGAGATCAATACTTATTTTTGGAGTCCATTGGGACAGACATACCCAAATTGTATCATTTTTTATGGCCATACACACAGATAGGCCTATAGGCACGATGGACTCGTGTCTATTGTTGAAAATGGTGTGCCTCACCAAGAAGCTTTATTCCCTAGCAAAACAAGTAAGCTTAACTAAAATGATTCATACCATCTTTTTCTCATTTGAAAAAAAAAAAATCTTCACAGGACATGACAATTAAAAAAATTTTGTTGTGAAATGTTATCTAAGGGATACTCCCTCTCGGCCTGGTATCTCTGACCAGCACCTGTGCTTGTTTGGGCAAGTCTGTGGTCCTGCTCGATGTACAGGATGGCCCAATCAATTTTAGTTTCCAGCATCTGTCAACTGGATTAAGTCCTGTCTCCACTTCAAGGAGTCATCCCATTATATTTCATGTTCTTGATAAAGGTCTTAATTGGTTTAAATGCCATTTTTGTGAGTTGTTAAATTGTATTACTCTTTGTATTCACTTTTTGTTGATTTAACTAGTTTTACTGCAGTCCTACCTAATATAAATCACTCATTTCTTTCACCATAACATAATGAAGAATATATATTTATGATTAATATGTAATTTACTTGATTAGTTGTTAATATATCTCTCATGTTGCTAGAAGTTTTTTTAAATTCTATTTTCCCAATTCCCATCTTTTGTTATTTGTTATCACACGGTATATAATTTTATTGCTAATAATCATAGTTTTTATGCTCACACTATTAATATCTAATCAATATTCATTGCTGCTGTTTATTTGTGGTATTGGTTCGTGCAATATCTACTCACTTTTAGCTAGTAGCAATATGTTATCTTAATAACTTGTTTATTATTCTTCCGCTAATGTCTTGTCCAGGCATCCCTTCCGTTTATACATTAAACATTTGTCCAGTAATAGCTAATTAAAGAGCTCAAAATTAAAAGTTTATACTGTAAGGTTGATTTCATTGTACTCAGGTTTACCAATATATACTCTTTCCCTCTCACATATTTGTCGACCTGTAAAGATTTAATTTTTACATTTTCATATATATTTGACAAGGTAATTCTGACATTACTGGTGTTATCATAATTTTAATATTAAAACCTTTTCTGACCATGTAAATGAATTTTAAGGTAAACATTCACCTTTTATAATGTCTGTTATGTTATGAGGATATTAAAAGGGCAGCTCAATTATAATTTTAAAGAACATAAACATTTTTCTTTACCTTTTATGGTGAGAATCACCCTTTTCAGTCATGGATGTGAGTCAATTTTGCTTATATCACAGTGTAAGATCATAAAAAGGAATTGAGATTGCAGTTAAGGTAATCATGATCTCTGAGGGTGAACATTATATTATTAAAGAACAAGTCAAGATAAAATAAATGGGATTACTTTAATAAATATTAATAATTGATTTGTGATTACTGTTTTGAAAACAAGTAATTACTTTGGTGTTACCGTCTAAAAGTAGCAAATACAATAAGAATATATTATGTGAAGAATGAAGATATTCCAAGAACTGTTGGAATGTCTGTGGTCAAATATATATATTGCAGACCAGATACTGAAATGGGTCGGCTACTTAATGAGAATGAATCTTTACTAGTAAGCAGCAAGAGCATCAGCATCATCATCATGTGCCATGCCGGCTGGCGTAGGCGATCATGGCTCTCCATAGCTCTCTGTCCAAAGTATTATATATCAAGATCGTTGTTGTTTCCCTGCCATGCCAGGTTATCAAACTGTGTAATATTTTCTCACGTTGACGCCCTCTGTCTCTGTTGCCTTTAATCTTGCCTGTTGTGATAAGAGCAAGAGCATAGAACACGAAAATGGAAATAAAAGAGGCAAAGACCAAGACCAAGAAGAAGGTGGATTGAAGAGGTTACCAACAATCTGAGACATTACAATATTACTGCATATAAAGTGACCAAATGGGTTATAGACCAAAAACCGGTTGTCATTCAATCCTGCAGCACCTTACAGAAAAAGCAGAGAACAGACAATACATATGGATAGATAGATTACTGAACTAAATGTTGGTGATTTATTAATATGTCTATTTTCTGTGTAAAGTTTTTTTTCTTCTGTCTTTTGTAAAGCTTTTTAAAAATGATTTTGTAGATCATTTATCCATTTTTATCACCGTAACAAGTTGACATGTAAGCTAAGTAGAAGCAGAGTCACATTAAGAACAGAATAGCACTGGCCAAATCAAAATTTCAAAAATGAGAAATATTCTATGCAATGGAGAATCAATGCATATACAAGTTAGAGTGTTAAGATGTTATACTCAGCCAACATTTCTTTATAGATGTGAAGCATGGACAGTAAACAAAAGTGCCCAAGGTTAGCTGCAGGCAACTGAGATGTAGTTTTTAAGAAGAATGTTGAAAATGCCATGTGCAGCCAAGAATACTAATGTAGAAGTCCTTAGAGATGCTGAAGTAAAACAACAAATTATAGCAAAAATTAGAAGCAGACAATCAAGATTTTTAAGGCATGTGATGAGAAAAGTAAAACTAGAACATTTAGTAACTACCAGAAAGATCAAGAGGAGAAGAGAAAGAGGAAGACAAAGAGAGATATTTCTGAATGAGTTGAAACTGTGGCACAAAAAAAAGTGACCAACTGAACTTATTAACAATACAAGAGGCAGATAGTTGTGAAGAGGCATGATCGCCTACGCCACTTGGCATGGCAATTGATTGATCGATAGATAAAATCTTATTGCTTGTGAAAAAAATTAATTAGGTTTTCATGTTTGACTATCAATCCTCTCTTAAAAAAATCAAAGTGTTAGACAGAATCCGATGATGTAGGATTGGAAGGAAGGGAGTGTGGAATTGTTAGCACAGATTGTGATGTGATATGAAAAAGGATAGATAATATATACCAGTGATAATAAAAAGTGTGTAGGATAACAGTTCATATGTAGGCCTTAGGACAGGATAACAGCTCATATGTAGGCCTAAGGACAGGACAAAAGCTCAAAAGTATATAGACAAAAGTATATATATATATATATATATATATATATCACGGGACATATTCTTTACAGAACATTGTCTTCATCATTGATACGCTGTACACCTCTATGTCCCAGGCTAGCAGGTCTGCATTGGCCAGAGGCATGCTCATACATTCTTCAATGTCACTGGTCCATCATCTTCTTGATCTTCCTCTTCTTCTCTTTCCTGGCACTCTGCCTTCTAGAATCAGCCCTTCGATGCCATCATGCCTCTTTAAGTGTCCAAAATACTGTAACTTCCTTCTTATTATGGTATTTAAAAGCCATCCCCCATTTAGTTTCAGTCATTTCAAAATTTCAATATTCTTCTTTTTGCCCATGATATTCATAGGAACTCTCTGTAGCACTTCATTTAAAATTAATTTATTTTTCTGAATATTGTCTTGTTTAAAGTCCAAGTCTTACATCCATATATATTATTTATATGAATCATAGATATGAATAATTTTTGTGTGCTCCAACGACACAATAGACGAAGCAGAGTTTACAGAGTCTAAGAGCGCTATGCCCAGAACAGCGTTTATGACGCTCCTCCATATGGTGGTGGAGGTGTACTGATGTGGGGGGCGAGCAACCTCATGGGAAGAAGTGATCTGGTGCAATTTGAAGGATGCTTGGATGCCGAATGATATCTCGCTGAGATTGTTTGTACTCGCATCCTTCAAATTTTGGCTGCATGAGTGTCGATTTTTCAGCAGCTCGACCTCATGTTGCACAACTCACCACTCAATTACTCAATGATAACAACATGTTTTCATTGAGAGGACAGGGGTAGAAGAGTTCTCTGGAGATGGCCTTCTTGTGCGCTGTTTGTAAGCTTGTTCCTGTTACTTCTTTGATTTCTGTGGTCCAAAAAGTAATCATGAAGGATAAATGACATTACTTAAAAGAAAGATACTTATGCTACTAGATTTAGGGCATATATTACACATAAAGGAAGTTGCAGAAGTTGCAGTTCTTCTTCTTTCGTTCACTTGAAACATGTCTATATCTGCAATTCTGTCTCCTTAATAAAACTCACTGTCTTTTGTAGTTCATACAGTGTTCCATAGAGCTTTGATTCCAGTGTTGTTTTCTCTGGCCAATATGTCTGCCTCAGCGTTTCATGCTCAGAACACTCTTGAAGTATATGTTTGGCACTCAGTGCTGCCTGTCCACATGTACACATGACCGTGTTGCCAATCTTGAACTTTGTATACATGTGACTGCGGAGTCGGTTGTGTCCTGTTCTGAGACGTAGAATTATAACTTGTTCTGATCTGTTCATAATGTGATAATCATCTTGTGTTGGTGTTTGTGGCTTTCTTATTGACTTGATCATCTGTTTTTTCTGATGGTAGGTGATTGGTATATCTGGTTGGTCTTCGGCAGCACCTTCCTTAGCCAGTTGGTCTGCTTTTTCATTTCCTGGTATTCCACAGTGAGAGGGTATCCACTGCATGGTTACACTATACTGGTAAGACAATTCGCTAAGTAGTTTTTTCAAGTCTGTTAGTTTTCCAGACTGGAGAGCTTGAAGCACTGACCTTGCATCTGTCAGGAATACCACAGGCTGTAGGTCAGAGTTGGAGTTCAGCAGTTTTTTAGCTGCCACACTAATTGCCTGGATTTGTGCATCATAATTATTGCAGAATTTTCCTGTCGGTGTTCTGATTGTACCTCTACACTTGTGTGGATATTCTATATATACACCTGCACCTCCATTCCTCACGGCATTCTGTGCTGACCCATCTGTGTATACTCTGACCCATATATCTTGTGGATATTCCTTATCCAGGAAACTGAGGGTGACTGTCCTCCGTTACACACTGTTCAGTTTGTCCTCGCTTAGTATTCCTTTCACATGGGTCTGAATGTATATTGGCATTCCATGCCTTTCACTCCATGGAGTTTGTTCTGGTACAGACCTTAAGGGGCGTTTAGCTTGATGGATAAAGCTGCTTCTTTTCAGTCGCCCCATTGCTAGGTTTTGGAATCTTTCCTTCATTGGATGACTTGGCATACACTGAAACTTTTCTGCTTGAATTAGTACTTTTGTGTCTGTGTGTTCGCCAAGTGTTTGCATCATTTTCTGCATCTCTGCTATGGGTGTTGATTTCATTGCTCCCAACATTATTCTAAGTTATGGTTTTGCACTTTATCTAGATCTTGTAATGTGGTGTTTGATGCAGGACACCACGCAGCTGAACCATATTCCAGGTGTGGTCTTATGCCTTGCTGGTAAACTTTACTGAGTATATTCCCACTGGCTGCCCATGTGGTTTCACTTAGTTTTCTCAGGATAGCTAACTTCCTCCTGGCTTTTGTTGTTGCTTTGTTTATGTGCTGCTTCCATGTCAGCTTATCATCAAAAGTAACTCTGAGGTATGTTGGTTGTTTGTCTTCTTTCAAGAGCTCTCCGTCTATCTTGATATGACCGGCTTTTGGTTTTGATGAGAGGGTAAAGAGTGTAGTGCTGCACTTATCTGTGTTAATGCTGACGCACCATCTATTTGCCCATAAGGTTAGACATCGATAGCTCTTTGTATTTGTTTAGTGGCCACTGTCGCATGTTCTTCCGTGCACCAGATCACCAGGTTGTCAGCTTACATTGCCACTTTGGTAGTTCAGCAACTAGGTCATTGATGTAAACCAAGAAAAGTGTGGAATGTTTGCCTGTGGGTATGGATTTCTCTATTTCTTTTCCATCTGGTGTTACTATATATATTCCTGATCCTCCATCTAATACTATCTCTTTCGCTGATCCATATGTATATACATGTGTCCATATATCCTTTGGGTATGCTTTCTGTATGTGATTTTTAGTTGTCTCCTTTAGTACTTGTATAGTAGTTTCTGTTTTCTAAATAATGCTTGGTATATTGTCCATAATTCTTGGGAAGTTTTTCCTGTCCCATGTTGGGTATGTGTTAAAGGTGTTTAGTGGTTTTAGGTTTTGTAGGTCTGTATCTGTGAGTGATTTCTGGAGCTGTTTAGCGGAGTGTAGAAAGCTATCTCTTTTGAGTCGCTCTTTTGTAGGTCTGCTTAGTCTTTGGTTCATTTGATGACTCTCCAAACATTTGAACTTTGCATACTGTGTGAGGATTTTTTCATTTCTTCTTTCTTCCATTGATGGCAAACCTGTGCATGTTTCCATTTCTGTGATTGGGGTAGTATTCATACCTCCTGTTATAATTCTGAGATTGCGGTTTTGTATCTTTGAGATCTTTTGAGTGTTACTCTTGGCTGCAGTCCCCCATGCTGACATTCCATATTCCAAAGCTGGTCTTACATAACCTGTATATGCTCTACTTAGAATTTTTCCATTTGCACCCCAATCTGTTCCAGCCAATTTTTTAAGTACTGCTGTCCTCATTGTACCTTTTGTTTGGCACTTGTCTATGTGCTGTTTCCATGTAAGTCTTGGATCAAAAGTGACTCCAAGGTATGTAGGTGTCTCATCTTTTGGCAATGTTTGACCATTTATGGTTAGTATGATTTTCTGTGGTTTGGTGGACATGCTGAAGATGGTATAGGTAGTTTTTTGGGCATTGATAGACATGGCCCATTGGTCTGTCCACTTGGCCAAATTGTCCATAGTTTCTTGCAACCTTATTTTTGTTGTGCCTACGCTCTCTTCATTGCACCATATCACCAGATCGTCTGCATACATTGCAGCATTTACTTTACGCGAGAGAATTTGGTCAATGTCATTCATGAATATAAGGAATAGAGTGGGGGATAGAACACCTCCCTGTGGTACTCCATGCTTAAAGAGTTTCTTTCTACTATGCTTCATTTCAAGCTTCACTGCTGCTTTTCGGTTGTGCAGGTAGTGTTTTATCCAGTAATACATGCGCCCTGTCACTTTGTTTTGTTGTAGTTTAAGGAGGAGTCCATCTTTCCATACACAATCAAAGGCTTTTTCCATATCTACCCACACCACTGATGTCTGCTTTTTTCCCTGGAAAGCATCCTCTACTTCCTGGGAAATTAGTGTAATCTGGTCTTCAGTTGATCTACACTTTCTGAAGCCAGCTTGCTGATTTAGCAGGATTTTATTTTTTTCTAGGAACCACATCATTCTTTTGTTTACCAGGCGCTCCATTAATTTGCAAACACAGCTGGTCAGACTTATTGGGCGATAGCTGTCCACCTTATTTTTTGGCTTGCCTTTCTTGTGGATGGGTATCATTATGGCGGTTTTCCACACCTGTGGCACTAGACCTCTATCCCAAGTTGTTAAAATTTTTTATTAATTTCTTTTTTGCTGATGGTCCGATGTGAATTAACAGTTCATTTGGTATGTCATCAGGGCCAGGTGATTTCCTAAGTTTTAATACTGCTAGTTCTTCATTTAGTTCATTGATCGTGAATGGAATATTCATGACATCTTGTTTATCTTTGCTGATCTCTTTTTCGATATTCCGTAGTTCTTTTCTTACTTCTCTTCTCCTATGTTCATCGACTTTGTGTCAGGCAGTATTTTGGTAATGCTGTATAAAGTGATTTGCAGCCTTCTTTCCTGTGAGTACATCTCCACCATTCTCTATTGCTACTGGTGCTGTTTTGTTATCTTCGTTGTTGAGAATTTTTGTTATTTTCCATAGCTTTCTTCCCTCTTTGTCGAAGTTTAAATTTTTTGTTTTTTCATGCCAGCTTTTCCTTGTGTTTGTAATTGTCGTTTTTCTTAGTTTGGCTACAGCAGCTTTTAGTGATATGTTGTTTTCTGTGGATGGGCTTTTTTCTGCTGTGTCTCTGGCCTTTGACACTTCTTTCCCAAATTAATCGAGTTCGTCAGACCAGTACGGTTTGTAATTTTTCCTAGCACCTCTTGGTATGGTTTGCTTGGCTGCTTGAAGAAGTGCAGAAGCCAGGAGTTGTGCAGTTTTTTTCACGTTTTTAATCCTTGGATTTAAGGTTTTTGGGAATTTGTCTGTCGGGTCAGCAAACTTACTCCAGTTTGCTTTCTTGAAGTTCCATCTGGGTGTAGTTGTAGGGCCAGCAGGGGTATGGTTAATGTCAATGGTGAGTTTGATGGGGCAATGGTCACTTCCACCAAGCTGCTCCAGCACTTCCCTGTATGTTATTTTCGCTAAGGCATCTGTTGCAAAGGCTAGGTCAGGGGTTGAGGTGGTGTGCCATCTTCTAGAGTAGAAAGTTGGGTGGTCTTCAGGTTCATTAAGCAGTTGAAGTTTCACCTCACACTGCCAGTCTTCCACTTCTTCTCCTCTAGTATCTTGTTCTGTATATCCCCAACTCTGTGAGTGGCTATTGAAGTCACCAATTACAAGACAGTTATCTTTTTCTGTGTTAATTGTGTGTAGAGATAGGCTCTTGTCTTGTGGACAGTAATAGTTATATACTGTGACCTCTTTAGTTGGAAGGGTTAGACAGGTTCCAATGATTTCAGCCTGTTCTTCTGTGTCTACTCGAATTTCAGAGGCAACGATATTGTTTTTCACAAGTATAAGAACTCCTCCTTTATGTCTTTTTTCTCTATCGTTCCGAAATGTTTGGTATCCTCGGATGTTGAATCTATTGTTGTTTGTGAGGTGTGTTTCCTGTATGCATGCTATGTTGATTTCCTCTGTGTGTAATTGGTTTGCAAGTGCAGTCTTTTTATTGTACACACCCTCTGCATTCCACTGCAATATTTTTAAGTGCTTATTTTTGTCTTTGTCTGCATCATGATCTATATGTGATTTTTTTGAACCAGTAGTTTTTTCCTCTGATCTCTTTTCCTGGCTCCACAAATTGAGACAGAGGTACCACCAGTCGCTGAGGGTGGGCTCCTTCGAGGCTTAGAGCCCGGCACTTCATCCGCCTGACGGGATTCCACAGATGAAGCACCAAAACAAATCATCTGTAACCTTTTATTTGACATGTGAAGTCATTGCTTGATTCTGTGGTTTTCAGCCGTGGCTGGACTATTTTGTACCTTTCGGTCCAGTGTCTCCGTCTTCCATCTTACTTTTGAGTCAGGATGTGTTTCCCTAGCCCTTATCCATCCAAGGATTGTCCACAGGGCAGTGGAGGTTTCATTTTGGAGTTTTCCTTCTCCTAGACAGCTTGACTAACAGGGTTAACGAGCACCATCTGCCCGGGGTTTTGAGGTAGAGTTCCCCTCTCCTAGGATAATTTTGTTGTTGCCAGGTATTCATTATCCTCCTCTGTGGTTTATTTCTTGTAATCTAAGACACCTCTCACTCAGGGAAGGTGATTTAAGAACATTCCTCTCTCTTTTTCTAATATCTATAATTTCCCATTTACCCTACCCAACCCTCTAACCCTACCTAAACCATATTCCCCCCCCCTGCACATTCCTGGAGTGGGGTCAGTGACCTTCTTTCTTCCATTGTGACCCCACTCCAGCAATCTGAGCTTATAGCGGCTCATACTCGCTTTGATGCTGCCAGTCAATGGACATATGGGGTATTTCAGTGGGGATATCAGCGCCGACTGATATCCCACCATTTGGTCAGCGGCTGTTTATTTGCCCAGAGGGTTATTCACAGCTGGCCTCAAGAGGCTTTTCCACTATCCGCCACCTGTGGACGCCCCTGGTAGGGGTCGGTATCCCCCGCAGGATATGAAACATTTATAAAGTGTATTTTTTCAGATACTCTGGTAATTATCACTTCAGAGCTATGCGCTATGAGTCAGCATGTAGGCAGAAGGCCTCATTGAGAGGAACGGAGTACATATGGGGTAATCCGATCACAATGAAGTCAATTCTCTTCAACTTTACAATATTTCTTAACATAATATCCTTATGTAGTGAGGGTCTCCAATGTACAGCAAAACATTATAAATATGAATTCATATGCTCTTGTTCTCCAATTTCTGCTGGTTTGCAATATGTAGTGCAGTAAACACTGTGAACACACACATTGTGTGTTGCATAATTAACTACATCTTGGCTACATCTGCGATATATGTGCCGTTTACTTGACATAACCAACTCTATATGACTCAGAAGCAATACATTATAAACACATGCAGATATAACCACATGGCATTTGGTCAAAGAGTATAAGCCAGTTGTCACATGATCACTACAGAAGAAAAATATTAGGTACTTGTCCTCAAGCTAGCCATATTTAAGTTTCACTTTCCTTTCTCGCTTTTGTGTCAAAAACCGGTTTATTACCGAACATGGAGCTAACAATTTCATTTTTTAAGTTAAACGTTGTTTCCTTCTCTTTGGCTGGAATGAAGTTTAATGCCAAAGACTAAATTGAAATTCAGAGTAAGAGAGAGGAAGAATGATATACAATGAAACATAAGGAATAACTGTGGTTGAAAAATAGGTCAGGCAGAATAAATTGAGTGTGCTCGCTATGGCCAGTTTTATTAGTAGTGAAGAAAATGTGTAACATAACCAGTAAAGATTTCCTTCCAGGAAACCAGTCCATTAGCGTTGCCACTAATTTAGCGTTGTGACACATGTACATATTTGAGAAAGCAGTTCTTAAAATATTACAATATTATTTTCTACTGTTTAATAACCAGGGTATGGGTTTGTTTGATCTGAGGTAGGCGTGAAAGAGGCAGGTCACAGAAAGTCATGGTGGTGGTTGTACCCTTGTTTTCGATAATAAGACCATGGAACCTCGACCACCTTTGTGTTGATGGATTCTGAAAGGGGAGAAAAGAATAGAAGTGGTGACATGATCTGCTATACATATCGTAATTTTCGACTAAGAAGAGTTTGGTGGTAAAGCTTGCTGAAGTTGGATGTGTTTAGATGAAAGAACCAGATATCGCAGTCAAGCTATAAGCTATGACACTATGAATTCCGGACTGATCTGAGGGAATCTTGTAGCGTAATAGTTAAATCATTAGCGTTGTTTCAACGGTGTCGTGGGTTTGACACTTTGTCATGACGTATTGTTTACAAGTGTCTTTTTTCTGAGGTCTCTTGAGAGTATTGACATGACCACAGGACCGTTGCCGTTGCTACATTGATGTTGCACTGCTGATAATTGGAGCCCATATTATTATTGAATAAAATAACATTAGTGATGGTGCTATCCTTCATGCCAAGTACATTCTCAAACTCCAGTCGGATAGAAAAATGTATTCTGAAGAATAGAATGCACTATGTCGTTGTTTACAGTTTGGGTGTGATATTTTACACCTTTAAATAAGATGCATCTTACAGTAGGACATTTTGAAGTTATTTTAGCGTATGGAGTGGGTTATGTCACCACTTCTTAGACTTTTCGACACTTTTAAAACAAATTACCCTCAAATAAATTGAGTTGAAAACTGAATGGAAGAGATGGCTGGTTTACTAAAAGTGGCACAAATGACAATAATTCAAAATGTATATCTCTTTATGGCAAGACACGACTTTTCTTTTATGGCAAGACACGACTTTTCAACCACTGGTGCTAGTTAATTTTGACCCCTCCCAAAATCTCTTTTCCTAATTTACTTCTGGGATCAAAAACAATTTCATGTGTATACAGATTGGTGAGAAGCATAACTCATGCAACAGGAAATAAAATAGATGCAGAATTAGTCTAAATATTGGTCCAGAAAATAAGAATCAAAAGTTTGCCCGCTGAATTTAAAAAAAACAACACGTTATTGGGATGGCGGGTTTCTATTTTGTGAAGGGTATGGTGTATGATTATATCATACTATTGAGAATGCCATAGTCCAAATAAGACGCATATTTTTTATTTGATTGAGGGGTTGTGAAGGAACAAGCCCGTAGATAGGGGGTGTTAAGCCCACTCCCTTCCCCCACCCCCATTAACAAATCAGAACACGTCTTTTAATACTAGGAGTTTATCCACAAGGTGGGTAACCCAACCCCTTCTCCCTCACCTAGTGATTTTTCACCAAATGGTGGGCCTATCAAATTTCGTATCAGAAAAGAGAAATTGATATACGGAACAAATGCACTTTTTATTTTAGGTAAATAACCTCCTTACTGAAAACGTATCTATAAGCCCTGCGAAGAATTAAAACTTCTATACTGAGGATTCCTGTATTGAACCCAGGAATCAGTTGGATCAACCTTAGGTTGGAGGATGAAACATTTTCCATAGCTAACTGCAAAATCAAACCTGGGCTACCCAACTAGGAAGCTACCGTAATTCACTAACCACTTACGCAAATCCAATGTCAGTTAATTGTTGTTGGAAGACAAGCAGTATACAGCAATGATTCGTTTCCAAGAAATCTGAAAGGAGTCTATCTTTATCTGGAATACCGGTAATGTCTCAGAAATGTGACATAGCACTTATCATCTCGTACAAATCACAAGTGAGCCATATCTCTTAGAAGAATTTCTTATCATAAATGGTCATCACAGAGAAAAGTGGACATCACTGAGGGATTGTATGAAATGGTATATCATTTCTATGTGCAGAGTCGACCTACAACTGATACCATGTTGATAGGATACATACTGTCATGGATAGGAGAAGTTAATCAGAAAACAAAGTGGATGACATAATTGTTGCGCTCGGACAAAATAGCACATTCTTAGCTGTAAACAACATACCATAATGTACTTAGCGCAGAATAGCGCTCTTTCATATGTAAACATTGCATTAAAACGTCATTATCATCAGGTGCCATGCCGTCTGGCGTAGGCGATCATGGTTTTCTGTCTCCAGTATTATGTATCAGAATCGTTGTTGTTTCCCTGCCGTGCGAAGTTGTTAAACTGTCTAATATTAAAATGTACATAGTGAAAAATAGGGAGCCTTCGTATGTAAGCAGCACACCAGAATGTACTCAGTGCAAAATAGCGGGACTTCATATGTAAGGAGTGCACCAGAACGGACGTACCTGAAATGACTCAAACCACAAAAATAAATCAAATTGGTTACTATGGAAATAGCAAAGGAGACATTGGATTGTCAAAGAACAAACGGAATTTAATTAAAAATGCATGTAGTTTGGACATTGGATAAAACTAAAAACATAATTGATTCATTCTATAACATACTTCAAATCTTGTATGTGGATCAGGAGCCAGACCCGTAGCATGTCTTTCAAAGGTTCTAACTATTAAAGGACCTGTCACCGACTCTGAGCGCAGGGAGTTACTAAAGACTCAAAAGAGTATTAACTTATTGTACTCTGGTTTCCTCATATGTACTAAGCCTCTCAGAAAAGGAAAGTATGTCCCTTGCCCAGAATACAACTCGTAACATGTAACTTTGTGGCTTCCATCGATAATTCTCAGGGATCTCTGAAAAAAATATTACGAGGAGAGACTGTGGAAAACAGACCATGAAACACGATCTCTAAGGAGTGACATATTTTTTATTCATGAAATCAATATTGAAAACAGAGGTAGGAGACAATGGGGTACAGAAGACGATATGAATTAGCTGGCTGCATGTGTTGCAGTTTGTTAGTGACCCATATTTGATGTATAAAATGTAGGTATGCTGTTGGTCAATACGTCCTAACATCATATTTGATGTACAGTCTAGGTATGCTGTTGGTCAATACGTCCTAACATCATATTTGATGTACAGTCTAGGTATGCTGTTGGTCAATACGTCCTAACATCATATTATATAAGGACTATATTTAATGTGGATGACAACGTAAATTAGAAGGATGGAAGTGGTATAATAAGGTGACCAATGAGGAACTCATGTATAGAACTGAACAAACTCGAGTGAAGGAAGAACTAATGAAACGACGCTGGAGATGGATAGGACATATATTAAGAAGACCAACGGAAACATTATAAGACATACATTGTTCTAGAACCCACAGAGAAAATGGAAAAGAGAAAGACAAAAAAATACCAGAGGAGAACATTAGAAACAGTAACAAAAAAGGAGCTGGAAACAATAGATAAAGATAAGATAAATAGAGAAGGAAAATTGAGGACTTATGATAAGCAGGGAGTTACAAGGTGTATAGATATGGATACACTAACCACTTACTCAACTCCGTTGTCAATTATCCAGAATGCATTATAAATAGTATAATTCATGTCATATCTATATTATTGACATTTATAATTTTTTTCTGCATTCATTCTCACACTAATACTGGTTAGTAGGATGTAGTTTGTAGAACTGTTGTTCATGGTAATGTGTTGTTCATGGTAATGTGTTATTCATGGTAATGTGTTGTTCATGGGTTCAAGCATGAGAGTACGATATCTGAATCTTTTAGTCTGACGTATCAGATTTTAGTATGGTTTTTGGAGATTTTTGTTTTTGAATAAAGCAGCCAATCCCACCTCCTAAACCTTCTTAGTTGTCTCTTACAACATGTGTTACAGTCACAGTGTTGCTATTCTCTGCTGCCATTTCCATCCTCAACAATACACATGCTAATTGAGAATCAGATATTGAATTATTTAAACTGGACTTTAAATTGGCAGAATGGGGGAATGTTTTTATTCAGCATGCCACAAAAACAGCACGATAATGACACCTGCTAAAAGACTCATGATCTGTCTAGTGTAGTATTGGCATGGCTTAAGATCATCACATCAATTAAATTATACCTTATTTCTCAACGTGCTGCACATAGACAACCATGCCTGGAAAAAAAAAAGAAAATCAGCAAAAGAAATTACTGAAAGATGAAATTAAGATATGGACATAGATATCTCTGACATAAGTGTAGAAATATCTCCAAAACTGAAAACAATTATGACTGACATTCAAACATTCAGCAGCATCAATTCCTAAAATATTGTAGAAAAAAATGAGGCAGATGAAGAATCCAATAGGAATTTTCCAGCCGATAAAACAAGGAAGGAGTTAGGGATATGTAGTACTCAATAACCTATACTTATGCAGTGTATGCACATGATTTAAAAAAATCAAGTTGAGTTGTCAAAGCAAAATTAACAAATGAATAATAAATATGCTTTTTGAAAGCCATATGTCGTGCTAAATATGAAAAACTGCAGTGTCAAATTCTAAGGGGGAAAAGAGCAAAAACATCAAATCTAAAAAAATTACACAACCACCATGTAAAGATCCATACAATTAATATGTGTTTACAACATGAAAACTTGCAAAAAAAGTTAAAACTATGGTTATCTTAAACATTGGGACGTTTGAGATGCACATGATGCAACTGCCTGCTACAGCATTGTGTATGTGTGGAACAGATGAACATAATTCTGAACACATCCTGCAGAAATATACCAAGTGTGGGATATTGAGAGAGGTATTGGCTTACCAGTTCAAGACCAGTCACTTATCCATTCATGCATTCATTTATGGTTTAATTCATTCTCTCATGTACCCTGCACATGTTAAAATTTCACATAAATTATTTTAATTTTAAATATTACGCTTAATAAATATTTATATTTCTATATCCTGATAGAACTTTACTGGCTGTGATGTGTGACAAGATAAAAGACAGTTTTATCAGATTGTGTCCTGTAATTTTTCCTTGGATATGGCTTTTTCAAACAGACGGGATTTCTCCTATGAACGTTTTGGAGGTCAGTTTGTCAGACCAAGCATTAGACAGGTAAAGTTCCTTTTACATCATTACTGTGTACTAGAAATATGGACTTTGACCTGTATTTTGCCATATACTTTTTATTTACAATATAAAAATTGGTTGAAAAGGCTTAAAGGATTGACTTAATTGAATTCCGGTTTCCTCATATGTACTGTCCCTAACAGTGGAACGGCACCCTGCCTGCAGAGAATACCACCCATAGCATGTAATTCTAGCTTCGAGCTATAATTCACAGTGATCTCTGAAAAAATCCACATTGTAAACAAAACATCGTGAGATGGATTCAAACTCTCGATCTCTTGAACACAGGGAATATAGCTTAATCGCTGTGGAATAGAGAGACTCTAAACTTTGCTTTTACTTTTTCAGAACTTTTTCTAGTATATTGTTCTTCATTTGTTCTTAAACTGGTGATGATCTGCAGAATGTACTGCAGAGAATGGAATATGCTGTGTCGTAGTTTACAGCTTGACTGCAATACTTGTACCTTGTTGCCCAACAAATCCAACTTCAATATTGAATTGTGAGGTTACTTTGATTTTTGCGGATAACCAATATCATTCTCAATCATTCTTAGTCACCTGTTACTATATGCATTGCAGGCCACAGTGTTACTATCCTTTGATATCCTTTCAGAAAAAAGGTAAGAAATGGGCAGGTGGTAAAAATTTCCCTTTGATCGGGCCAACTTCCAGATCCATTTGCTATATTTAAAAAAATTCCCTTAACTTGGGAATCAATTCTAGACCATCAGGTTTATAAGACAGCACTGACCACTGCACTATTGAGGCTTGCTAATTTAGAATGCAGATTTCATTTTTATATAGGGCCTATGTTGCCAAGTTATTTCTTCAATTTATTGCTTGTGTTGTGGAATGTCTTCTCACACCTAGGTTATGCCATTGTTTCAATGCAGACATAGAAAGAAGGTTTCAGGCTTTTGCATATGTGCTACAGAAGTTTGTTACAAATTAATTATATAGAACACAAGACTAATATATTCTTATTACAGCAAATAAACAAACTTGAAGGTTATCAAGAAACACTTTTGGCAAACCCGTAGTCGTAACCTTTGATAACAGTTACCATGTTGTTCCGACAGGCTGATGTTGTGCTTGAACTAGTTACGGGCACAGCGTAGGTGGGTGGAACAACACAGAAACCTGTCACAAGGGCCAGAGTTGTGCCCTGATGTCGACGTCTGTTTGGCAGCATTAGACTCAAAACACCATCAAGTTGAATAGCTGCTGGAACAGAGAGTGGAGCACTTATAGGAATGCCCCACGTGCTGTGAGGCAAGTTTCTAATCAAGAATCACTTTTGACAGTGGTGAAACAGCATAAACTTGTTTGGTTTGGACATGTAACAAGACAGGACTCATTTTCTAAAAC
The DNA here is from genome assembly GCA_034231615.1 of Meghimatium bilineatum. Lineage (NCBI taxonomy): Eukaryota > Metazoa > Mollusca > Gastropoda > Stylommatophora > Philomycidae > Meghimatium > Meghimatium bilineatum. The sequence continues at coordinate 69,697,900 of CM067299.1, read as the reverse complement.
TCTTCTTCAAGGACCAGTCAGAAGTGGAAGAAGAAGAGGTGGATGCAAAAAATCCTGGATTGATAATATCATGGAATGGTTTGAACATTGTTTTTCTACACTCTTTATAATGACTGAAGACAGAGATATTTGGAGGGCTTTTTGTGCTGTTGTTTCCAATGTAGCATTCCTACAACCCTGACAGCTTATGGATCTTATTAGTATAATTATTATTATTATTTTAATCATTGTGGTAACTTAATTATCTGGCTCTATATCTTTACTCTCATATTGTCAGCATTTAGTTGTTTGTTTTAGAATGTTAGCCATTATCTTGCCTATTCTATTATTGCTGCAAATATGTCTTCTTATGCATTCATTATGAAACCCTGCAAATTAGCAGGATGTAGTCCAGAGAGTGAATTATGTTATTTAATGGTTTACAGATTTCTGCAATATCTAAGCCTTTCAGACTAATACATAACATTAGTATGACTTCTGGGTCATTTTGAGTGGGATGACACAGCCAACCTTATCCTAAAACCCTCTTTAGTTGCCTCCAATTACATGCATGGCAATGTTGCAAATATTTTGTCTCATTGTATCCATGTGTTGGAGTAATTTTCTTGAATCATATTTTTATTTTACAATATTTTTGTGACTGTTTACACTTAGTTGCCTCCATTTCCAAGATTTGTATAGTTCAGGATATCCTTTTTTTGCCTGATCCCAGAAGGAGAGCATATAATAGCAATAATGTGACCCCTCCATGCATAGTATGAGTCAATTAAAGAGGTTGTGAGGTGGTGTTTGCTGTCCCATTCCATAGGTCAAAGTAGCCAGAAAGGCATGCTAATTAAATGTGCTAGGCTTATAAGGTGTAGACATCACAGCCAAGCTGTATACTATGACACATCACATTCTGTTCTTCAGACTACATTCTGCTAGCCAGTAGGAATTTGAGAATAAATGCAACAGAAGAATATATAGTTCTCACTTTGATAGTTGTAGGTTTATCTGATGGATGCAATTTTATCTGAGGACTGTAATTCTATCTGATGGCTGTAATTCTATCTGATGGCTGTAATTCTATCTGATGGCTGTAATTTTATCTGATGGCTGTAATTTTATCTGATGCTGTAATTTTATCTGAGGGATGTAATTCTATCTGATGGCTGTAATTCTATCTGAGGGATGTAATTCTATCTGATGGCTGTAATTCTATCTGAGGGCTGTAATTATAAGATTTCTGTTTTATATCTTAAGAGATTCTCTAACTTTTACTTGTTTAGCAGCAGTTTTTATTGATTCTTGATATTATTTAGCAGCAATGCGCTGACATTCTATATTCAAAAGGTGTTCTTATACTTCCTGCAAATGCTCTATTTTTAATTTTCTAATTCTTTTCCACTCACCTGCCTTTTTCTTTGAAGTGGTGTCAACTTACTTCCTTTGGCTGGCATTTGTCAGTACACATTTTCATACAAGTCCTGGATGAAATGTAATTCTATGAATTGTAAATTATTCAAGTCTGCCCTTTGATAGAAAGTGAGAATTTCTGTGCTTGATGGAGGGGGTGAAGATGGAGTAGGAAGATTTCTGTACATGTTTGAACTACAATGTCCATAGTCGATTGCAACTTAGTATGTACATACACTCTCTTCACCATTCTTTTCTTTTGTAATTATTATCAAACTCATGCTGGTTAGCAAGATGTAGCTCAGAGACTATAATGCATTGTGTTGTGGTTTACAGATTGGTTGTGATATTTGCACCTTTTGGCATTACACATTCAGCTACAGCTTGACAGTTTTAGATCACTTTGATTTTTTGCATAAAATCTTCCTTGTTCATAACTTACATCTTACGAAGGCTGTTCAATAAGTTTCTTGAATGATTTTCTGTCCAGAAAACTGTAATATGTAGAGTATCTATTTAACAGGTGCATATGATGAGCATGTGCCAATATATGTACAAAACTTGAAGCATGTAACTTTTGTAAATGTGCTGTGTGGATGCTACAGGTGAAGATGGCTTAGTAGTTATTACTGCATGTTTTCCTATTGGGAATGCAGTAAGATACTAGTGGCTGTTTGATAAAGGCCACATGCCTTTGCTGTTGTAGCGACATATACATATACACAACGGTTAAAAATTTTTTTTACCTCCAACAGAAAAAATCTGTGTTTACTAGAAATCAAATCATAGACGTAGCTCACAGATGTTAAACTAATGCTCCACAATATTTCCTACTAGTAATGTTGTCTCATTGTTGCATTTACAAAAATTGCTTGAATGTTCAACAATGTGTGTACATTGATTTCTTGCTTTCATCTTTGAAAAACTAGTCAGAAACTTTAGAAAAACTACAATCATCTTTCTGTAAGTTTTGTCTAAGTTTATCTAAAACATGTTGGCTAAAACATGTTGTCATTTACAAATTGAACCTGAAGAAGACACAACATGTAAAGTCCATTGTCAAGACCATGTTGATTGCATTCTTCAATATTGATGGACTGATTTATCACAAATATATCCTTAGAGGGCAGTAGAATGCAGAATTATGAAAAGCAGCCCTGCAACATCTCAATGCAACACTGGGTGCAGACATCACCATGAAAAGTGGCACACATGCAATTGTATTATAAATCATAATGTTGCCACTGTACACAGGTCTGTCTCCAGCAACACATTTTTTTATGAGACACACAATACTATTACTCTCACAATCGCTATAATCACCTGATCTTGCTCTGTGTGACTATATGCACCTTAAGAGAACAATGAAGATTGCAGATATCATGATATTGAGATTGAAGACATAATGACAAGAAGAATGAGGTCTATTCTGAAAATTGTCTACCAAGTGTGCTTCCTTCAGTGACAAGAGCATTTGAATAAGTGGATACAATCACAGTGGACTAATTTGAAAGAGATAGAACCAACTGGTCTGTAAGAATAACGGTTTTCTGGGGGGGGGGGACGAAATCGGTCTGGGAACTCATTGAACAGCCATTAACAGCCCAGTCTTACTATTATTTGCTATATTTTCGCACCTCTGTGACAATTGACAGTTATATTGGAAGATGTTCAATGCAAGAAATTCAATGTAGAAATTTCAGTTTTTGAAATTCAATGTAAGAATCTAAGTTGTAGAAGTATAGGCTTAATGCAAATATTATTATATAGTTTTATAGTAGTACATCCTCTTCTTCTTCTTCTGCGTTCGTTCTCAAACTCCTGCAGATTAGCAGGATGTAGTCCGGAGAACGAAATGTGTTTTGTCATGGTTTGCAGCATTGCTGCGATATCTGTGCCTTTCTGCCTGACACATCCACTTCAGCATGGCTTTTGGTCACTGACCCTATATGGGATGGGACAGCCAACTCCATCCCATAACCTCCTTAGTCGCCTCTTATGACATGCGTGGAAGGTAAACAGTGTTGCTATTCTTTGCTCCCCTCTCGGGCCCTACCAACACACGGCGAGTACATCCTCTAATTTTGATATTAATTTATAATTGTAATTGTTGTTTCCCTTTGTTCGGTAAAGATATATCTACTTCAGTAATCCTGCTTATACTTTCTGTTCTAGATTTAAATAAGACTGGTTTCCTTGACCTGCTCATTTATTTAATAGTTGCAAATCATTATCAGAATGTAGACCCTAGGCTTCTTAGTATTCCCGAAGGAGTAGGGGTTTGCATCTCTGTTGCATTTGACGGTAGTATAAACAAGTAACGCCTCTATTAACACAATTTACCGTTTATTGTCCGGTTCTGCGACTGTGGTAAATTGTTCGTCGGGCGGCCATGGTACCAGGTTTGAGTGAGTTAGTTAATTAATCGTTAGATCATCATCGTAGCATTCCGGACAAGTCCATAGGTGATGGGATCTCACATTCAGTATGTCCTTCAGCATGTAGTAACTGACTGTTCCGGTGTCCGTGTTAGTAGATAACTCTTATTTTGATTCCTATATGCAGCTCGTTTCTTTCAACTCACGCTTCACTCCGATGCACTGCATTCTAGCCATAGACACAGAAGAATATATACACACCCCACATCTTCCAACTGGTTCAGTTCCTTGATTGAATTCTAAATATCAGCATCGTCCATTTTGCAACCACTTGCTGCTGTGACCACGCTGGCAAGTCTCATGTACTCTTAGATTTCCTCTAACACACTCATGTCCAGGTACAAAAATGAACAGCACATATTTTTGTCATCGACTCCAGCAACTGACTGCTTAAATAGTCCGACTGAATCTTTCGAAGCATACTCATAGAATCAGTAAGAAAACAGATACATGTAGCACTCTAGTCTTCAGTAATATCTTTGCCCAGGTCACCGCATTACCTCCATCGTCACACTACTAGTTGTGTAGAATGCACCACTTTCTTCCCAATACACTCTCCTCCGCATTGAGTTTTGAATGCCCAAGCACTGCACACAGCCCTATCAGTGTAGATAATAATATCTCCATCTGAGGAAATATCATTGATTAGAACCTGGACTTCTAAAACTATATGCATTAGAATGTCATTGTCACGTTTCACGGAAAGTGTTATTTCTGCATTTACAACTTCAGTGGAAGGTGTAAGCTTAATATGCTTACTTTCCCACTCTTCTCCAGGTTCTATGTCCCCTTATGTCATTAATAACCCCCTCTACCCTGTCAAGCCATGCATTCCGCCTCTTTAATTTGTTTCCTTTGATCGTTTCAATATTACCATGTAGTGAATGGTTCTTCTCAGCACTGATGCACACATTTTAACGAACACGGCAAATATCCCCTCTTTGTACGATCTTATGATCCAGCAAGAAACACATTGTCCACTATTTCTGTATCTCTGCAGCATCCAAGAATGATACTCATCGCTTCATTCTGTACCCTACCAAGTCTATCAATCTGCGTGGGGCTAAGGACAGGATAACCAAGGCCTACTCTACCATGACTGGACTGGCCCTTGATATAGCAGTGCAAGAAGCCGTTGTTCACAGTTTAAAAAAAAAAACATCCAACACTCTTATCACTGTCAACCTGTTTAGAAATCAGAGGATTGTGTATTTACAAGCTCATTTAAACACAAACATCTGTCAAACATCACACCCATTAATTAAACAGTTGATTATCTCAGTACTTATCTCTCCACATGGTTGTGTAGGAGGCATTAGTGCGTGAACAATGTGGTTATTTAAACAGAACCATGTCATACATAGCTGTTAATTTGGATTCACCAGAGCTCCAAATGTATTTTATCACTGGCCAATGCTATTCATTTCATTTTGTAAAATCTTGAACAATGGGTCCTCTTTCTAATCCCAAAATGGCATTTGCATATGAAAAGGTTCTGCCATTTCCAGTTAACTGTTCACCGGTAGCCTTCATAGTTATTCTGTTAAAAGAGCACATGAGACAAAGGTTTGAATCCTGTCACAAGCAACCACCGAACAATTTAAAAAGCAATGAGAACCTAGAAGAATCATATATACACTAAAGATAAAACTTTAAAACTTCTACGTGATCCTTGTATTAATCTATGGATGTGAAAGCTGGAATTCCACTCAAGCCATAGAAAAAAGACTAGATCATTTTGAGAATTCATGTACATGAAAATTCCTGAACTTAGATTGGAAAAAAAACTTGTCACACATGAATCGATAAGAGACATATCCAAACAAGAATTTGTGTCAAATATTTTTATAAGAAACGTTGGCAGTATTTCAAAACGTGGAAGACCCAGGACAACACTACGAAGAACGCAGAAGAGCGAGACAATGACAATGACACTACCCAAGAACTACAACAACTTGCAGCGAACCGCACGTCATGGAGAAACCTGGCTTTTTCTTTTTGTGCCGCCCTTGGCACCAAAGGAACAGACAAGCTAACCAACCAACAAACCAACGCTGGGTTGATCGCTACGTCATGAATAGGGGCTGTCAATAAATTACGTTAACACTTTATTGCCAATTTATGACCTCCTTCCTGTCCAACAACAGACAATATTTCAGGGACCCCCCCACCCCCTCTTCATACTAATTTATTTTTAACAATATTAACCTCAACTCGAGTTCTAAGATGCCAGTTCGAACAGGCTTTTTCATATTTCCAATAGTCAGCAGACGTATGGGGAACACAGACTCATCATCATTATCAGATACCATACCGGCTGACGTAGGTGATCACGGATCTCCACATTTCTCTATCTTTAGTATTATGTTGGAGAGTCATTGTCGACTCTTTGCCATGTCAGGTTGTTAAAAGGCAAAACATGTTTTCACGTTGTCGCCCTCTGTCTTTGTTGCACCAAGCGTGCATGTGGATGTTCTCCCAACCTCCCTTTCACAGAACGTGGCCAAAAAATGAAGATTGTCTTTTTCTTATATTATTGATTAAGCTCCGTCTCACATTTGACTCTTTCAGTATCTCCATATTAGTTTTTCTGGCAGTCCATGGTATTCTTAGCATTCTTTTATAGTACCACATCTCTTCTGTCTCTAATTTCCCGCTATCCTGTTTATTCATTGTCCAAGACTCGCACCATATATTCTTCTTTCTGTCCTCATGTACCTTTCGGTGTTGAGGGGAGAGTGAGTGTACGGTCTTTTGCCCTTCTATTTGCCTCCTCTGCTGTTATATTTCTAAGTGTCTCTAATACACTATCTATCCACCTTTTACGAGGGCGTCCAATTGGTCTCTTGTTTTCGTATCGTTTGTTAAGTGTTTTTTGGATAATACTTTGCTCTTTCTGTCATTATATTATATGGCTCTTTCATATATTAGTACAGGAATTCTGCTATGAAGCACTGCAGTGCTCTCCTCCTCACCTCTAATGTGTGTCATGTGACTCATTCTTTCCAGAACGTAGTCTTCCTTATGAATCTCCAGAAATTCCCGCGGTCTTAGGCAAGTTGCCCCGCTTCCTCTAGTGACATGTGCATGCATTCCTGAATATCTCTTGTAACGACGTATTGGTCAGCCTGTGCATCTAGTGCCTTCTACCGCCGCCTCCAACAACAATATTTCCATGCCATCATGTGAAAACATTCATAAGGAAATTCTTGGCACAATACTCCTGTAGTTTTATAGTTAATACTAATGCCACGTCTCTAATGCTAGGGTCATATTACACATACTACATACTACCGACAGAGAGACGAAGAAACTATAAGGAACTAGAACCTAAAATGTTCAATAAGAGGGAAGTTAAAAAGTATAATTCCTTGTGCTAAGTGGGAGTATAAAAACACAGAACATTGTGTAACGAAATATTGTATACACTTCAACCCTTCTGTTAGCTGTGCGTATTCTATAAATACTACTGATTTTGTTTTATTTTGTTAGACCATCTGGTTTTATATATTAACAAATTTAAATATTTTTAAGGTGAGACACTCTTCATTCAACCGTCGACGCGAGTTCATTTAGATTCTATCAGAATTTATGACCATACAATTAATTAGTGTCGCAGTTCAGGCAATCCTGCCGCGACTTTCGAGATAATACAGATTATTATACCAGCTTCAACGTCTCAAAAATTGGTCTTTTTGTGTTTATCTTTTAGTATTTTGATTTTTGTAGTAGGCGCGGTGGTAGAGTGGTAGTTGTCTGATCTCACAAACACAACTCGGTCGAACTTGCTCATTGTTCGAAATTAGATAGTCTATATTGTACTGGCGATACGATTGTATGTATTAGTTGTGCCTGAATACTCAGTAATAGTTGAATATCAATGCTCAATACAGAATTGGTTTCAATTATTATTTTTATATAATTCGATTTATATTCATAATTAATATCTATCCCATCCATAAGCCCATACTCCGTCAAGGCCGTAGGGATGCTAAACTGGACACGTCAACACACAGTCCTACAGTGATTTCTATCTTTAGCTATGCGGGTGAGTGTGGACAAATCTTGATCTGTCCAGTCTTTGATGTTGTCTGCCCATGATTGTATTTGATCTTCTCTGCTTCCACCCTCAACTGTACCACGGAAAATGGTTTTTGACAGGGAATCATGTCAGTATACATGCCCAACCCATGCACATCTTCGTCGTTATACTATTTAAAGTAGTAACTATTGTGAATATACGAGATTCACCACTTTATTTCTTATGGTAACATTTGCCTTATTTGCATATATGTACGCAAAATTTGTCCATAACACTTGTATTCAAAGGCTGTATCTATATTTCCATGTCTGCATTTAGTATCAAACTGGCACACCGATACAGCATAAAAGATAAGCGCTAATGAGTAATAAGTTCTCATTTTCACTCCAACACTGATGTTACTATTTCATATTATATTTACTCCTGACACAACAGCCAATTCCCTCTCCAGCCATATCTTTAATTCAGTTTTTGATTTTCCATCACTGCATATGCAGGATCCTAGATATTTGAAATATACAGCATTATACTACATAAGTGAAATGCAACACCATTCACGAGAATCGTTTGAAAATAGTCGATGAACACAGTCTAAAAAAAACCAGTAAAAGATTTAGTCAGAAGATCAATGACGGAACAGACATGGAAAAGAAAACAGGAGAGACCTAGGAGCACACGGAGATGAGATACTATGAATCGAGATGGGAGTTATAAGGATGCTGCAGAGAACATATCCAAGGTTAGAGACAATTGCGAAAATCATTGTCTGTCGCCTCTGAACCTTATAGTGTGTAAACAGCATAGGGAACCTAATTGCGTGATTGATTGATAGATACAGCAGAGGTACTGCTTGTTGGTGGTTTTACAATCAGTTTGTGTTCATAAACTCGGCTACTGACTCTAATTTTAAAAGAAATCTGTGATGTTTTGCAACATAAACAACTCTCATTACTACATGTGTTCTTGTTAGGGAGTAATTAAAAAGTTTTACTGTGGTAAGAAATGTCACTTTGCCATATCATTTGCCACTACTTTTACAGGAAGGATTTTAAAATTTATATCCGAAATATACACATCCAATCCTTTTGGTGATTTGAACCACGATTTCTAGAAACAAGGATATGTTTCCAGACTTTCTACATTTTTCTGATTTTTGATCAGGTAACAGGTGGTTGTAAATAAATAATGTTGGGAGTTTCGTTACAGTTCTATGAGTTTTCTACATGTACCTTTTTGAGCCTTAGTGCGTAGTTCAACTTATCAATTGGCTATAACTTATCACATTAGCTATAACTTGTCAGATTGGTTAGGACTATAGCTTATCACAGTGATGATAACTTTTCACATTGGTGATTACTTGAGAGCGACTATGATTCACACTTTTGAAAATCTTCTGAGCAGATGAAATCTATTGACACTAAGGTCATACTCGTCAATGAACTGACTCACTAATTTTCCTCAACCCCTGCATATGCAGGCACGAATTTATTAAAGTAATCTTGCATTGATTGTGTCAATATTGACTCCCCCCGTCCCCATTGCCGATGGACGGCGAGTGGGTATCTACTTCTCTCTATGATATATACATGTATTTGTTCTGATGTTATCTTGTCACACCCAACCACGAACTCTTAGTATATAAAGTTAATACTACTTTTCTACGATTTCATTTGATAGAAAGAGCGAAAAGAGTTATTCCGTAGACTTACGGCGGAACTAAGTTAACCCCCGTGCAAATCTAATAGGCTTTGTGGTAAACTAGGAGTTAAAGTTACTTACACTTTTTAAAAACCCATTGGCTTGTCACATGATGCGATATCCAAAGAAGTCAGATGTGCCCGGCCATTTGCATAAATAAAAAACGACGACACAACTCATCTATGTTCACTGAACTTCATCCTGCTGGAAGTATAGTACTGGAACATTGTCCTGCTACAAAAGAGATCCAGCAGGAGTGTGAAAAATAATGCTTAAAAACAGCAAAAAATACGAAGTAATCCACCATATTCTGGGAAGTAATTATGAAACGTTCCAATTAATATAATTTGTTTTATGTTATTATAACTTGGAAAGTTCTATTATTAGAGACTGTATCTTATTTGTGTGTCGATAGATAGCTGGATTGATAGCGGAATACTGGAACTTTTCAAGACTTTGAACCTGATGGATGCAGTTATTATTTAGTGTTTGCCTTTCACACTAATATCAGAGGCGTTTCCACTACTGTGTTACCGTAATTGGCTTCCATGCTGACCATCTATCGAAACGTCGGTTTAGTCTGTTGTTGTAGTCTGTAGTCTTTGTAAAATTGACTCACTTCATGTTTTCATATTTTTGCCTATATTGTAATGATTTGATGTTATGATCGTCATGATTGTTTTTCAGATAATAGCCTGTAAATTCATTTGTAGATATTGTGTGACCTTGGCGACAATACAGAAACCAGTAGCACACGCGATGGTTCCCCGGTGTAATTGTTTTTTGTTTAAAATGTTCCTATTTTGTAGGAAAATCGTTAACATTTTGAACTGCAGTACAATTTTGATTCTGTTGAGAAAACGTGAAAACATAGGGTAATTATGTTTTACTAAACAACGAATGCACGCAGGAGAATACAAAGCGATGCTTCAATCAATAGACATTTGGTAACATAAACATATGACGAGTAGAAACGCAGCATATGAATACATTAATTCATGATACACACATACAGATGAGATCAATGTCTTAATGTCCCATATGTAGGAATTTTAAAAGGATCATACTAAATGTTTAGCTTGACATCGATTTTTCAGAATACCCCAAAACAGGTACATAACAGATGATAAACTGAGGCCGTCGTCAATTGTGCAGCCATATGGACTCACGGTCACCATCGATCAAAAGTAACTCTATTTGACTTTTTACGCGATTTTCATTTGTAACTTTGTATGTACTGTGTACCGACAACCAATGAAAATACGGGAAACGTCAAATAGCATAACTTTTTATGGATGAACTGATTATTTCACAGGCATATAGACTTTACTTGGGACTCTCCAAAACCAGACGAAGCACAAGCATGAAATGTATATGTTTCAAAAGCGTTTGCAAAGACGACAAGATCATGTCTCTTTACACAACGAAATGTGTGTACTTCGATAGCACTAGCAGACCACAACAATTGACAAAGATGTTACTTTGTGAAATGGATGTTGTTGTGCAAATGCCTATGTCCATATTGGTCCCAGTTTGGAAACGAAACTGAAGGTATACCGTGTAGTCGTTCTGTCTTCGTTGCTATGAGTATCAAAATCTAGGAATTTCTGTTCTAAGCAGCTTAAATAATTCTCCTTGGAGAAAGCTCTTTTATATGCGATTAAGGATCATATTTCCGACATCATCAGCATCAACAAGTGTCGTCTCCGCAACGAAGGTTGGCTGCAACGGATCTCCAACATCCCCTGTCTCTTGTCTTGGTGGTGCACTCTGCTAGACTAACCTGTCAATCGTGTGATGTTACTCTCCCACTTGTATCTCTGCCTACCTCTTGCTCGCTTCCTTTTGACTTTACCCTCAAGTAAAGTCTGCAATAAGGTGTCATGTCTTTTAATGTGTCCAAAATATTTTACTTGCCTGATCTTTATTTCTCTTAGTAGTTCTTTCTTCATATTAAGTGTTTTCAGTATCTCTTTATTTGTTTTCTTCTCTTTCCATAATGTTTTCCCTATTCTTCTATATACCCACATCTCAAAGGCATCAATTCTGTCTTCTAATTGTTTATTTTATGTCCATGTTTCTGAGCCATACATTAATACAGAATAGATATAGCATTTTATAATACTCATTTTTAACTTGTGTGTAATTTTTTTTAGATGTTAATAATTTCCTCATGTCATTTAAGGTACTTTTAGCCATTCCTATTCTCCTTTTAACTTACGTTTCACATCTGCCATCATTTGTGACTATGTGTCCAAGATATTGATAATGCTTTACTTGTTGTAGTTTCTCTCCCTGTATGTTTATGTTTAGCTCTTGTTCTTCTGTGTCTTTGCTGATTATCATAGTGTTTGTTTTTTGGATTTTTATATCCAGCCCATATTCATTACTTGATTTATTAACTTGATCTATTAGTCTTTGTAGTTCATGTTCACTTTCTGCTAAAAGAACAGTCATCTGCATATCTAAGGTTGTTTATTATTTTCCCATTGATCTTGAGTCCTGGCATTTCTTCGATATTTTTAAAGATATTCTTTGTGTAGATATTAAATAGACTTGGTGATAAAATGCAGCCTTGTCTTACCTCTCTTCTTATTTCTATTAATGACGAGTAGCTGTTTTCACACTTTATTGATGCGGTCTGTTCCCAATATATATTTCTAATCAGTCTGATGTCTTTTCCATCTAAGCTTATATCTGGAAGACATTTGATTAATTTTTCATGTTGGACTCTGTCAAAGGCCTTGCTGTAATCTATGAAACAAATATATTTTTTGTGGGACTTTTATATATTTATCTATCACTAGTCGGGTACTCAGTATAGCTTCGCTGGTTACTTTGTTTTTCCTAAAACCGAATTGTTCTTCACCGACCTCCGTGTCTATCTTGTTCTTAATTATTTCATGTATTATCTTGAGGAATATTTTAGTTAAATGACTGATTAGACAGAGATCCTTAAAAAACTCAGAATGAAAAGTGCCCAGACCGTAATGGCCCAGATCGTAGTGGCCCAGATCGTAATGAATATGTCTTAACTCCGTTGGGATGATCTCAGTTGTCCTTGCCAGATAAGCGTCCTCGAAAGAGACTTCTCTATGCTGGAATGTGTGTTAGTAAGCGTTTACGTCGAAGATAAAAGGTTTTATAAATTATTTGACTTATTTCAATTACTTAAGCATTAGCCCTTAAGTAATCCATATGTTTCCCATATTTACTCTATAACTCTCAATGAAACGGCAGGCCGCCTGCGGAGAGTATCACTCATAGCGCGTAACTCCATAGCTTCAAGCGATAATCCATAGGGATCTCCGAAAAAATCCACCCTGTACACAAGACGACACGAGCCGGATTCGAACGCATGACCTCTTGAACACAGGGCGAACAGCTTAACAACTACGCTAGGGAGATCCTTAAGCATTGGCCCATTCCCTTTAGGAAACGATAGCTCTTGACTGTCTAGCTTGGCATTGCCAGATCATTACATTCTGTTAAAAATTATGAAAAGAATATACCACAGGCAGTTCGAGAAAAGGTCAGCATACACTCGTCTCTCAAGACATTGCTCTCTCATTTCAATTCCAGCTCACAAAAGGCTTCCGTTCTAGGATTGAACTTCTCAGCCATCACGAAAACGTCAGCTACCTACTGTATTATATATACTGCGCCATTATCTACAATTATTTTCGCCTTGTGCGTACAGACTGCTATATGTATGCCAAGTCATTCATACAAGGAGTTAATAACACTGTGTGTGTGGGAGATGAAGATAGTCATCAGGAGGATTTACTTTATAATTACGCCCCTGCCCTGTTAGTTAATGCAGGTACTTTGAGGTATTACAATGGCGATTGTTATGTCTGTGTTTTGGCGTGAATTGAGGAAGATCGTCTCGATATGTACACAGAGGCTTCTCATGCCATGACTGTGAAGATAGGATATGCACATATGTTTTCGAAGTAGTTATTATTTATTTGTTGCTATGAATTTGTGACGGAATATTAGACTATGGCGATTGTTCTTTCGTTGCTGAGGATAAGGGATTATGATGAGGTGTTTGGTTATTGTCGCTGTTTTTTTTTAAATTTTAAATAAGTGGGTTTTCATTGATGTGCATCCGATAAAGATTTTTCCTTGTTGTTGAGAAAACGTTACTTCGTTATGTTCCACAGTGATTATTCCTTAGTTTTCGGAAAAAAATCGGATGATAATCATTGCACAAAACTGAAGACTAAATAAATATGATAACCAGACACACAACATATACAATACACAGAAGAATTGGAAAATGAGGAGACACTAAAACTGAAACAAAAATAAACTTGTGAAATAGAATGAAAATAACATATCATTATCATGCCAGTTGAAGCATTTATTAATAAGGTAGTCAATACTGTCAAGTATGTGTTGCGTAACGGTGCAGATGAACCTAATAGCGTTATAGTATGAGTTTAAAAATAACCGTTCTACTGGTCGTATATACTAAAGAGGGTGACCATTCTATTATCCGTTTGGGTACTATTCTAAAATAAGGGTCTACCTTTTTTACGAAAAGTAGACAACTATTTCGTAAACGAATCAGTCTCCAAACACACACCCCCCCCCCCCCCCCAGCAAATTATTTACTTTATCTATTCTTTACATAATTACCGATGAGAGGTTCGTGGTCGAAATATTTTTTTAGGAGGGTTATATGGGTGGATCTCTCAGTGAATAGAATTGTACATCTCTAGCAAATTTACGAGTACGGTAGCCATTTTGTATCTAGGACCACACGTGCAGTAAATGACGTAACAAAAGTACAAACAATTGCGGATCAGCGCATATTTTATAAAAAAGTTTGAAGTTAGACCTTTATTTTGGGAAAGCACCTCCGTTTGTTAGAGCAGCAACGAGGTGATGAAACAAATACAGCAGAATCCCTCTTTCGTACGTACATTTATTAAAAAATAATTCTCCTTTTAGCAACACTTTTGGAAATTCCCAATTATATTTAATCTTCATTGATAAGGCCTATAATGTATTTAACAAATTTGTGTTTATACAGATTTTGTTGGTCTGGACAAAGATTTTTAATGAGATTTGATTGTAAAATATTTCACTGAAAATGAAGTTCAACCACTCGACTGTGATTTATACAAGTCACGCCATCATGTGTGAGTCGCGCGCGGTAGCTCAGTAGTTAGTGCACAGTCATGTGGTTCAGGTTTATTTTGAAGTTCAATTAGAAATTGATCTTTAAATATCACTATTAAATCTTAGTAGACACAGCTTAAGGAAACATATACCATATCTCATGTGCCAGTAAAAGATGGCGAGCGTATTGCTGACAACATCATACCTAGAAATGTCATTGTTTCACATACACAAATACAATATTATATACTGTACTACTCTGTACAGCTCAATGGCATGAAAATTGCTACTTAACTTCACCCCTAGCAAGTTTAGCTGTATTGAAGCCACGCTGTCATACGGATCGTGTGGTCAGTGTTGAAGCCGTGCTGTCATAGGGACTGTGTGGTCAGTATTTAAGCCACGCGTTATATGAACTGTGTAGTCAGTAATTACCGTATTTTAGTCATTCCGTTATATGGACTGTGTAGTCAGTAATGGCCGTATTCTATCCATGACGTTGTATGTTCTATGTGGCCAGTAGTGTCCATATTTAAGCCACGGAGTCATATGGGCGGTAGGTTCAGTCGCGACCCCTTGAAGCTATGCAGCCATAAGTACTGTGTGTTTAAAAATAACTAACATTGATATGACCAAATCATTGCAGGTTTTCATGTGATTTGATACAGAATGTATGCATACGGAATGCTGGAGCTTGCCTTCTACAGACACACCATAGACATTCTTTGAGTTAAAGGCCTCGTGTGAAAGCATTGCGTATAGCTTGACGTTGCAAGTAGTCTGGATATGGAAGACAGCTCTGAAGAAACAATTCCCTCCCAACCCCTGCCTCCCATCCCGGTATATTGGGTAGACTACAGTTCCAATTGTATATGCGTTTGTTATAAAACGTCAGCTATTTATCAGAATATAGCTCAGAGAGTGGAATATGTGTTGTGCCATGGTTTACAGATTGAATGTGATATCTGCGTCTTTCGGCACATCCTACTTCAGCATGAAATTTTGGGTCATTATTTTTATATAAACTGTATGAAATGTAGCCCAGACCTTCTTAGTCACTTCTTACGATATGCATATCAGGTCGCAGTGTTGCTTTTCCTGACAATCTTCCAGGTAATAGGAAGATTGTTGCTATTATTATTAGTCTACGTTCCCTTTGTACTCAAGAGTCTGCAAATCCGACTCGCGTTGTCTTGTTTTTTTCAGGAGATCCACGGGTAGTAGTTAATGAGTTTGCCTCTCTTTTGGAGAGGCGTGCCACTTTCAACCAGCGGACAAATTCCAATTAAGTTATATCAGGACACACTACCATACAATTTTAGAGGTAACAAAGACCCCAAGGTCTTGATAATCTAGGTAACCGGCATGCGGAATCGTTGAGAGGAGCCCAAGTACAATGAAATAAATCTTCTGGGCCTTCGAGTCCTTTTAGGTAGACTATGTTGCAATTCTTAACAATCTCCTAGTTAGTTGGCAGACTACCTCACATAATAGCACACTGGGTAGTATTTAGTCTATCGCACAGTCTACTCTCATATAATAGTGTGTTTACTATCTTATTGTACAGTCTAAAATAATATTATTTGTATTTATTAGCAAGTCATGGAGGTCATTATAAAACAGTTATGTTATTAGCCGAATTAAGTTGAAGCAGCTGTTCAGTTCAGTCAACACTCACGCACACAAGTTGAAACGAATCTCGTACCTCTAGATATAAGGATACATTACGGGATATGTGGCGTGACATCAGTGGATGGTGTAAAACAAACTTTACTGGGGGGTTTCTTTTAGGGTACTATACATTTTCTTGTGGGTGTTTGAGCTATGCTGACGCACACATGCTAAATGATTATTACGTTCGTAAGACAATTTCAACCAGTAGCTTATAGCTAGAACAATTGCATACTGTAAGGGGTATCTGTATTTACAGTCAACCTTTTCCGTGACATTGCAAATCCCGTAGAATATCTTTGTATCTTGAGATATATGGTAGAATGAACTTCTTATGCACACAGTCAATCAAGTTATATACCGAGCTGGTTATATGACAATTTTGGTGTCACAAATGTGCGGGAGTTGGCCACAGAAAAGCCACTATTTATGGAGATATATAATAGCATCAAAATTATATCTATCGATGAACGTTTAGAGTTTAGAGGCTGTCCATAAATTATTTCAACAATTAGGGGGGGGGTGGTTAGGTCTGAAAATGATTGGCAATTATTTACAGGGGGGAAGGGCAATTATTGGCAGTTTGACAAAAGCTGACGTCAACAGAACTGTTTTATACACCAGTTAAATTGTTTGAAGTTGAAACAATATTATAAAAATCGGCTAAAATTATTCCATGTTTATCACTTTTTCTGCGAAATATTTTTTTAGGGAGGCAAGGAAAAAAATAATTTGACATTGTGAGGGGGGGGGGGGGGGGGAGGGGGGAGGGGTTCCTGAATTGGTAGCATGTTGTTGGCAAGGGGGAGTGAGTATGGTAAAAAATTTCCTCACAAAATTTGACGGAAAATTTGGACAGCCACTTATGGAGAATTGCATATGTGTATTACACATATTTCATTGAAGCATATATAGGATGTTGCTATTCAACTGTGGTTGAATTTTTATTCACCACCAACACACACAATCGCATCGCCAGTACGATGTGCATGATCGACTTTGAACCACGAGCAAGTTCGACTGACTTTTCTTCTTCATTTTCAGCGTTCATTCTCAAACTCCTGGATCTCTCTTGTAGCAGGACAATGCTCCCACTAGATATCCAGCAGAATGTAGTCCAGAGAATGGAAATACGTTGTATCGCCGTTTTATTTGCGCCAGTGACCCGACACATCCGTCTTCGGCGGTCGACTGAATTAAACTTGTGAGTCTGAACCCGCTACCATTGATTCGTGTTAAAATTATAAAATAAAAAAGTCATCAGATTAACAAGTAAAAATAGGACAACATAATTATGAGGGTCACACACAAATTTAGCTCAAAATGGGACACGTAAGAAAAAAAAGCTGAGAGTCACTGACGTAGGAGATCGAGAATTAGTTAGTCACCAGTATAGTAGATGGGCTGTTAAGAATTAGTTAGTCACCAGTATAGTAGATGGGCTGTTAAGAATTAGTTAGTCACCAGTATAGTAGATGGGCTGTTAAGAATTAGTCACCAGTATAGTAGATGGGATGTTAAGAATTAGTTAGTCACCAGTATAGTAGATGGGCTGTTAAGAATTAGTTAGTCACCAGTATAGTAGATGGGCTGTTAAGAATTAGTTAGTCTCCAGTATAGTAGATGGGCTGTTAAGAATTAGTTAGTCACCAGTATAGTAGATGGGCTGTTAAGAATTAGTTAGTCACCAGTATAGTAGATGGGCTGTTAAGAATAGTCACACCTATTGGTAGTTAAATTGTGTTTGAGATTATTTTGTGAAATAGACACATTCTCTGAAAGAAATAATTCTTACAGCTGACGGAAACTGAACTAGATCCGTTCTAGTGCTACCAAATCACCTTGCAACTCAAGTAAACAGGCTTTGCTTAATAAGATGTTCCCAAAATAAGATGTGATCTTGTCAATATATTCATCTTGGGTACTTATGTCACAGAGAACGGACAAATCGAGACAAGGACTATTATAACAACAACGAACATTATGTACAATTATTGAAGTATCCTCAGAAACACAAAATAGAACATCCATATTCGTACTACAAGGACCTAACAGCCTTCTTCTAAACATAAATAACATAGAAACAAAATAATGTTGCTTCAAATAATAACTTATACAAGGAAATTCACGTAGGACGGATGATGATAAATGAAAATAATTCTTACAGCTCAAAGTAATCAGGTTTTCCGTACTTGACCATCCACATCCCAAGAACAAGTTGTGATCTCGTCACTACATTCAACCTCTGTTTACTTAAATCACTGAGAACGGACCAATCGAGATAAGGACTATCATAACAACAAGGAACATCCCGTACAAGTATTGAAGTATCCTCATGAACGCAAGCATAGAACATCCATATTAATACTACAAGGACCCTAAAGACCTTCCTGTGAAAATAAATAACATAGAGACAGAACAATGTTGCTTCAAATAATAGATTATACAAGTAAATTGAAGTTCCTACTTGTTGCTACAAATGCTAAAAACCTGTTTACTTGAGTTGCAAGGCGATTCGGTGCCGCTAGAACGGACCTGGTTCAATTCCTGTCAGCTGTAAGAATTATTTTCATTTATCCTCATGCTTCCTATTTGAATTCACTGAAAGAAGTACAATGGCACTGTTTGTTTGTCGTTGGGTTGCTAATCTGATCAAATGTCGCCGTGATATCAAAGCACATAAATCTTGTCTAATACGCTAAGATTTACTTCCGGCTTGCTATATTGTGTTGGTTGCTGTTTTTTTTTTTATATGGGTGGAACAGTAAACATCGTGTTTAACATTTGTTTCTTCACGTAATTGACGTTACTGCACGACGATACAGCCACATTTGCTTATTGTACGGGTTTTAGATTAAAATATTAATTTGAAGCCAAATAGCAATAGAAAAAAAGTTATAAATGAGCAAAAACAAACTATTCCTCTTAAATAAACACTATTTTCTTACGTAATGACAGGATTAGGGCCTACATAAATTTCCAGCCTAACTGCTGTTACTTGATCATTATTTTGTATAGAGAACATTGCACTTTACATTTTTTATATATATTTTAAGAAATTTTCATTTAGCGTTATTATTTGTTTTTTTCTCCCCCTTTTAGATGTTGCTTACTATAATAGTGCATTGACAAAGTATAGGATATGCTTCTTCTGATCTATCAAAAGCCTTTACCCATTAATTATGTTTTTCCCAGTCATAGTTATATTTACGATTGCCATCACATACAATTGTCCATTTATTTTAAGACAGTGCAAATAATATATTCATACAAATACATTATGCTATTGCGCTAACGGTGGAAAGGTCCATTTCATACGTCAAAAGTTTACATAGAGTTATCAATGTACTATGAATAAATCGACATCCAAGTAAACGCTGGGACTTCTGTCAGTTCGATTTCTCTTTTGTATGCCAAATTCCGACGTTAGTTAAAGTCGCACTTCTATCGTCCTGTTTTAATTGTAGGTTTGGTTGTATGACTATTTTATTATTATTAGTTCTACTTACACGTGAACAGCTAGCTATACGCTTTGCTATATTTCAAATATCTCGAGGATCAGAACAATAAACTGGGTTTGTCACAGGGATCCAGATTGTATCCTGTGCTTTTCAATGCTTACACTTTAAAAAGGACATATTTGCAGACTTCAGGATCAGGTAGGGTTCTCACATACTCAAGCGACAGTTTTTTTCTATTCAACCTAGGCAGTCAGAAATGGTATCGATGTTGGTGTACATTGACAGTTATATCAATTGTCTTTATGATGCATTACCAACAATGCTGTTTGTTAATCCCTGGAAGGCAAATGTCGCCTGGTTGTTCCTGAAGAACAATATAGTTACGGACACACTACCAACTGTTAGTTGTATGGGCTCTATTATCGTTAGAGAACACGAACACAAATATCTAGGGATTACTTTCGATAGAAGTCTCTCATTCAGTAAACACGGACAACGAGCACCAGAAAGCAAAAAATGGAACAATGTTTTGAAAGTCACGGCAGCTGCAGACATGCAATGATGGTAATATTTTTCAGCTGCTGCACATACTTGCGCTATATATCCTTGATTATGGCCTAGATCTTCTCTGTCACAAGCACAAGTGGATAGAACTGAAAGAATTAAAAAAAAACGAGGGTATGAGGACATTGCTATGATGTACTAAAGATACTCCCATTACAATCATGGGAGTTCTATTACATTTGTACATGATTAAGGTACTGCATCAAGGGGCACAGGTAAAGGCATATCTCAATGTAACCAACAATGACCGACACCCATTAAACTAATGCCTAGATGAGACAAAGGAAAAACAAATTAAGCGCAAAGTCATGGATGACAAGTAAAGGACGAGTTGCCCAGAGAATGCGAATTGGAAGAAGTAGGCAAAGGCAGTAAATGGGTGGAGACGGACAGAGAAAAAGTCTCTAACGAACGTAGTAATACAACTGGGGAAAGTGTGTAAGAATGGACTGGTATCGGACGGAGATGACAGTACAGGAACTTGTCTAGTTGCACTCAAAACCTAAAAGCACGATCATTTACCTAGATGGTTCAGTCATCAGAGAAACAAATACGTGCGAATGGGGTTTTGTTGTATAAAAGAATAGCATGAAGGTGTATGCGAAATTGTCTGCATACTTCACTACAACATGAGCATGACAATGGAAATAGAAGAAGTAACAATGACGCTCAGTTGGTTCGTTACTGAAATACCAACTAAAATACTACTGAAATACTACTATGTTAACTCCGTTGTCTAAAATGTTACATGGATATATTGCCCTGGAAATACAGGGTCAAATGCAACAACAACAAAAAACAACAACATACTCATTGGCGGGCAGTGCTGTGGTTAATTAAGCGTAGGCATTTATTTACTGCAGAGTGAAGACGACTTCTTGTCAGATATGGCTGAGCCACCTGATGACAGTAGTCGGTACAACATGTTTCTGTTAACACTGTAAGTCGGGTGACGTCTACCTATCCTGACAAGCCACATTGCGCCAACGGTTTTGGGCAGAGGAGCACATGTGGAAGGATAAAAGTCTTACCCAAGGACAAGGAAACACAATCTAAAACCAAATGGGGTGGCAGGACAGACACTTCACTTAGTCTTATTTATGCGCTGGTCTATGTTGGGAACACTGAAAGGCGGACAAATAGAGCACAACTCTGCTGATCCGGCAGCTCATGCAGTTTGCGTGTTTCAAATATATTTGTATTACCTTTCCTTTGGAGTTAACAAGGCAAGCATAGAGAGGGATCATGTTGAATGGGCAACACATGGTCTCTATATTTCATCCAGGGCATTGTGCTATGGAGACACTCCTTCCCTGGCCGCAATGGGTCTCGGAATAAACGAGAGGACAAAGAAGATGTCATTAAGTTATTGAAGAAATGGTGGCTAATATGTGTTTCATCTTGAACACAGTTATTGCTATACCGATTTTGATGAAACATAGCCGATATGTAAATATTGTAAAGTGTATGCTCGAATAATATTATGAACAGTTTCATACAATGGTTTAAATATGCAAATTTGGAAGACATTTTAAGAGATTGCATTACATTAGCATGAATCATATTGTAATAATTAATACACCTAACATATATTGCACAATGTTTTTATTTTTAACTTATAAAGAAGTAAAAACACAAAGCAAAAATAACAACTTAATGTGAACCTGATGCATTTTTAAACGTTTGTTAATGTCGGTTAAACTTTCGGTAAAAACAGTCGTACATTACTCGCTCGGTTATATGCAACCGGTTCCTTTTCTTAGATAGTAAATTCGCTATAGCCCTAAACCCATGTTCAGCCAAATAAAAAGATGTAAAAATAAATTAATAATTTCTGCGCTATTTCCCATAATCCAGAGTACAGTGTGGGTATTTATTTCTGAAGCCAGTTCTTTTGGTATTCAGTTTTGAATTTTATTATTAATTCTTCACCTGTTATGAGTTCTATAAGCACCTCTTCTAAATTTAATGATCTTGCTGTGTTTACTTGTGAGAAAGGATCTAGAACCCAAGTTGTTATATTCATGTTTAGAATACTGAATAGTTTAATTGAAATTAGCACGGAGAACATCCATGTGTTAGCAGTATGTAAGTAAATCATCCTTTGTGAGAGACACTGCTGATGAATTTGAAAAGTGGCTTTATTCCTCTCGGCAAATTCCGCGTGAACAAAAGTTTCTCCACTATTATATACACATATATATATATATATATACATACTCTGTTTTCTAATTGACATAGCAAATTGGCATATATTTCTGTAGATATGGTCAATTTTCAAATGATTAAATGATTGAAATAAAAGATTGAAACAAAAATTGATCGTGCAGGATGAGCATACGATAAATTAAAACGCAGAATTTAAATTTTAAATAGTGATCCCTTCGCCCTAGAAGCTTTCAGGGGGCGTTACCGCCTATTTTAAGAACCTATGGTCTAGATCAGTGTTTCCCAACTTCTTTTTACCATGCCTCACCTAAATCTTTCAAAAATTCGGATGACCCTATGTAACATATACATATTTTTTAAAATTCAAAAACTGAATTATTTCCCAAAATGTTTTCGAAATTCCCCCCCCCCCCCGAACAATCAAATTGCCTCCCTGTGGGGCGTGCGCCCCACGTTGGGAAACAGTAGTCTAGATTCTATAAAGACGATAAGGTTCTAGGTAATTATTTGTTCGAATATATTTAAGTATGTGTAGGCATATATTTATCTATTTGTATTTAAGTATGTGTATATTTATCTATTTGTAACATGTTATTGATTGTAGGAATATCTGTGTAACATATGTTATGGTTTGTAGTAACATATTTTTAACACACATTATTGTGCGTAAATACATCTTTATATGACGTATGTTATTGTGCGTAGAAGCATTATTATTTAACGTATGTTATTGTGTGTAGAAATAGTTTTTTAAAATCATATTATTGTGTGAAGAAATATCTTCATGTAACATGGTATTGTGTATAGAAGCATAGTTATGTAACATGGTTTCGTGTATAAAAACATCTTCATGTATCATGGTATTGTGTGTAGATTCATCGTTATGTAACATGGTGTTACATATGTAAACATCTTTATGTATCATGGTATTGTGTGTAGAAACATCTTTATGTATCATGGTATTGTATGTAGAAACATTTTTATGTAATATAGTATTGTATGTAGAAACATCTTAATGTAACATGATATTGTTTGTAGAAACATCTTTATGTAATATAGTATTGTATGTAGAAACATCTTAATGTAACATGATATTGTTTGTAGAAACATCTTTATGTAATATAGTATTGTATGTAGAAACATCTTAATGTAACATGATATTGTTTGTAGAAACATTTTTATGTAATATAGTATTGTATGTAGAAACATCTTAATGTAACATGATATTGTTTGTAGAAACATTTTTATGTAATATAGTATTGTATGTAGAAACATCTTAATGTAACATGATATTGTTTGTAGAAACATCTTTATACAACATGGTATTGTGTGTAGAAACATCTTAATGTAACATGATATTGTTTGTAGAAACATTTTTATGTAATATAGTATTGTATGTAGAAACATCTTAATGTAACATGATATTGTTTGTAGAAACATCTTTATGTAATATAGTATTGTATGTAGAAACATCTTAATGTAACATGATATTGTTTGTAGAAACATCTTTATGTAATATAGTATTGTATGTAGAAACATCTTAATGTAACATGATATTGTTTGTAGAAACATTTTTATGTAGTATAGTATTGTATGTAGAAACATCTTAATGTAACATGATATTGTTTGTAGAAACATCTTTATACAACATGGTATTGTGTGTCGAAGTATTATTATGCAACATGTTATTCTATGTAGAAACAATGTGATGTGACAACTATAGTGCGAAGAAACAGCTGTGTAATATATTATGTGTGGACATTATATATATATATATATACGCACAGAGAGAGAGAGAGACTGAGAGAGAGAAAAATGTCATGTTCTGTTTACTATTGAATGACATGACAACAAACATGCTGAACAGACTTCTATTCCGTACATCACTCATGCTCCACGCTACGCTGCGTTTTGTAGTCTAGTTTCTGTACTGTTGTATTGAAGTATTCTGTCTTACCTATTTACCTTGGATATCAATTTTCCTGACCTAAATCTTAGCTAATACACCGGAACGAACACAAGGACATGTAGCTTCTAACCACTCATAGAAAAAGCATATAGATAATATGGAATGATCTAGAGCAGTGGCTCTCGAATTTATTTAGTACCATCACCACCTTTTGTATATAATATATAGCCAGGCGCCTTCTTTTGTATATATTATATAAACATACGCTCCCATTTGTGTATATTTATAGGCAGACACTCCCCCTTTGTATATATTATGGATATATGTAGCATTATTATATAACATTTTTAATTGATTAATATAAATACGGGACAAGTTATTTGAATTCGATTTTTTTAGTCTGCTTTCATTTCATCAAGCTTGCAATATTTGTAGCTACATTGATACTGAAAGTAGCACATAGTTTGTCAGATGTGAGGCAGTAAATTGCTACCTAACTAATTTTGTAATAAATTTAATGAATGCAAATGTTTGTTCCTATATGTAACTTGTTGCGAAGCGAAAGATATAACTGAGCATATTTTCTTTCTTCTGGAAAATGTTTACAAGGTAATAAATCATCGCCAACAAATAATTATGTCAGAATTATTTGCAACTGAAAGAAGCTCATCAAATTGTATTTTCAATAATGAATTTGTTTTCAAAGCAATACGTTACATTTGTATATTATTAGATACCTTCAGAATATATTATTCATGAAGTGAGAATTGGTTTACAAGTGCTAGTTTGTTCTCTTCTTGTTCAAAATAACTAAAGCAACTTTGAAATGACTTTGCAACAATCTAATTTTTGTGCGTGTATTAAACATTGTGTAAAATATCCATTAAGTGCATCAATTTCACTCTGTTCTTTTAAATGTGGAAATTAATTTAGATACTTGTTACCTAAACGGATACATAAACAGTTGTAACTTCACCTTAAATGAACTGTTATCATTTACCAAGCTAGGAAAGCGTTTGATGGTGCCCTGCAATTCCGATTTAGATCTAAATGAAAGAGAAAAAAACATTTATTATTACTTCTAAAAAATTATGAGCGCTGTTTTGCAGTTTACAAATTCTACTCAGAACATGTCCTTTAAAAATTCAGAGCAGCTCACAATGAAGAATGAAATCACCATATTCCAAATCGAACAATTTACAATATTCTCTCAATTCTGTTTTCTGTAATCGTATTGCTCGAATTCAAGTATTTATATGATGCAGCGTTTTTTCCCCCACACAGTGACTCTTGATGAATATTTCAGTGATACCGGTGTCTATAAAGTCAATGTGCACTCATTTACATTGATGGTGACACTTCATCATATGCATTGTATTTAGTGCGAATCTGTGTGACGTCATTGACGTCATTGCATAGCGACTATATAGGCACGGTACGTTTAAGAGCTTTGTTCTTTATTCTCTGTGTGTAATTATCCATTGTAGTATTTCAGTGGGCAAAATGTTTAGCTAGTGGTGCCTATCTCCTCTCCAGCTGTCCTTATGATGTGGTTACATGGAT
The DNA here is from genome assembly GCA_034231615.1 of Meghimatium bilineatum. NCBI lineage: Eukaryota > Metazoa > Mollusca > Gastropoda > Stylommatophora > Philomycidae > Meghimatium > Meghimatium bilineatum. The sequence continues at coordinate 69,671,854 of CM067299.1, read as the reverse complement.
GTGTTTTCTCCGTCTCCATTGCACTTTGCTGATGTTGACACTACATCACATTTGAACTTCGCGCTGAGCGCATCGCTACCATTTCACTAGGTCACAACCTTACTTCGTATACATCCACATACAGACTTCTAAACTATGTTGTTATCTTTTAATCCATTAAAGAAATAACCTTCTTGATATTATCCCGACACATTGACTTATTGTCCACTGCACACTAATTCACTGAATATAATACTTAACATAGATCCCTGCTTTACAGAAAGAAAACACAACGCCATGTTGTCGTGATGACGTCACATAATACTGCAAGGAACTGTCGAGGGTGGAAGAAGCAGAGGAGGACAAATAAAAGCATGGACAGACAACATCAAGGAATGGACAGGGCAAGAATTCCACACTCATCCGCATCGCTGAGGATAGAATTCGCTGGAGGAGTCTGTGTGCTGAAGCATCCAATGTGGTACCCCTACGACCCTGAAGGGTTACGGGTTTATTGATTGATTGATATAGGCACACTTTAAAAAAAAATTTTAATAGAAGAGCAAACTAAAGAGTTTTCAATCAAATTTGACGTGATTGCTACTTTGCTTATCACTGACGGTACTTTGTCAGCACATACATTGATGAGTTTACTAGAATATGGTGTCATATTTTCTAATCGTTACTTTAGTGTTTCAAATATTTTTGATTAATTTGTTATTTCACGAAATGACTCAAGATCAATACATTCTTAAAATATATTAAACATAGGGCTTATCATCACTTGCTCTATAAAAATGCGTCCTTGTGCAAGACCACTTACCTAAGTTGATTCGTTCACAGCTAAACAAAAGTACAAGCTTGGGAAAGGTCCTTCAGTTCTTCAAATACACCATGGGAACGTTCATGCGTCTTACAACTGTTTTGACTCGGCGATTTCATCAATATTTTCAATATTTTGTCACACAGAAATCTTGCAATTATCGCTAGATAACGCTTACAATGTTTTCTTCATCATATATCCGTTCTTTTAAATCAACTCATTAACAATTTTATAGGACGGTATTGTTGTCAAAATCTCACAACTACTATTGACAAATACATTATTGTTCTTTTATATTTAAAAAAAAAGAAATTACATACCCGTTCAGTAATCCAGACTCAACTACTAAATACAGTTTTTCTTATATTGCAGTTTGATGTCATTTTTATAGTGTTCATTAAGATCATGTCTTTTAGTATAATCGAGAGAGAATTTTCACAAACAATGCACAGATATTTTTCGGAATAAGAGCGCATTTTTCGAATGCTCATTAAACTAACGCATACTATCACTATCTGCTTTAATTTTATCATTTTCTTTTTCATTATAATTTTTTAACTATGTTCAAACAAATTCTATGTCTCGAAAAGTGCACAACTTTCTAATAATTTACCAGTCACAACTGATCTATCACAGGAGTGCTAATTGTAAAGTCAGTTATAAAACTTCAGATACACTTTGTTTTTTGGAGGTTGGGAAGGGGTGAGGGATCCTCATCTTACACTGGACTCAAAAACATAGATGTTGTTGCACTTTTGTCGTGGACAGCACGAACGAATGAGCTTCCTTTAAAAACGTAGCCACATTTGATCCCCTTGAATCTCTGGATTATCTGATCTCGAGATAGTAGACGTTGAAACTGAAACAATACCAAGTGTAATAATTTATGTGAAGAGCTGGCGGCGAGGAATTATGTTTCGTTGAATACGTTAATGTTGTTTTGATTCCTTAAAATTGAGTAATAAGTTAATACGTTTTATATGGATAGGATTTTTTTAAATGTATGTCACATGGCAGCAACCTGCCGTCGGGAATGAAGATAACTCTTCATATACTAAGCGACAGCAACTATTTGGTGGGGTGTCTAGTTTCCTTCCTTGTTGTCTTTATCTCCCATAACTAATGCGTTATTAGCACTGGTGTGTAATACGCCATTTATAATCATGCAATTTACTACTGTTGGCGCGTGTGCCATGGGTTGGTCAGCCCTTATCTAAGGGTTCAAAGGCTAACTGATTGATTGACTACTACATAAACAATATCTTAAACAATGCTGTTATACCCCGGTAAACCATGGACTTAATATAGACGCCATTTAATCACATTGAGCGACGTTAAATCACTTCCAGACAACTTGTCTCAGTCAAGTTAGCAACATCAGATGACAAGAAAAGATTCCGGATACTATTGTTCTTGACAGAGCTAGTATTCATAGCATTGACACTATTCTTATACAACGAAAGTCAGTTTCAGAAAGGCATACGTTCTCAATGTGGTCAATAGAGCGCCGCATCAAGGACTCGTTAAGGACTTCACTCAAAGTTTTTTAACAGTAACCATGATACACGGGAAGACACTACACGAAACAGAGCTGTATGGAGCTTTACAGATTAAAAAATAGCCACCTCATCTTGTGAAAAGAGAAGTGTAACAGCTCAACAGCGAAGCGTATCTAGAAAGTCGCAGGTAGATCAAACACCATCTGTAGTAATCATCCTATGCCCGAATTGTCCAACTTTTGCGGCCATCGTTGGACTTGTTATACTTGATTTAGTTTAAGAAAAAAGGTCAGTGTTTCTAATTGGTTGTTGGACGCCGAACGCATAACTCGAATGTTAAGTGCGCAATAATATAGTTCATTAGATCATAATACTATTCTTAATTTAAATTTATTATTGCTAAGGGAAACAGGTCTATCACAATAGTAATTTATGTTTTAAAATAAATTTTCATGTACTATATCTAACATTCCATGATAATTTACTATACTTGCTGTTATATCTTTGCACATGCGCAAAGAGGTCAGGGGGCAACCATTATACTTCCTTACACAATGTAAAAAGTTCGGAATAATTAATTATATTATTGTTTTTAAATGTCATCAACTATATAAAAATCACCTTTGTCGCGTAGCAATATGTGTGTGTATTTTGACCCACTTAAATCTTAGAATGATCAGAGTATAGCCTTCTACAAACTCACAGTCAATGATATCCTTCTTCTTCTTCTGCGTTCGTTCTCAAACTTCTGCAGATTAGCAGGATGTAGTCCGGAGAACGGAATGCGTCGTGTCATGGTTTACATCATTGCTGCGATATCTGCGCCTTTCGGCCTCACACATCCGACTTCAGCATGGCTTTAGGTCACTGACCCTATATGTGATGGGACAGCCAACTCCATCCCATAACCTCCTTAGTCGCCTTTTACGACATGCGTGGAAGGTAAACAGTGTTGCTATTATTGTTCCCCTTTCGGGCCCCGGCAGCACACGAGCTACAGTCATTGATATAACTTTAAACTGATTTCATAAAGGGAGTGTAACGAAAGATGATGATCCTCCATTGTGATGGACCAACAACAACATAGCAACTACAACTACATTGTGATGGACCAACAACAACATAGCAACTACAACTACATTGTGATGGACCAACAACAACATAGCAACTACAACTACATTGTGATGGACCAACAACAACATAGCAATATAAAATTCAAGGGCAAATTGAAAACACTTAACAATTATACAGGGCTTTTTTTTTAACAGTAATATAGTGTGCGATGTCTTACTGTCACTGTAAATGTATGTCCCATGGCAGCAACCTGCCGTCGGGAATGAAGATAACTCTTCATATACTAAGCCACAGCAACTATTTGGTGGGGTGTCTAGTTTCCTTCCTTGTTGTCTTTATTTCCCATAACTAATGCGTCAGGTACTCATTTACAGCGTCGAGAGTCGACAGGAGAGGTGGTCGACTATCAAGCTGACTATCAAATACCGCGCATCTCGACTGTCAGTTTAATGCAATGAAATATCTTTCCGTGTCACTAATTTGAATTAGAGCATATGTTTCAGTGCAGTCATAGCTTGAATATTATCTATATAATTTCTGGATTCTGTTGTCTTTCGTTTACTTTCCAAATAGCAATTATAATAAAATCAATAAGGACGCAAAAGGTTGACGTTTCGATCAAATATCTTCGTGTGAATGAACATATAATTAGAAAAACGAATGCACAATTTAAAAATAATTTTAATTTAAAACAATTATTGTCACCTTAGTATGTGTGTTACTGCCGTCCATACCTGATTGTTGGATCCTCTTTGAGTTTTTGATAATTATATATACCAAATAACAAGTAGTCGTTCAAGTCATCCTTTGATAACGACTTCCGAGCAGTGTGTTGAGTGTTAAAATAATTTATATTAAAAACAAACATGGCGAATGATTAAAATACGAATTATAGCGGTTCTATAAATAAACACAATAATATAATAAAACAACGCTTCGATCAAAATGCCTTTAAAAGAACCCAAAGGAAACAATATAACTCATTACCATTATTAGCCTATTACCTGGCTCTTAGGGCAGCATCATAGCCTTATTCATATTTGGCTTATTTTCTGAATTGTGCTTCAGTTGTGTTTATTTCTTTTATTTTCAGTTTAACTGTACCCTCCATAAGGTTCTTAGTTTTTATAATGTTTTCGTACATACATACATAAAGCATACATCTCCAATACCGCCTTCTGAGAATGCCACCCAGAACGTAACTCCATAGCTTCATAGTTCGTAGCTTCAAGAAAAATGTGAAAAGCCGGATCCGAACGCACGGCTGAGCACAATACGGACCACTTACCACTACGCCACGGAGATGCCCAACTAACATGTATAACTTGTCAGTGACATAAAGAACAGATTGCATGTCCACTAAACCTGAATGTACAGAAGAGAATTGGCCTATTAAATATATTGACCCAAAATCTACTTTTAAGCAAAATCTATTTAACCAAAAAATATTGCTTGTGTGTTGCTGGGGTTAGTAATTGGAAATACGCAAAGAATAGTAGTACTATAACTAGTCATGCATGTAGTAAGTGTCCCCTAGCGAGAATAAATACAGGGCTGGTTACTTCATACCGTAAAAAGTCAAAGCGACGCATAAATACAGTGTTGAAATTGGCTGTGTCGAGCTTTTAAAGGTAGATATCGCAATCTATAAAGCACAAATAAGTTCATTCCTTTATTCAGACTATATGTTTTCCATTAAAAGTTTTGAAAACAGAAGCGGAAATATGTACACGTAGGGTACAACATAACAATTACATAATACAATAAATAACTGTCTCCTCACTTTACTTATTATTATGTTATGGACATTGAAGCGGGTATATCTTCTAGAATGTATTTCTGTTCCCGTACTGTCTCCATTGTATTATCGAGTTACGGACCTATGGAAACCGGCTTGGATTTCATAAAATGAAAACGAGATTATCGTCACGATTCAGAACAGCGGTTCTGAAAGTTGTGGCGTGTGGAACAATCTTCATTCATACACAATATGTGTCATGTGTTGTTTGTTTCAAATTACACGAATTATCAACAATACATCTCTTGTATCCCTTTGTTGTATTTTTTGTGTGTGGTTGTTCTCAAGAGCTATTTTTTTATACTTCTACCTCTGTGTTCATTCTCAAACATCTGCAAATTAATATGATGTATTCCGGAGAACGGAATGCGGAGTTTCATGGTTTACAGTTTTCTGTGATACCTGCGCCTTTCGTCCTGATAAATCCGATTTTAGCATGAATTTTGGGTCACTTTGACTCTTTATGGGATGTGACAACCATAACCTCTATTGTCGCCTCCTACGACATGCATAGTAGGTAAACAGTATTGCTATTCGTTCTTCCTTTCGGCCCTCATCAGTTTTTAATTCTAAAAAAAAAGACTCCACTGTAACTAGCGTGCGTTGTTATTATAGGATACCTCTTACTCAGACGGGGGTAAAACGTAAAAGTATAAATGAAGTTCGCTGGGGTTTCATAAGAAGAAACTCTCACTACATAGGTATGCCATCTACTTGAGGTTCGCTGTTGCGTAGTGGTTGATCTGATAGACCACTGATTAGAGTTTAGATTAGACCAGAGATTAGAGTAAATTCAAGTAGGAAGCATGAGGATAAATGAAAATAATTCTTACAACTGACGGGAATTGAACCAGGTCTGTTCTAGCAGCACCGAATCACTTTGTAACACAAGAAAACAGGTTTTCCGTACTTGACCAACCACATCCTCAACACAAAAAAAAGATTTGGTCTCGTCAAGACTTTCAGCCTGTGTACTCATGTCACTGAGAACAGACCAGTTGAAACAAGGATTATTACATCAACAAACATCCCGTACAAGTATTAAAATATCCTCAGGAACACAAACACAGAACATGCATATTCGTACACAAGAATAGATTTAAATTAGTGATTAGATTTAGAGACCTTATACTGCAGTTGTGTTTGATATAATAACTGTTATATGCGCTTTGAATTTGGAAGTATTCGTTATCATGTTTCCGTGCACACACACACACACACGCACACACAGATATATATATATATATATATATATATATATATATATATATATATATATATATATATATATATATATATATATATATATATATATATATATATATATATACTAGAAAAAACGCATATACGTGGCGTTGCCTGGGTGAGAATTAGAAGTATATTAATTAATAGATTAATAAAAATAAAACACATTGTCCAATAACACGAAAACACCGTCTAAAGTACTTGCATTAAATATCGTTCTTTCTTACATTATTCCTGTTGTTATGACTATTTGTTATATCCACTTTTGAAATTCAGTTAATTATGTCATTGATTGTGAGTTCGTAGATAATCCCTATTAGGGTCGATAATGTCCTTAGACAGTTTGGTCTACCCGTGACAGCTTCTCTCAGCTGTTGAGCTGCTGTATTTCGCATCTGTTCATATGTTGATGTCCCTTTTTGACAGTAGTACGTCATGTAACTCTAGATTTTTGATTGATTTAGCTATATTTTGTGCGTCTTCTCATGTATCTTGGTCTACTTCGAGGCTTTCAGCGAGTTCTTTAACGAGTCCCAATAGCACTTCCTTAGGGCACATTAAGAACATTTACCCTTCTGCAACTCACTATAGAGAACTAACTTTGGCAGACGATGATCTTGTACTCGTCCAACGAATCCATTTAACTTTCTCCTTCTTTGTTTGAGCAGATGTGATCCTCTGACTTATTCTTCTTCTTCTACGTTGGTTCTCAAACTGTTGTCGGTTAGTAGGATGTAGTCCAGCGATTGAAACATGTTGTATCATAGTTATATATGGGCTGAAATATCTGCTTATTTCGGCTGAACACACCCGACTTCCAACATTGTTTTTGGGTCACTTTCACCTATGGGATGGGGCACTCAAAACTCCTTAATTGCCTCTTACAACATGCATGGCAGGACATTTTGTTGCTATCTTTGCATCCCCTTTCGGACCCCGCCATCACGTGCTCGTAATTGACAGTACATCATATTGAGGACACACCAATCAACTGAGCATATGTTGGTTTTTAGTTATTTTCTTATAGTCTGTCTACTAATTCATAAAAATGGTTGAAATTGTTCTTCTCCGAAACTACCTGTTAGATCGTAGGGATTTGGGCATGCAACTTTCGAATATCAATGACGCTGAAATATTGCTATTATTTAGTTCATAGATTCTATGGATTGTGCATATCGGCGGATTCTTGTGATGTTTTAGCACCATTGAAAATAAGTGTAGTCAAATTTTAGATTCTACGGTATGCATGCTATTTTGTAGTTTCATGTTATTAATAACCATTCCTGTTATCATACCCGAAAAGTTTCGTGATTTTTATTGGTTACTGCGCTGACAACACATCACAGTGACCAATTACAATCATGGGAAAACTCAAATGCATCACTTAAGAAGGATTCCCAATGAGTTAGCAGGTATTATATAAATATAATTTGAAATTGCAGTTCTTTTTGTCTCAACAAAAATGAGGTAATTACTAGTTACAATGAAGTATTGAAAGCAATTTGTCTCGCAGTAGTCGTGTATTGTCTGTTTAAAAGGATTGAAAGACGTAGAGGGTTTACTTCATTGTACTCTGGCTACCCCATATACACCCAGACCCTCTCAAGATTGCGAAAAGCAGCCTGCCGAGAGTACAACCCATATCATGTAACTCCGTAGCTTCAAGCGATAATTCCCAGCGAACTTAAGACAAATCCACTTTTATAAATGGGACCCGGTGACATATTGACCACAAAGCAAACGGATTAATTATTAAGACAGAGAGTTTCCTCGTTTCGATTGTTTGTTGAGCTCACTTGATATTATGAGCAATAGAACTTACGTATTTTTTTGCGCAACTTTTTTGGCTGATGGATGGTTTACAGAGCTCTATTTCATACTCAGAAGTCTCTAACGCTGATTGGTGTGTAATATTTTGAAAATAAGCCTCATTTGCAGAGTGGTTACAATTTTATTGTACAGATTTTCAGTGGGACTTATACAAGTGAACATCTTCACTATATAGACTGGGACTTTTGTTGTTGCATGGTGGCTGGTCAAAGTGGGTCACTGCTGAGACCATCGGACCAACTGCATGTAGATGGTGTATAATGGGGTTCTACTGTACACCATTTAGACCTGTATTTGATCTTTATGAATGTCATCTTTGCCCCCTTCCATGGCCGTAAATCTTCAGTAAGAGGAAGGTTGATCTAAAATAAGGACATTCTCCCGTTTTTATTTCAAATACGTCAATGAAATCCCAGTATTGTGTAAAATGCGACAATGAAATCCCATTTTTGTGTAAAATACAACAATGAAATCCCATTTTTGTGTAAAATACAACAATGAAATCCCATTTTTTGTGTAAAATGCGCCAATGAAATTCCATTTTTATGTAAAATACAACAACGAAATCCCATTTTGTGTAAATGAAAACCCGCCTTTTGTCTAAATTGTGATTACCAAAAGTCATGTTCTAATTTCTTAAAGGTTAACCTCCAACCTCCACCAACCTAACTGCGAGCCTGCTTTCTCGTTTCTTCTTTTCTGGTAGATCTGATAGGACCGAATCATTTCTTCATGATATGTTTACCTCAGGATCCCTTGGTAGTAGAACAATTGTTCCAGTTGAAATGTAAGATATAAAGTAGACCACTTGGCTAAGAAGTCGGTGCACTTGCCACTCGGTTCTCCTCTCGTCAGCGTGTGGTTGATATAACATCTTAGCTATTGTAGCATTTCCATTGTCTTGTTACATCTCCGTTTGAAGAATATCTTGAGTTACGTTTATATTGTGCTGGTGATGGTCAGTAGATTTTTTGTGCAATTCAAGCTCATTTAACCTCGAACATGGATCTATCTTTGTTATATCAGGGAAATATATGTACTATGACAGCCGTATTATATATATATATAATTATATATAATATATATATATACGGCTGTCATAGTATCAGAGATTTGCACGAAGTTGAAGTCAATTGCTTGCACGCTATATTTGCTGCTGTAGTTGGGTTTCATCGCTATGTATGGCGGAGCAGTCATTAAAAGAAAGATATCACTTGCTGCATAAACATGTTAATCTGCGAACGAGAAAAAGAAGCAGAAGAAAAGAAAGATGTGGGTATGGGGGCAGGTTTGGTGTCTTGCTGACCTTGCTTACGCTGACCTATATTTGAAGGTTATGAATATATGTCAACGTTTTATTGACTGTACTTCATTGCAATGTCACTATTGTGATTGTTTATTGCGCTGTTAATTATTTCTGTGTTAACATCTCTGGTCAAACTTCATCTTTTTACATGTCTTCTTACATGACTACCTACTTACTTATTTACATAGCTACTACATATGCGCCTTCCATCCTGCTTACCCACCTACCTATCTACATAACCCACTTGCAGTCCATCAACATTGCTACCTGCCTACCAGCCTAGCTATCTGCATACCTACCAACCAATATACCTACATATCTAAATACTTACCTGCTTATACGTCTACTTATCTAAATACCCATCTTACTACATACACACCTACCTATTAGCTATTAACGAACTCACAGGCAAGGAATAACTCAATTGTAACTACATTTTATATATAAAGTGAATGTAACAAATGGTCATCATCACTTATGATGGACGAATAACATATGCTTATTATTAATTCTATTCACTTTTTAACTTTCTGTGGAGCATAAACTTGAATAATTTTTTTTTAAAACTGTCATACTATATTTACCCGTAATGGAGGTACAGTAAGTATTCGAGTGGCTTTTGTGAATAAGGCTGTCGCCACGTCATGTTCAGGGTGAGTTTTTTAATTTACACTCCGACAGAAAAAGAAACCCAGTTCTTACTGGTGATCAAACTCTGGACCTTACGGGTGTGAGACCAATGCCCTAACCTCTCGGCCATGCGCCACACCTGTGGAGCATAGGTTCTCCAAAAAGGCTCATCCATCTTGTCCTATCTGTAGCAACTGAACCTTTCCATCTTGGACTTTTAAAGGATATCCGTATTGAGGATATAATCATGCCATCGTACGCCGAGGAACGTTATCATGCACAGAAGGTTGGATTACTTAAATTGGCTTGTATCTTCATCTAGGGTCCTTCTGAATATAACAGTGAAGGCAGAATAGCTGCATAGTAGACCTTCAGAATGGTTTTCAAACTGAGACCATGCCGAATCTAGTCATTTGCACGAAGACCCTCAAAAGTTGCACTGACGCAAGAAGTGCGCAAGGCAATATCCTCGTCAACGTACCTACCTATCCACATATCTACATCTACACGCCTACATGCATAACAGGTAAATGTATGTCCCATGGCAGCAACCTGCCGTCGGGGATGAAGATAACTCTTCATGTACTAACTACATCACATATTAGGTGGGGTGGCCAGTTCCCTTCCTTGCGATTTTTACCTCCCCTAACCCATGCGTCAGTTACTAATTTACAGCTGAGTTGACTGGAGGAGTGGTCGTGTCAAACGAGAAATCACAACCCGGACTTTTTTGTTTGTCCAGACGTGGTTTCGAACCTAGCACTATCAACGAGGCCACCGCGCTCCTCTATATGCATATCCAGCTACCAATCAACCGCCTGTGTGGAGTAATTTAAAACAAAAGTTATGTTAATTTATGCCCACATAATAGGGTTTTGATGTTTCACGTTACTTCCCCTGAAGGTATTGATCATGTTTCAAGTTACTCCCCCTGGTCTATGATATGGTGTGAAATAAAAACTGCTTATTTGACTGTTCTACGTTCAAGATACTACCTACAGATCCTAGATACATTTCCCGAGGTTATAGTTGAAATGTTAGCTCATATATATATATATATATATATATATATATATATATATATATATATATATATATATATATATATATATATATATATATATTATATCCATTAGCCTCTATAATATAAGACTTATCAGAGAATGAATTAATAAGCCTTCTAAAATGACTTATTTGACTATTTGACCCTTGATTTTCATTGGCTGTCACGCAAAGTATAATAATAGTGACCAATGAAAATCACCAGGAATAGTCAAATGAGTCATTAAGAAAGCGTGTTTTCCCATTAGCTATTCGGTCTTATATTCTTATATATACGACTGACATGTTATATCTCTATGCAGCGTACCTCAAAGGTTCAAAGGTTATAAATTGCAACGGTTCAATGAATTACATAGTAACCGGCTACCGAAATGTAATACAATATAAGAAGTGTCATATATGAATAAAGCCCCTATATGATAAAGACACGCGTTATGCTGGTTTCGTTGGCATACATATATGTTGTATCTTTCTTTAGCGTACGCATCTATTGTTGTGTTTCTCTCTTACCCGGTAGATTGAAGCTGGAATTAAAACGATCCTATCTAAACGTGTTCTGTGCGCGAGAGTTCATCTGAGCTCGAATGATGAGCTCTGCTTGCGTTTTCCCCATAAGACTTTAGTTCCGAGTGAGTTGTGGTTATGATGTCGTGATAAGTTATCGTGATATTTGTCCGCGAGATGTGGCCTGAGCACACGGTCAAGAATTTCATACATGGATACCTAGCTCACATCTGCTCGATATGACGACGGATAAGCAACATGCATACGAGCTGCGTCCATTGCAGATCACATCTGAATGTGTACAGAAGTACCGGAAAAAGGTAAGCATGTGTCAAATTGAGTCGAATTTTTCTATACTATTTTTATATCATGTCGCTCTCCGGTGTAGATCAGGGAGCGAAAGGGGAGCAAAGAAGAATAACACTGTAATTGTCATTCATGTAGTAGGAGATTTCTTCTTCTTCAGCGTTCATTCTCAAACTCCGACTGGATTTCTCTTGTAACAGGACAATGATCCTACAAGATTTCCAGTTGAATGTAGTCCAGAGAATGGAAATGCGTTGTGTTGCCGTTTTATTTGCGCCAATGGCCCAACACATCCGTCTTCGGTGGTAATAGGAGATTTGAGTGTGAGGATGGGCATTAATTTCATTTTTATCTTAGGCACAAAAATTATGTACCCAAGTAGATTGGAAAAACCTAGATTCTTATTTATAAACCAACATCATGAAATACGGTGTTCCCATAAGTGTTCCGGCCTCTCCTTTCCAGCAGCAAACCAAAAATATGCAGATTCAAAATTCCAGTACTAACACCAAAGTAATTGTACTGCAGTGTATCACTGACCACTGTAACATTCTTGGAAATGAAAATACTCATCTCCTGGAAAGAGACGGGTGATAACTAGAAAAAAATAGTAGGCGGTGTTACATGCTATGAATGTAAGACTGTATGATCAAAGCAGAATTTAAGAAAAGGTGAAAGCAGATGCACCCGACTACAGAACCAAATTACCCATACTACCAAATGTCACGCAAATAACAAACCATTATCGGCAGATCACGAGTTGGCCACAACGGACGCAGAAGTCACATGTTCAAAAAGCTTAATTTTGTGAGACAGGCCTTATGCAATAGTTGACTGCGCCCAGAGACTGCGGAACATATTCTTCAAGCATGTCAATTCCACAAAGCCTATATGTGAAGAATATAGTCTACTGAGACGGCACCACTCCTAGACATGAGGGGTTACATGGATGATATAAAGCGAACTACACAGTTCATTGAAGATATTGGTGTAACCTGATAATTGATTGAAGAACGATGAAGAAGAAAGAAGAAAATCAAAGACATATGTTGATTATGTGGTCTTCAGATCTTTTCAGAGAGGACACACTTTTTCCTCTCACTCCTGGTCATTCCCATTTCTGTCAGTCTTCATACGTGCACCTTATCACCTTCAGACGTGTCTTCTTCAATCTGTAGTAAATCAATGATTGCCCTTATTAGATAGGATCCATCTCATATCAATGCTGTGCCATCAAACACATACTTGCTCGCCAGTGAGTCTGCTCTTTCTTTGCCTCTGACGTACGACAGGGACTGTATATCCATGTACTACTTTGAATCACTAAGTTACTCAATATCAAGACTCATTTCTTTCATAACATGCACCTTTCTATCTTACACGACATGCTTAGAAAATATGAGAGTATCACCATATTGAGTTGATATTTTAGTCACCAACCGAGTACCGCTGTCACAGCTTCTATTTCCATTTTCATGCTAGATATTGTAGTAGAGTAAACAGACGATTTTGCGTGCACCTTCCTACCATTCTAGTAAGTCACAAAACCGCATCTACATATGTTTGTTTCTATGACCTGATGGCTCACTCAACAGACAAACAATAACGCAGATATTGTAGCCAGCGAAGCTGTATATAAACAATAACGCAGATATTGTAGCCAGCGAAGCTGTATATAAACAATAACGCAGATATTGTAGCCAGCGAAGCTGTATATAAACAATAACGCAGATATTGTAGCCAGCGAAGCTGTATATAAACAATAACGCAGATATTGTAGCCAGCGAAGCTGTATATAAACAATAACATAGATATTACAGCCATCTAAGCTGTATATAAACAATAACGCAGATATTGTAGCCAGCGAAGCTGTATATAAACAATAACGCAGATATTGTAGCCAGCGAAGCTGTATATAAACAATAACGCAGATATTACAGCCAGCGAAGCTGTATATAAACAATAACGTAGATATTACAGCCATCTAAGCTGTATATAAACAACGCAGATATTGTAGCCAGCGAAGCTGTAAAAAAACAATAACGCAGATATTACAGCCATCTAAGCTGTATTTAAACAATAACGCAGATATTACAGCCAGCGAAGCTGTATATAAACAATAACGCAGATATTACAGCCAGCGAAGCTGTATATAAACAATAACGCAGATATTACAGCCATCTAAGCTGTTTATAAACAATAACGCAGATATTGCAGCCAGTGAAGCTGTATATAAACAATAACGCAGATATTACAGCCATCTAAGCTGTATATAAACAATAACGCAGATATTGCAGCCAGTGAAGCTGTATATAAACAATAACGCAGATATTACAGCCATCTAAGCTGTATATAAACAATAACGCAGATATTGCAGCCAGTGAAGCTGTATATCACTATACAACTCATTCCTGTGTCTGGACTACATCCTGCTATAATAGATATACGTATAAGAATAAGCGAAAAAAGAATATGATGTATTCGCTAGAGAAAAGACGCGCATATTGCAGATTTGACGTACACGGTAGCTCGGCGTATTTACGTTCAAATCGCAACGTAAAACCTCCATGGTTTGCGAACACAATCAACAGATGATGGCTTGTTAGAAATTTTAATCTGTTGATGTTAGGGGAAATGACTTAGTGACATATTGATGAAGCAGTAAGAATGAACAAATGGTATGCGTCTTAGCAGAATGAAGAAAAGTTACCGGTGTCAACAAATTGAACTAAAATTAAAGGTGTCAACAGAGTGATGCAAAGTTACCGATGTCAACAGAATTAACTAAAGTTAAAGGTGTCAACAGAATACAGCAAAGTTACTGGTGTCAACAGAATGAATTAAAGTTAAAGTGTCACCAGAGTGATGCAAAGTTACCGATGTCAACAGAATTAACTAAAGTTAAAGGTGTCAATAGAATGTAGCAAAGTTACTGGTGTCAACAGATTGAGTTAAAGTTACTGGTGTCAGCAGATTGAAGCAGTTACCGATGTCAACAGAATTAACTAAAGTTAAACTTGTCAACAGAATGAAGCAAACTTACAGGTGTCAGCAAACTGAACTAAAGTTAAAGGTGTCAACAGAATGCAGCAAAGTTACTGGTGTCGACAGAATGAATTAAAGTTACTGGTGTCAGCAGATTGAAACAGTTACCGATGTCAACAGAATGAAGCAGGCATTCTGCGGCATTAATAAATGATATGCGTTACTTTACTTTTTTTTTGCCCGTATACAATTATTCGCTATTGTCACACACTATTCTGCTCGTTGCGACTGCTAGTGAGCTTTTATGCGAAGACCCGCATCCTTTCATTTTCGATCAATATGCATTTGTTTTCCTGTCTTCGTATAGTATAGGGGAACTTTCGGCAGCTCTGACCTGCATCTTTTGATGTGTGATCTATATGTGAAATCAATATATATTTGTTCTCCTGTCTCCTTATAACAAAAGGAGATCTCAGTATATTTTTAGCAGTACGCAAATACGTAGCACCTGCGAGGTCCCAGAAGTAATTTATTTTATATGTGATGTATTATTATTTGTAGAAATTTAAAAACGGTTACTTTTCAATCCTTTCACAAATCAGATATCTATTACTTCCTTATAGTATAGGGACCTCAAAGTGTTTCATTAGATCGTATAGCGGCTGCCCAATCATTACGCCAGTAATAGCAATTATGGGTCTAAAAAAGTTTAACAGTTGTTAACAAGGGTTGGGGGAGGGGGGGGGGGGGATAAAAGTTGACATCAACAAAATGGGCTTTTAATCGGTCATGTGGCGTATTCCTTCCAGAACGTTGTCTTCCCAATGAACTCTCTGAACCTTTCTCTGTCTTGGGCGATGTGACTTGCATTTTCCAATGGTGTATTCATGTTATCTTTAATGTCGTCAGTCCATCGTCTTCTTGGTCTGCCCTTTCTCCCCAGGTACTCTTCCCTCCATTATTTGTCTTTCTAAATAGTTGTGTCTCTTTAAATGACCAAACAGGTGTAGTTTTTTTTTGGTTATTTTGTTTAGTAACCAACACTCTGGAATCTACAATGTGTTTATAATATCTGAGTTTCTGATTTTTTCCTCCATGATATTCTAAGTATCTTTCTGTAGTATTTCAGCTCGAAGGCGTTGATCTTCTTTGCCGCTGTTTTACTTAGGGTCAATGTTTCACAGCCGTATGGTGCAACCGGAAAAATAAAAGTTCGTAACATTAGCACTTTCGTTTCTATTTTGTTGTTTTTCCATATGTTTTTCAACCGTGTTATTTTGCAACATGCCATTGCCAATCTCTTCCTTATTTCTGCCATGCAGTCTCCTGCACCGTTGATGTTTGCTCCTAAGTATTCAAATTTATCCACACATTCTATCTCGGTATTTTCTATTCTGATTTTTGGTTGTTGTGTCTGTTGACATGATTTTTGTTTTTGATACTGCAATTAAATTTTGTAAATTAGAAAACAAGGCAAATATGAAAAATTATTTCATTTTACGTACTTTTTCTGCTACACATTTTTTAAGGTTTGTTAAGTGTAGTTTCGGTTACGGTTATAATCAGGAGGGGGTTACAAATTGCAACAAAAAAGTGTTGCGTAATTTATGACCAGCTATATAGGCATAATGTATCCAAACTATAATCCAACGGAAATTAGAAATCCAATGTGGCCGCTAGAGTGAAACAACATGCACATTTTCTAACTTTGTTGGTGGAGTCAGGACAATTGCAGAAATTTGTATACTAGTTTGTGTGTGCCTGAGCTGCTGTTTTTCAACCAATTCTTCTCGATTTCTAAACTGTTACGAATTCCTGTTCTTCTTCGTTCTCAAACTCCTCCAGATTAGCAGAATGTAGTCCAGAGAACGGAATGCATTGTGTCATGGTTTTTACACCAATGCTGCGATATTTGCGCCTTAGGCCTGGCACATCCGGCTCTAGCATGGTTTTGAGTCATGTTGACCATATATGGGATGGGACAGCCAACTTATCCCATAACTTCCTTAGTCGCCTCTTACGACATACATGGAAGGTAAAGAGTGTTGCTATTCCCTTTCGGGCCTCGGCAACACGCTGGCGCAAGGATTCCTGTAAGGTTAAATAAATGTATGAATCTATCGTTCGTCACAAGTAGGACTGGGCATCTACGCGATTCCAGCTTGTTCCTGAAGGGCATCCGTTAGTGAAATAACAATCGGAGATTAAAACTTTACTTACCAGTAGAGCGTGACATAAACAAACGAAGAAATAAGGACACTGTTGTTATTACAACAGGCTGTGTTCATTCGTCTTGCATAGCAGGGTTCTCAACGTTGGCCATATGCCCCCTCCTGAGGGACATGAGACTTGAAGGGGGTCACGGAGAACAACTTTGAAATGGTGGCGAGAGGGGGGGGGGTTACATACCCGTGCAGGGGCACAGGAGGATAACTATTTGAAATATAAAAACACGATTTATAGCGATAAAACTTAAAAAGCTTTGGTGACGTGAATAGAAAATCAATAACCTTCTTTTTAGGCATAAGGAGTGCAAGAAAAAAAAATTTGTTTTAGGAGGGGCTACAGGCCAAAAAAGTTGAGAGCCACTTTTCTGTAGCCGGTTTATGTATTAGATTGAGTAGGTACGGCGTCTTTGGGTCACATACCTTTTATGGTATATAGTAAATAACCTGAACAAAGAAACACAAAGAAAATAAATGTATCCGTTTCGATATGTGAAGATATACATTTTTGGCTGTAGTGATTTTCTAGGCAATATACTGGGTAGTTTCCTTTATTCACGCCTGAGAAGCATTGGGGAATCCAGTGTTAGCTGGTGTTTTTCATTGACCAACGGCACACCAACGTATGATGTGGCTAGTATCACGCTCGCCGCCTTTACTTTGCTAGAGGTTATGGTACATATTTTCTTAGGATAGGTCGAGATAGAAGCCATTGGTGATTTTAAAATATTTCAAATTGAGTTGGATGGGTTTCTCAACCGCCCTCAAATCAAGCAATTTAAAAGTGATTACAGTAGTTTCTTTCAGGATGCTTTTAACACACATTATAATCCGCTCCGCATGCGAAAGGTCTAAATGTCTTTACATTGATCCATCATACCAACTACCATGTCACTGTAAATACCTAGTAGACGACATGCAAACACTGTAAGACTTTCCTCTTGGTGGAATCATCACAATACTTCATCTACTACAGTCTCAAATAAAGACTTTCCAACGGAATTAATTAGGACTCCATTCGTGACGTTTTTTTATTATTGTTGTTGGAATTACGGTTGATCACTATCTACATACTTTGAATCGCATGTCAAAAATAGCCAAAGCGACTCCAAGTTTATAGGCACCAACTAAAAGCCTAACAATAATCAAAAACGTCTTGAATGGGGTTCTAATTAATTATGTTGGAAGGTCTTCTACCGAATCGACTGTCTCGCTCGCTTCATTTAGACAATTATGTTTTTAACTTCTCTGAATAAGTCTTCTCAAAGAATTACATTCCGCTGAGAGTTAGGGCATTATGGGTATGAAATAAAGTTATTGATAAACCTATCCATAGCACAAAGGATGCAAGAGATCTATTACTCATAATTAATGGGGGCTAAAAGAACCATAATTCATATAAAGTCAATAAATCGTTAGGGTTTGCTGTGTGTGTATCAATAGCCCTCAAACGATTTCTGACCTCATGTTAGAAAGAGTGTGGAAAAATCGCTTCTCGTGCATTCCATAATTATGCCAGTCTATAGTTTTCTTTGTCTTTCTTTAAATCATCATAAATTCCCATAAATCATTAACCTCATACCTCACACAAAAAAGAAAGGGGTGTCGATTTGTAAAGGAAATAATACTCTTTTTTAATAACACAGTTGTATATTTCGCCCTGGGTAATAGTAAGCCAGCAATTTACATAAAAACATTTATATATATATATATATACTCATTTTTTTAAAAAGAGTACCATCCCTACATTTAGACGTGTCAGAGTTAGCTCTCCATTAAAGAAAAAAAAAAAAATAAACAAACCATTATTAGGGCTTTACCCTCCATAAGACTTATTGGCTAATGGAAAATCAAGCCTTATAAAATGTCTCATTTGCCTATTCCCTTGATTTTAATTGGCTGTCACACAAAGTATAGTGACCAACGAAAATCACAGGAATAGTCAAATGAGTCAGTCATAAAGAATGCTTGATTTTCCATTAGGCAGAAGGTCTTATACTGTAGACGGCCATGGTTAGAAGAGATTCCTTTCTGTCCTACACCCAGTTGTTTAAATGTAATGTTTTTGAGGGACAAAAAGTTGCGAGATATAAATCATAGCATGCTTCATCATTATCTTTTGTGTTCGTTCTTAAAATGCCATAGAATGTAATCAGGAGAACGGAATGCAATGTATCATGGTTTACAGCGTGACTGCGATATCTGCCTCTTTCCGCCTGACATACCAGACTTCATCATGGCTTCTGGGTCTACTTGACCCTCTATGGGATGGGACAGCGAACTCCATGCCCTAAACATCCTTAATCGCCTCTTATGGCATGCATGGAAAACAACAGTGTCACTATCTTTTGATTCGCATTCGGGACCTGGCAACACGCGGGCTACACTTCAACTATTTCTAATTATTACTGGAGTGAACACCCATTCATTTTTCATTCCATGGTACCTTTTTTCTATTGTAACACTCAATAGAAATAGTAAAGGATATGAATAAGAAAATTGGATTCAGTAGATGCGAAAATGATTGACAATAACACCACAGTACCACAGTAAATGATGTCCTCATTGAGATTGATGGATCAGTCAAGCCCCTCTCTAGGATAGTTCTTTCTGCTGATTTGGGATCAGCTCAGTTTAGTTT
The DNA here is from genome assembly GCA_034231615.1 of Meghimatium bilineatum. Lineage (NCBI taxonomy): Eukaryota > Metazoa > Mollusca > Gastropoda > Stylommatophora > Philomycidae > Meghimatium > Meghimatium bilineatum. Next base: position 69,651,947 of record CM067299.1, on the reverse strand, counting down.
TTGATTAAAGTGCTCCGCTCTCTGCTCCAGCTTCCATCCCAGTGCATGTAGACTCAGTCCTACATAATAATTCTAAAAAGATCACATAACCAACACCTGACTGTACCCTAAGTCCCAGTCAGGTGTTGATTATACAATTTTCTAGTCTTTCAAAAAATATTACTTTTCTTTCCCTCACCTTTAGACACTCCCATTTTTGACATTCTTTGGATGTGTACTTTCTCAGCCTCTTTAATTTTGCAATGAATTTATGACTACCTTAATCAAGTCTGCTTTATCTCTTCTCAGCAAGCGCCATCTATCGCTGCATTGCCTGCCAATATGTTGGCTCTCTCATTTCCTCTGACTCCTGCATGACAAGGGCAGTATAGTCATGTAATGCTCTGGACAATTGAGTTGTTCAATAAATCAAACCATTCCAATGTATGCCTATACATTATATTTTCAGCGTCTGTTTCCTAGACAACAGCGAGAGGTCAATCGTATCATTTATGTGGACAACCAGTTATTACCCGGAGATGAACAAGTTGTAGCCCCTGTCTACCCAAACAACACTGTCGTCTCATCCAAGGTAAGCCTTTAGTGTGTGCTAGTATATATGAGTTAGCCTATGGTACCACATTCAGGACAAACCAAAGATATTTTTTAGCAAATGGTGATTGGAAGAACCAGACATCCAATCTCTTTTAGAAGCGAGAAAATTAACCCTGGATATTTTTATAGGGATCTTCTATGGGTTCATCAGGGATCCTTTTAGTAGAAGGTAAAGTAAGACCACAACATACCCAGTCTCTTTCAATACCTTCTGAAGGGTAGATTATAATATCCAAAATGTAAATGGTTGACAAGATATATAGGATTGATTTCTATTAAATTGGGTTGGCCCATATGTACTCTATCCCTCTCAATGAAACGACACACCGTCTGCCGAGAGTACCACTCATAGCACGTAACTCCATAGCTTCAAGCAACAATCCTCAGTGGTCTCCCTAAAAATACACTTTGTAAACAAGATGGTGCAAGTCGGATTTGAGCCTGCAACTTCTTAAGCACAACAAATGGTTTAGCTACTTGAGAAAAAAGACCAAAGACCAACGTCTTGAGTCTGCTTTAACAGATATTGAAAGAAGGTCAACATATTATACCTACTTCTATAATTCTCATAGATGACAAAGGACAGATAATTCTCATTTGTTCTCATGACTTGTAGATCAATTTATCATCAGTGTTTTAACAAAATGTTAAGGGAGAAATATTGATTATATATGAATCCCAGTCAGATCATGTGGTGCATCATGGAAACAGAAATATGAATCTTTTGATGTATCTGCCAAGTTATAAGGATCAAGTGATCAACCTGAGCTCATACATGTTCACATCACAGGTCAACAGCATCTACAGGCATCATTAAACCATCACAGCTGTTTATCTATCAGAGCACTGTGTCCTTGCAGCTTCCTTATTGGTTATTCTAGTGAGATTATTCCCAAAAGATTATTTATCCTGTCCTTATTTTCATTCTAGAATGGAGTAAAAAAAATACTGCCCTGTTGAATAGTGAAAGAAAGTAAAAATGCAGTAGCAAACAACCAATGTATCTCCCCCTTATTCCTAGTAGCAAAAACAAAAGAATTGAAAGTACATCAAAGTCTATGAATGACATGTATAGAGCAATTAACAACAATATGAATCCTGTCTCAAAAATGTGAGCGGATAATTACTTCTTTACTTATTCTAATTTCCAAAGAAATATTGCAGAGTAAAGATTTGTGGTAACACCAATTAACATATTTACTTTCCAGCTTTATTGTTCAGAATTTGATTTCCAGTGATGCTAGAATTTATGTAACAATGAATGCCTCCCAGGTTGGTCATTCTCCAGGAAGTCAGTACCAGAAAAAACATTGAAAATGAAAGACTACTAGCATAGTAGACCTCATTGCCATAGCATGTTATTTGTTGTAGAAAAATACAGACCTAGCATAGTATTGCACTATTACACCTACTTAGTGGTTTTAATAGAGGCTTCAACTTTTTTTTTTTTTTTACCTGAAGGGGCTGCACAAATAGAAGGCAGAAGACACTGTTGATCCATGTTTTGGATAGATAACTAAGATCATTTTTAACGACCCCCCCCCTCCCAAAAAGAGGACCATATCTGAGGACCAGTGAAATGGATATGACCACTGTCATTTTGGTGTAAATTCCAAACACAGGCACTGACATGTACATAAATCTAAAGATTCTAACCAGTTAAGATAATTAATCTAAATAAAATGCATAATGGTATTGAATGTGCTGATCCTGAAATGCAATCTATTACAGATGCTTTTGTACACCAAAATACATCCAATTTTTCTGCTTGTTCAGTTTTCTTGAAATATTCAGAATTCTTGAAATTCACATTTTCACAGTTTCAATCTTGAATTCTAGATACTCTTTCAGTTTCCCTCAAATTTTCCCAAAATTCTTTAAATCTACTTATTTTCTATCTGCTCGTTCAATTGCCATTAAACATTCCAAATTCTGGAAATTTATATATCTTCTAGCACATTTGTATTCAATGCTCAAAATAACTCAAAAGATGTGAGGATTAATCTCATTTTACTTAGATTTCACAGCAGCATGATGTCTGTCAAGTCTATTACTTGTAGAGCATAGCTCTGCAGTACAAGTGATCATATCCAGGGACCTAAGAAACCATTCACTTGTAAACTAGACATCGTGGTCAAATCTCAAACCTGCAACGTCAATAACATAAGATAATTGCCTCGACCACGTCACCATGGAGAAGGAATAGTAATGAATGTTCAAACACACAGACAGATGAAGAATATCAATACTGTGTTGATCACTCAAAGATTGTGATTTGTTATTGATGAGGAATAATTTGTTTTACAGTATACTTTGTTGACGTTTCTGCCCAAAAACCTTTTTGAACAGTTCAGGAGAATTGCAAACTTTTACTTCTTGTGTGTTGCCTGCATTCAGGTAATTTCAGCTGTTTTTGCTGTTAAATAATTTAATTGTGTTGGTCCAAAGATGTTTATACATCTACATGAGATGTGCTTTTTTAAATATTATATTAGTTGTTTCTTACAGAAGGATACTTAGAATATGATGGAAGGAAAAAAAAGAGAAACTCAGATATTATAAACACATTGAAAATTACAGAGTGTTGGTTACTAAACGCAATAGCAAAAAGAAAACTACACCTGTTTGGTCATATAAAGAGACACAACTGGATAGAAAGACAAATAATGAAGGGCAGAGCATCTGGGCAGTGGAGGAAAGGCAGACCAAGAAGACGATGGACTGACGACATTAAAGATAATATGAATACGTCAATGGAAAATTCAAGCCGCATCGCCCAAGACAGAGAAGGGTTCAGGGAGTTCATTGGGAAGACAATGTTCTGGTGAGAATACGACACATGACATGACATTAGTTGTTTCTAATATTATATTAGTTGTGTTATTTCTAATTTTATATTAATTGTTGTCTCATTTCTAATGTTTAATTAGTTGTTTTGTTTCTTCTTCTTCATTTTCTGCGTTCGCTCTCATATAACCACAACAGATATATCGTGTGATTTCCGCCGGAAAGCGTGAAGTACGTTGTGCTGCAAGCTCGACAGTAGTACTGTGTTATTTGCACCTCAGTTGGCCACTTGTGGTCAGGACGTCAGAGGTCCAGCACATCCGTTTTCGTCATGCCTTTAATGCGGGTGGGCTTCCTAGTCCGTGACAGCCTGTCTATCTGTCGCGGGCACGTGGGTGTAGTGACTCTTCGCCTAGACGATTGTCGTTCACGTCTATCTCGCACGAAGTGTTCCACCGTCTATGAACTCACCTCTTGCAATTGGATGTACTTGTGGCTGTGCCCATCGGGTACTGAACCGTTTCTCTTTGCGAGCATATTTCTGGTTTAGGAAGACTCGACATTAGAGTTCGGTTAGGTCTTCTTGCTTTTCCGAACGCCCATGATTGGGTCTGGGTCTCTGCCTATAAGGAACACAGGTTACTAGAAGCTTGTCTCGAGCTAATGGAGCTTGTAGTTCCCCTTTCTTTGGAACTTTTCACTTTCTATTTGCAGTTCGCTCTGCCCTCTGGCGTTGTTCTGCCCTTTCATTGTATCATTGTACTGAGTATGAAATCTATTTGTCTCTCGCCATGCATCTACCTTTACATCCCTTTTACATTGGCCGCCCCTCCAATGTTCGGACTGGACTGACTAACTTTACTGTATGTCGACAGTGTCGCTGTATGTGATGATGCTGGGGGGGTGTCGGAGATATTGTCTGTCTCTTATGCAGTCAAATCTCTTTCCATCTGCTACCTCCACATTCTTGGACACGATCCCCAAATGATTTGGCCAGAATCAGATTGAGCTGCTGTATTTCTGTTTCAAGGGTGCACCGGGAGGAGGTACATTTGGGATCTTGGTTATCTGCTAACCCTGGGTCTGCCGAGAGCAATGCTTTCCCTTTGCACCCCTTTTGTTTCTAATGTAATATTGGTTCGGTTATTTTATAATCCTATTTTAGTTGGGTTGTTTCTAATATAATGTTTGTTGTTTTGTTTAAAATGCAACATTAATTAAGTTGTTTGTAAATGTTATAAGTCATTTTTTAAATATTATATTAGTTGTGTTGTTTCTAATGTTGTAGATTTTTTTTAAAAAATATTATATTAGTTGTGTTGTTTCTAATGTTGTAGATTTTTTTTTTTAAATATTATATTAGTTGTGTTGTTTCTAATGTTGTAGATTTTTTTTTTAAAATATTATATTAGTTGTGTTGTTTCTAATGTTGTAGATTTAAAAAAAAAATATTATATTAGTTGTGTTTTGCTTATGTTATATCTGTTATTTTGTTAATAATGGTTTATTATCTGTGGTACTTGTATGAGATGTGATGTAATATGGGAATTGTGATGCAATGTATTACTTTGGTATAGTGTGGTTATAATATGTGAAATTTTTTGCATGCACAGAATACACAGAGTGCACACATATAACAGAAGCAGTTTCCATATGTTAAGTGTACGAAAACACAATGTATGCATTTCATAATTCACAGTTTTGACCAGATAAGAATTGAAATAAGAAAAAAGATGCATCCTCTTAGGTGTGCTTGTGTGTATGTGTGTGTTTGTGAACCTATATGTGTGTTGTTATGTAAAAAGTAGCAATTTACTCCAACCATGCTCATTCACACAGGACAATAGCTAATGACCTCCTGTGTCAGAGGTGATATAAAACAGTTTTACATTGTATGAATAAACAGTTGCTGACCACACTTGCAACATTTGGGTGATTCTTTCTAGTCATTTACTGAAGTCTAATTAACCTGAGTCACATTACTTCCTGTTCAACTAGGAAACCTGAGCAACATGGATAGGAAGCTGTAGCACGTTTCACCAGCTTTGCCCAATTTTAAAATGATGTATCTCAGCCAATATATAATGCATATAATTGAAACTGTGTGTGTGAATTGAAATATCATAGACCCTATGAATTAATTTTTTCATTAAAATTCAACCATTTTCATTTATATTTGATATAGATCAAAAGTCTACTTGTGAGCACACATCTCACACACAAAAATTAATGTATTTACAGTCAATTATAAGAGGCTATTAACACATTATTTGTTTCTCATACAACTGGCATGATTTAAGCGTGAAATTGCAGCATTCTGTGCTATTGAACACACAAATGGTGTTTAATTGTATCTTGGTGTCATGCTCAAATTCTCCATCAGAAGCGTCTCAACATAAAGTGTGTAGTTAGTAGGAAAAATGATTCTGGGAGCAAATCACAAATAAGATTTTAAAGTATTTTTTCAATGAAGTTACACAAAGAAAACTATATCATTCTATTTCAAACCCAGAAAAGAGGACTATTAATGCCTTAGAGATAAGTAAACGAACATTGAACTGTTGGATAACAAAATGTGATATGTCCAATTCAAATTGTTTACACACGAGAATTGGACCAAGATTAGTGGATAATTTTGACAGAGAATTGATCCGAAGAGAAATTTGCAAGAATATGGCAAATCATTAAATGCAGAATACAAACAAGCACCAAAAAAATTCTACACAGGTGAAAGAATTCACTTATCTTGGAAGCATCAATTCTTCAACTGGAAAAAACACCAAAGAAATGTAACATAGATGCAACATAGTATACCAGATCTTAGGACAGATGTCTCCTATTTTCAAAAACAAACATGAACACCAAAATTGCACTATGTAAAATGATCATCATACCATCAGTATGCTATCAATGTCAAATGTGGACAATAACAACAAAAGCCAAAAGAAAACTTGTTACAACAGACATGGCTTGTCTATGTAGAATTCTCAGAGTAACAATAAGAGACAGAATCAGAAATTAAAACATTAGAAGACTAACAAACACAATGTCAATCCTGGATTACATCAGAAGACAACAGATTAAGTGGTTTTCACATGCATTCAAAATACTATCAGATGATGTTCCACAAAAAGCATTGCTATACAGAAACGATGGATACAAAGTCAGGAGTAGACCATGCAAAAGATGGATTATAGAAATAAAATAAACAATTAAAACAAACATATATAAGCACACTAAAAGGCCTTCTCCAGATAATTCTTCTACCCCTACACCGAAAGTTATTAAGGGTATAACGTGAATATAAAGAACTGTTGACAAGCACATTAGAAGAGCAACATTCCATTATGATATCTATGAACCATAAAGTGGTGAAACATATGAAGTAATTAGATCACCGAAGGCCCAGTATGGTAACGTACTAAATGTCAATGAGAACAGTGTCACAAATATCCCGTATACCGATTATTTAAAAAATAATCTTCAACAGGTATTCATATTCAAATATGGTTGTCACATTATTGTAATAGTAGATACGACTATGCCTAATAAACTCACAGAATCTGTGTCTTTTTTTTTCGAGACACAATAGCTAATATGCCAACAAAGATCAAAAGATTTCTTTTTTGTGTATAAAAACTGGACATGATGCACAAATATAAAGTATAAATTTGTTGGGTCTAACCAAAAAAACATTGTATGAAAAAAATAGCATTAATAGGTTAGATGGTTACTCAGATAATTACATTTGTTTGAGGGCAAAGCTAGTAAAACATGACATAGTGCCTTTAACTAATACCTCCATGAGGATGTTAAGTACATCTGGAAATGACATTATACTTAATCCAGGTGATATCTGATGGTCTGTCATGACCATTGAATTAAGAAGAAGAGTAAGTGCACATATGCTATTGTTCACAAAAATACCTGTGTGCTGCTACAGTCTAAAAGGGGAACAGTGACTAGTGACACTGCCATGCACATCATAACAGATGAATAAGGAAGTTTTGAGGGTGTTGTTGGCAATGTCATCCTATAAGCGTAAATGTGACCAGAGACATGCTGAAGTTGGATGTGTCAGCCAAAAGACGCATATATCACAGCTAAGCTGATGTTTTAAACTATGACACAACTGTTCTGGACTACATCCTGCTAATTTACTGGAGTTTGATAATGTACACAGACAAAGAAGTTCCCCAAAAAGACTGCCACAGCACATTTTTTTGTTGTTATCTATATTAAAAATAAATTCTGTATTTTCACCTGCAGTTTATCATTGATACACCTGTTACACCTTTGACAAGCACACTACCTCTTATCTTTGTGATATCAGTTACAGCTGTGAAACAGGTATGATATCCAATAACACCATCATACACCTACTCCCTATATAATCACTGTCAGTGGCATCATCATTTATCCGTATCAAGCTAATTATCTAGGGCATATCAGATTCTTTATCAGACAACTTGTACCAATTATAACCATATTAGACCAATTTTTGGTCTCATTCATCAAGTCTTTGAAGCAATATTAGACTCATCAAGTTTGCATTTTAACTGTATTAAACTTGTTAAGTACACAATCTAAGCCATATTAGACTTATCAAGTGATCATCTTAACCATATTAAACTCAAAAAATTTAATTTAGACTTGAAAATTACATCATCTAGTTAGTCATATTAACTTATCAAGTACATAGTCTAAGCTATATTAGACTAAATTGCACTATCTAAACCATATTAGTCTTCTGCCGAAGACGCATGTATCGGACCATTGACGCAAATAAAGCGGCGACAACGCATTACCATTCTCTGGACTACATCCTGCTGGAAAACTAGTAGGACCATTGTCCTATTACAAGAGAGATCCAGCAGAAGTTTGAGAATGAATGCTGAAGAAGAAGAAGAACATTTATCAAGTACAAAATCTAAGCCAGTGTTTCCCAACATTGTTTTTTATCAAGTCGCACCTAAGTCTTTCTAAATTTCTGATCCTCCCCCCTCTCTTAACATATACATATTTTAAAATATTCAAATATTGCATTATTCTCCCCTGAACAATAAATTTGCCCTCCTGAGCAATAAAATTGTCCCCATGTGGGGAATGGGAAACACTGATCTAAGCCATATTAGTCTTATCAAGTAAAACGTTAAAAAGGTAAGTTGAGCTATGAACCAACATCATAGCATACAGTTTTCTCCAGGTCCCGATTAAAACCTGTAGATGTATAACATTTTCATTGACTTAAAATGTGGCGGATGTAAGATTGTATAACAATAGTTAGTTATTACTCTAGGGTCAAAGACGGCACATAAGGTGGATGTCATAGATTTCCATGTCTCTCCTTTCATTGCAATTTGCCTTAGATCTTCACTGTTTCTGATGCCGATGGTGAAAAGTTCTCTTGTAATAGTTCTACATAAAGTCTCTTTTGGTCTTCCTCGTTTTCTCTTGCCCCTGGGTGGTCACATAAAAGCTTGACAGGGGAATCTTTCAGTATCCATTTGTAGCGTGTGTCTGATGTAATTCAGTGACGCTTTCTAATATAGGTGGATACATATTCTTGTTTTGATTCTTGACTGACAACTATGTTTGGTTTGAAGTCCGACCAACGTATGTTCAGTATTTAAGACATTTATTTTCAAAGGTGTTTAGTCTTTGTTCTAAGTTTGATGTTGCTTTCCAACTTTTGCATCCATATGTTAATGTTGGAATTATGCAGGAGTTATTATGCAAGATTTTGAGTTTTGTGTTATGTTTTAGTGTTTGTGAATGTCAGATAACAATAGTACTTATGTGAAACACAAAGTCAATCAACTTTAAAATGAAAGCACAGATTAATCAGTATAGCCTACAGTCTGTTAGTTTATGTGTTCAAAGTAAAGCTGATCAACCTATGTATGTACTATTGTAATGATCTTAAAGGTTTTGTTGTTCCTCCCCCCCCCCACGCACACACATTATGGCTTAGATTATGTTTCTTGTTCTAGAAGAATAAATAACATGATCTAAGCCATATGAACAACACTGCCAAAACCACTATCATCACTACCGTTATCATATTCACTAACATTGACTTCACATAACAATCATTAATATTATTATCACTGTTGTCATCATAATCGCTGTTATCACCATCATCATAAATTTCCTCATTGTTACTCCACCGTCACACATCACCATGCCCGTGTTTTACACCTGTGTTTAGTACCAATTTATATTTCCTTGACAGGGCTATGAAGATTGGTTACGTCACAAAGCAGACAATGAGGTCAACATGCGACAAGCTGTCATTATCAGAAATGGTAACCATGAAACAATTAGATCAATGGATATCAAGGTGAGGCCATGTGTGCTTTTGTATGAATATTATTTAAAACAAATATTGTTGGTGGTAGTGGTTTAATTATGATGCCTATGCTTCATTTTGGACCCTATTCACCTGTATTTGTTATACCTGTCAGTTTCCAAAAAGATCATTCTGTATTTCAGTAGAAAATAGCCTTTAAATTCTGTATTTTGATATCATACTCTGCCCAAATACTGTATTTTGATGCCATATTCTGCCCAAATTCTATATTTTGCTACCTTACTCTGCCTAAATTTTGTATACGCATACTTTACTAAGGGTAAATAGTGTAAACCCTCATGTAAGCAAAAATAGTAAAAAAGTAACAGAAAAAAATGCACAAAAATAAACATTGGAACTAAAAGGCCTTTATCAAGAACAAAATATAACATATAACTAGTAAAAAAATGGTGTAGTCTGTGATCATTTAACATAGCTAATTGGGATTCAGCAGGAAGTTTCAGAAGAGTATGAATGTTAACTAGAAATGTAAACACTAGAAGGATAGACATGAAACAAAACAAACAGAAAATTGACAGACATGATAGCTGCACATAGGAATGTCAATACTAAATGTTAATACTAAAACAATGTAGTGTACCAAATTATTGGATATACCTGGGTTCTCAAGCACATATTGAGTCTAGTTTTTCTGGGGGAGCATGTTTTAACGGCAGTCACATGGATGTCATCCAGGACACAGATTGTCTGTACTGTTGACGTAATCAGCAGTAGGAATCCTGGACTGGTAATTAACGCTGTGCAGAAGTTGACAGAATCAGTCTCAATGTCTCTTACCTTTTTTCCCTATGTACATCATGGTGCAGTGTTTACAATTGGTGGTAAAGATGATGTTGTGGAACACACTTGTAAAATACTCTGATAGTGGTGAAAGTAGCTTTAGGAAATGTGACAAAACAGGTCTGTTTGACATAGGAAAATGTGTTGCATCTGCAGTGTCAGTAGCTAATGGTGCCAAAGATATTTGCCAGAATCCTTTTAAAATTCTTCCACTTGTTTATTATCAATGAAAATAGTGTTTCTTTCTGTTTTTGCTATTGACTTTACCTCAGTTATTTTTCTGTGTTTATCTTCATGTTAAAATCCTACATGTTATTTGGAGTGTATTTTTTTGTTGCTGTAGATGTTCTTCTGATGCTGATTTATTGCTTGATCGTCTGCAAACAGAAGTTTTCTCAGCAGGTTGTTAGGTTTTCTTCTTTGTTGTTAATTTTACACATACAATCAATGTATGTAATGAATAGAAAGGGATATAGAATACACCCTTGTTTCACTCAGAGTGTATGTGAAATTTGTCTAATAGTCCTACACTCGTTCTAGTGTCACATTGACAATCTGTGTAAATACTCCTGCACAAGGTGGTTAGATGTTGTGGAAACCCCAGATTTGATAGAATTTTCAATAATAGTTGTTGTCTACTCTATTGAAGCCTTTTTCTTGATCAACAAACGAAATATACAATTCTTGATTATTCTCAGTTGTTTTTCCATTAATTATCTGAGTGTAAAAATGGCATCTGTGCAGCTCTTGTTCTACGGAATCCCATTTTGGTATTGTTGAGCTTTTTTGGTATTTGGTAATTATGTATTTTTATTTGTACATACCTTAATGGAATCTCATATTGGTATTGTTTGTTCGATGAATGCTCTTAGCTTTTTTTCTAAAATTGTGTAGAAAATTTTTCCAGTGTGGATTAGTAGTGAAATACCTTTGTAATTTGTTCATTCATTTTTTGTGCCCTTTTATTCCAGATAGGTACTGTTGCAGCATTTTTCTTGTGTATTCCATATTATATTAATTGTATGTTATCGGGTCCTGGGGGTATATTTCATGGGGGCTGTTTGTATAACATTTTCTATTTCTGTTGGTCATATGTGTGGTTCTAATTCTTCTGTTATATTGTTTGCTATATTGTCATCTCTGTCTTTTATATTTAGCTATTCTTTAAAATATAGCTGCCACCTTTACCTGATTCTTTTCGGGTCATTATTTGCCATTTCCATTATTTATTAATATGTTGGCTCATATTTATCTTCCGTTTCTCATATTCTTAATTTTCGTGAAGAATTGCTTTCTTGCTTGTTTGTAATCTGTATTTTATGAGTCACCATATTCTTGCCAATATTTTGATAAACAGTATTTTATTGATATTCATACATTTTGTAAATATTTCTACAGGTTGGGGACATTGTCAAAGTACATAAACATGAAGAGTTCCCATGTGATCTGGTCATGCTGTCCTCCAAGGACTCATTAGGACAATGCTTTGTTACAACGGCCAATCTGGATGGAGAGACAAATTTAAAGGTATGGGTGCTTATCTGAATACAAGGTTCTGTTCCTAAAATACAAGGTTCAGCCTTTAAAATACAAGGTTCAGTAGTCATTATTTTGAAATCCCCCCATTTTTAGTGAAGCCACCTAATTTATTTAACACTACTGACTATCAATGCAAAGCATACTTATCTGTCATTTATGTCTTTTTTGATCCTTAAAAGCCATATAAAATCAAACACAAGACACAGAGCTTTGAAATTATCTGCTTAATAATGAATCTTTGTGTTTTCTCTATGAATCATTTGAAAGCCTCAGAGCGAAATCCTAATTATTATAATGCCAGGCGTGGATTTACATTGCTTTTTATGTATCAAAAAAATCTCACTTTCTAGAATACCGGGTATTTAATTTTTCAAGATGGACTGTATTTCATGTGTGCTGCCATTTTGGAATAACATACTGTCCTGGATGAGCTATTCTTAGTAATACTATCACTACAGTTTCCATATTTCTGAAGTACTGTGGTGTTTTTGACAAGTATCAAAGGTGGTCACCAATGATGTATAATGGATAATGTACATAAAATTCTGACAGTAAAGTGTTAAACCACTCATCATATTTACTTCCCTTCACTCACTTATTTAAGCCATCTCACTTATTTAAGCCATCTCACTTATTTAAGCCACCACATTTATTTATTCGCCCTTGTGGCAACAGGAACCTGTACTTCTAGTTCAGGATACAAAGAATAGGGCTACTATCTTCTTTCCAGACATATCGCAAGAGGTGACTAAGGAACGATAGGCTGATAACCTGTCACCTGTGAAAAAAATTGTCATATCTTATCTTAAAGTCTTCTATCAATAATCCCCATAATATCGGATGGTGAATATTTCATCTTTGTTCTTTTCTGGCAGACTCCACACTCATCACTGTATGTGGGTCAGCAAATCTAACAGATGAAGAATGATGAGATAGTGACCCAAATGTGTGTGCTGTGCCTATGGCAGGATGTAGTAATCCTGAGATACTGCCATACTGGAATGAACATCTCAACTTATTTTTTCATAAATCTGTATTTTTAACAATATATTTCCGTATTTGAATACAAAAATGTCAGTATTTAGCACCAAAAGCCTCTTGCCCTCTTCCCCATCAATATGTTCCAATACATGCGAGCGAGATAAAAACGTTCTCACTAATAATCTTTACTGAAATTTAACACCAAATTACCTTTAGAAAAAAATCCTCTTCTTAAATATATATTTTGGGCTCGATATCCGTAACAATGTGGAAAGTTCATACTGGTTGACACTTATGGGAATACCTCCCTTCAGAGAATAAATATGCATCCATAATCAACCCCCCCCCCATTCCTTACACATCCATGCCTCTTAGACCTTATATGAGACCATGTTTTGTTTTGGTTGCACAACTGTGAGGAGCCTATGCTTTTGTCAGAAAGAGTATAGAATATCAAGAACTACCAGTTCACAGCTAAAGGAATTATTTTATCATGACTTCAGCCACCTCACTTATTTAAGCCAAATAATTTTTTCTCATTGTTAAAAAAAAATCCTACTCATTGTTAATATTACATATATTTACTACCCGAGACATGCATGCCTCAGGAAATGGAAAGTTGATAATGAATAAGATGACATGTTGAAACTTTGTCATGAGTGCCTGATGGATGTGGACACAGGGATTGTCAAGACATCAAGGTTGAAACTCAGATAATTTCATTAAACAAGGAACTAGTACAACTGGATGCCTACAGGGTAGAATGAGGAGAGTATTTAACCAATACAGGGACCATTTACATTCATACCTTTCAACATTTACTGGGGGGAACTGACCACCCATGGATCTGCCCAGTGTAATGACATCGGTTCATAGCTCATAACTTTCTCCTTATTTAATACACAATTGATGTCTTCATGTTACAGAAGTTCAGCTGTCTGAGCAGAACACGAGATTCTAACACTCCAGAACGACTGGGACAGTTAAGAGCTTGTATCACATGTAAACCCCAAGTTGCTGATTTGTACTCATTCCAGGGTACAATGAAAATTGATAGCGATACAGGATCACAATCACTGGGGTCTGAGAATTTACTTCTGCGAGGTGCTCGCCTGAAGAATACAGATTACATTTATGGTAATTTATTTTTTCTTCTAGTTTTGAGTTCTGTGTTTTATTTATTCTTGTAGTTTTTATAACTAAATTATAATTATTACAATAATTGCTATTATTATTTTAAATATCCATAATTGTTATCAATATTTGAAGCCCAATGTATCTGAAGGTGGTAACTTCTTTCAGTTTGTGACTGTTTAGTCAGATGTTTGTATTAAAGCAATAATATTTGTATAATGTAAATAATAAAACCCATAATCCATCAAGGTCATAGGGGTTGGTACCACATTAGAGACCCAAAAAATGGACATGATCCATATTTTGTAATGCTCCAATGGTAACAGGGTTCAAGGGGCAAAATTGTGAAGTCCATCTTCTTTCCAAAGCTTTTCTTATTGGCAAGCAAAAGTAACAACTGTCACTTTGGTCAGTTATAAAGTAATATCACTATCATCAGTTGCTGACTCAAAGATTAGCTGCAACAGACCCCCAATATACAAACATAGAAATGCTGTATCACTTAGTCTTTTATCACTGCCATATGCATTCCCTGTAACATTATATCATCAATATATCAAGCAGTATTTGTGATATCAGCTATCTGATATCCCTATCAAATACTGTAAATATCTCATTATGCATGATCTGAACAAAGAGAAATGTGGATCAAGTGATGATGCACAAGCTGTCTAACTTTCTACTTGTTTAATGTATGTTCATGAATTATTCATCCCAATTTAATCATGAATAATTGTATAGTTGTAGAAAAATTATTTGAATTGAAATGTTAATTAAACACACAACTAAAGATAGTTGTCATGTGTTTGTTGATTCCAGGATGAAAAAAGACAAAGTTATGCTAGGTTATGAACCAGCATTATAGTGCACGGTTTTCTCATAAGTGCTAAGCTGCCTAAAACAACTCTCTCAAGCAATGCAGCATCAATCCTAGCTTCTTGGAGACTACAGTCTTTGATCGCTCAGCTTTGCACACTGAGATCACTGCTGGCATTACTAAATTTGAAAAAGAAAGTGCACACAGGCAGTTTACAAGCGATGGAAGCAGGAGTACAAATAAAAAAAATTCTCCTACTCTGGACCCTGCACACTCCTAAATGCACTGCAATAGAACTTTCCTGGCAGGAATCAGATTCATCCGGCATCTACGAACTCACAAACCCAAACCAAATTAGACATTCACAAATTTCTTTTTTCTACTTGTTCACCACATTTGTATTGTTTTTCATGCCATGCTCATCTTCGCTTGCGAAGGAGGAAAATCATCATCATCATGAATTAGTGGTGATCAGAACTAGTGTCACCTACCAAACTTAGTTTGTAGCGATAACACCATTCCTTGACTTTTTCTGAGCATGAACCCTGGTAAACTACTTCTTGGTGGCTGAATGAACAATGGATCCATTTTTAATTTAAACTACAAATAACAAGTAAATGTGAAACCCAGGTCTGCTAGACAGTGGGGAGTAACTTAATACTACATTACAATAAATCCCATTTTCCAGGGTTGCAACCTCTTTAGACTGTGACAAATTCTACTGTTCTGATTGCTCAACATTAAAATTATTATTGCGCAGCATACAGAAAAAATTAAGTTCACATCCAAGGTCACAGTAGTCATTGAAGTCATCTTTCTACACAAGAAATGGTTTGCTGACTATGAAGTGCATTATCTGAAAATAGATGGACAGTGGGTGGCCGAAGTAAAATACCAGCTCATCTTATTATATAGACCCTCTCGGAGTAGAAGGCTTTTTCACTGGGTTTTAAATTATGCAGAAAACTGAAGTTTCCTTGGAATGAAAGAAAGATCTGGAGCAATAACCCCACAGCACTTAGGAAAGATCAAGAGCAGATCGCTCATATTTCCTAGGAATCTTAGTCATCAGATCATCATCATGGCTTTCTGGATATGTCCATTGGTGCTCCATTCTCATATTCATTATGTGTTTCTTCATGAGGTTACTGACTGTTCCAGTTCTACTGGTTGATAACTTCTTTTGATTCTTACATACCACTTGTTTCATTAAATACTATGCTTCACTCCCAGATCTTGTATTCTAGCCATAGGCACAGAAAAAATAACCCCATATCTTCCAACTAGTCGAATGTATTGATTGTATGCACAATTTCAGCACATTCCATTGAATTACCACCAATCATTGTGGCCACACTCTTCCTGCTCTTTTGATTTCCTCCAAAAAACCACAGAAAAAGGCAGACAAAATGAAGGGTAACTTTTCAACACAGACTTTGCCATCGACTTTGGCCACTGACAGAAATTGTACACCCACAGATCATTAATGTCCTCTAATACTCTGGGAATCACCCCTTGCATTGCATTATCTAAAAAAAGAGTGCAGGCTCAAAGATAATGATAGTTGTTGTTATGTGTAAATCATGCAGAAGGAAAGTTGTACCCATTTATTTCACTCCCCATCAAGGCCATCACCTTGATGCAGAAATGGGGCTTAGTTCAGCCAACTAGAAACTGGAAACTAAGACTTGTCAGGCCTTCCTCTTCTTCAGCATTAATTCTCAAACTGCCGCTGGATTCCCTTGTAGCAGGACAATGCTCCTACTAGATTTCCAGCAGAATGGATGTAGTCCAGAGAATAGAAATGCATTGTGTTACCATTTTATGGTGCCAATGACCTGATACATCCATCTTCGGCAGATGCCTTATAATCAAGAAGACAAAAGTTTGTGTTAGCAAGTACAGGTGCTAAAGGTGGAGGTAACCATCCAAGAGGTATACTACAACAATCAGGAATGCTGCTTAAACACAAAATGAATGAAAGAAGAAGAATATATTTCAGGGAGCAAGAAATTAGGTAAGAATTGAATAATGAGCAACTCAGTCAATGTGCTAATGTTTTCTCTGAAAGCATGACTGATATATTTTATTTTATGATATCTACAGGCTGTGCTGTTTTCACTGGGAAAGATACAAAAATGGCATTAAATTCCAAATCGAAACAGACAAAATTTTCTAGAGTAGAAAGGTGTGCATTGAAACTGTTTATTATGTTTATGTTGTTGTTAGATATTGCTACAGTGAAATTTCTGTATAATAAATTCTTCCAGTCTGACAAAATATTTATGCAATAACAACATTTCACTATATACTAAATATACAATAAACTAATTAAGGATTTTGAAAAGCATTAGGAAATTTGTTAGACATATATGCTATAAAGTGATTCCACTGTATTATTAATGTAAAAAGATGATAAAAGTGAGTATTTATCTACTAAGTGTATATTGTGAAAATAATGAGCAGAAAAAACTCAGCTGCAAAGAGCGACAGTCCAGCAATGTCATTTTTCCAATGCTTCTTCTACAACTACATTAAATTGATCATGATTTGGCAGAATTAGTTGTGAGAAAACAACTTGGTTGGCTTCTACTTGACAATTCAAGTCACTACAGAATTGTTTTGGGTCATTTGTCAAAATGTTATTGTGTTTGTATTATTTAAGTAAAGGTGATGTGATCATAGTGAGTCATTGTGTCTACTATGCACATATTGTGTTGCTAGTTTATATAGATGTCTGTAGTGAAGGGATCGACTTATATACATAATGTTCATGAGGTTGTGGGTTTGAAATTGAACCCTGATGTCCTTTCTTCAAGTGCAGTATGTTCAGAGGTTTATGTGAATTATTGCTTGAACTGTGAAATTATGAGTTATATTTTTAGCAGACAATGCTCTGTTGAGAGGAACAGAGTACATTTGGGGAAACCCAAGTACAATTAGTATCTACACTTTGGTAGTTGCTGGAGACCATTGTGAAGAACTGATGTTGAACATAACATAAACATATTTATTCAAGAACATACAAACATGCACACACAAATCACTTTTGGTTATAGTGAAGCAACATATGCTTGCTTGGTTTAGACATGTGATGGGACATGATTCATTTTCTAAAATTATTTTTCTAGAAACAATTTAGGATTAAAGGATAAGAAGTAGACAAAGAAAATTGTAGATTGACAGCAAGGGATAGTTCGTGCATGATTTTTCTACACTAATCCTAATGGATGACGATAGAGGTATTTGGAGGATTTTTTGTACGTATGTAGCCAATGTGCATGGCATCCCTACAACCCTAAAGGGTTATGGGTCTTATTATTATGTTGTGTCATACTGTTTTATTGGAATGTAGTGCAGAAATTTGCTACGCGCTAATGTATCAATTATTGCAGTTACGCTAACAAAACCGACTGTATGGATGTGATCTTTGGCGCTGACATAGCACTTGCTGTCACTGATTTATAGATCTTAGTTGTATTTTTAAAAAAGTGTATCCTATATTGTTTCTAATCTATTTTTGAGTTTTGAGACATCACTTTTTCAATTTAGTTATTCTTCTGCATTCTTTCTTAATCTTATTCTTAATTAGCAGGATGTAGTCTGGAGAACAGAATGCATTGTGTGATGTTTTACAGATTACTGCTATACCTGCATTTTTGACCAATTATATCTGACTTCAGCATGTCTTCTCAGTCATTTTGTTTCTCTATGGGGTGGGACAGCCAACACCATCCCCAAAACTTCTTTTGTTATCTCTGACAACATGCTTGGTAGGTTTTGCTTTCTTTGCTTTCTTTTTAAGCTATGACAACACATGGGCGATTCATTTCAGTAACATTGTCAGCATTATGCACTTTTGCAGAACAATATTGAACCATTACTAAGTTGACACAAATTGAAATTATTAGACTATCTAACTAAGACCATTCAGCATGGAATCTTGCAACACACCTCTTTGACTCTCACAAGAAGGAGTTATTAACTAATTCTGTCCATAGTGCATATATGTCTGCCAAGGACTATTTTCTCAAAGTGTCATGCAGCCAGCTAATCATTTCAAATGTTTCATACCCAACAGCTGTTTCCAGAAACCAAAAAAAGCCACAAGTGAAATAATTTATAAATGTGTGTTTTATAAGCTTTGATGTTTATATTACTGCTGAAATATCTCAATATCTTATTTATTTTATTTTAGGAAGATGAATGCATTCTTGATTGTTTTTCTTGTTATATTGTTACTGGAATCTGTGATATCCACTGGGCTCAAGTTTTGGTTTGAAAAAGTGCATAGTGTGCCATGGTATATACCAGAGGAAAGCTCAAAGTCTGAGGTAATATTGGTTTGTATGTTTAGAAATTAATAATGAATACAAGCAAAGCATCTCCAATAATGGGCTGAAATACAGTATTATGTATATATTTATTATTCTCTTTGCACACCGGACACAACCATAGGTGCTGAGATCTCCGCTTCAGTAAATCTCTCAGGGTAAAATGGCTGATGGTTCCGGTTCTATGTTGGTTCACTGCTCTTATTGAAATCTTTGTTTGGTGTTCTCAAAGGGCCATGTCTATTCTCACTCCCAATTCGCACATTCTTGATATTGACTTATGCTCATTCATCTCAGAATCCTCTGATAGGGCAGACTCATGAAGAGCAATGAGTATGTCTGCTAGGTCCATAGGCTGAACATCTGTTATGGTGGCAAGGCTAGCTAATTGGTCGACCTGTTCGTTTCCCTCCACATCCGCATGTCCGGGACAAAGATAAGCAGAGTGGATGGTCTATTTCAGAACTCACTTTGAGGTATGCAGCATATCAATTCTGTGAAATATACTTGGAAAATCAAGAAGAAATTGCTGAAATACAGTGTTTGCTTTGAACAACTGCATAGATTTGATTTTACGACCAAAGTTCGTTATTAACATAGGGATCAACAAGCAGAAGAGAACAAAGTAATATTAAGACAATATAAATGATGTAATTGAAACACAGATATGGGAATAAGAAATTAACATTACATATAATACAATGGTAATCTGTTACGTTACATGCCAAAAAAATGTAGTGTAGAATGAAAATATATAATCTAGGAAAAAAAATTAGAAATAATGTAACCATATTTTTTATTATTTCCCATAGTCCTGGCTTAAAATATGTAGAAGTTCTTATCCAGTTTCTATAACGGCATCCGTGCTGGAAATGTATAAGTAGTGGCAGTAATATCCTTCGATGTTGTGTCACTTGGGATCCTCTAACTTCGGTTCAACCCCTACTTTATAACTTAAATGATAAACTCCAAAATCATATATAAACATTTCATCTCAGTTTTAAGTCCCACACATCAATTCGGGATATATATGTCAATGTTAACAACACAGCAATCAAAATCAGAAGATCACTAATTAACTATCACATACAAGACAACATGTAACTAAGTCATTCCATCCCTTATCTAGAGTAGTCTGGACTCTCACTCCCGAATATAATTGTATCCAATAACAAAGTCAAATAGTTTCACCCTAATGGATAACTCTAATGTTGATGTGGTTATTCCACAACAAATCAACTACATTGATACAACAGCAGTAAAGAACATAAAGACGTCTATCAGCTGGTATTGTCCTAAAGGCTCTGGTTATCTCATCCATAAGGAACATCGCCAAAAGTTCTGGTTATTAGCATCAGTAAAGAACATCACAAATGCTTTGGTTCTCAGCTTCAGAAAAGAATATCCCCAAAAGCTGTGATTATCAGCGTCAGTAAAGAACATCATCAAAAGCTCTGGTTATCAGCATAACTAAAGAACATCACAAAAACTCTGGTTACTATAAAAGTTCTAAGCCAACATTGTGCAGAGAATAGAAGAGAAGATCACTGGAACATGATAATGGTGCACATCTTTGCCTGTTTTCAATAAATCCAATGTGAGAGTTCCTAACTCAAAAGCTAACACTTTCCAACAGCTGAATTGATTTCAGAGACATTTGTGATTGAAAAAGTATGACCTCATCTGGGGAATACATGATATATATAGAAAGCCAGTACACTAAGCACACTTTGTGTATGTTTCTCATATTTGATAAATGTAGTAATTGAACCTACATTGGACAAATAAATGTTCAATACTTAGTACAAGTGACATCCTTTTTAAGGGGATCACTGGCTGAGTCAGTTAAAATTGTTTATGTCACACTGCTGGTGGTTTGTGTCTTAAGGAGTTCATGTCTTGTTTATAGTTTTCTAATGTGTGTTGTATAATTTTGCTAAAATATTTTTTGTAATTTTTTTTTTCTCAGGCACTTCGAGTAATAGAAAATGCTCTGGCTTTTATGGTTTTGTTCAACTATATTATCCCGATATCTCTTTATGTTACTGTTGGTAAGTTTGTCTGCTTCAACATTTTTGTCATTTTCATAATTGTTTTCCTTCAGTTATATTGTCACAACTATCATCATTATTATGAACAGTGCCAACTTCATCTTGTAACATCATCTCTTTCCAGCTTCATTATCATCCCCATCACATGATCACCACCCATGATCATCATCATTATTTCCACCATAAAAATCCTCTTCCTTATTGATACAATCAACATCTTCATCATTATTATTATTGCCACCATCAATATCTTTATTTTCATGTGATTTGGAAGTTGAGGTTGAAGTCAGGATATATTGACTAGGGTATTTTATATATATATATATATATATATATATATATATATATATATATATATATATATATATATATAAATATATATATATATATATATATATATATATATATATATATATATATATATATATATATATATATATATATATATATATATATAAAGAAATGATAGTATGTGAAGAGATGAAAAAATCTAACAGGCGACTTCAAGCGAGCACTATACATCATTAAAGACAAACATGGTATAAAATTGACAGAAAACAAAATATCCTGGAAAGATGGAAAGAATACTGTAAGGAAATAAGGAAAGCCACAGAAACACAGTCAATAACACCTACAATAGCAGTGAAATTGAACTAGAACACAGTTTAGATTACTGGTAAGTCAGATGGACCATTAGAAACTTGAAGAGAGGAAAACCTCCAGTGTGTGATAATATAACTGCTGAAATAATCCAGGCAGGAGAAGAAATCACCATCACCACTGATCACACACTTATGATCTGGAAAGTGAAATTTGGCTCATGGAATGGAAACAATCAGTCTGCATACCACTACCTATGAAGATAATCTAACACACTATGATGCACCAACTACAGAACCATTACTCTGATCAGTCATGCCAGAAAAATACTACTTGGTATCATCATGAAAAGACTACAACATAAGCTGGAAGAAGAGTTAAATGAAGCACAGGCAGGTTTCAGACCGGGCGAGGGAACCAGAAACCATATTTTAAATGTGGAACATCATAGAGAAAGGCAGACAGTTTAATGTCGACATCTACACATGCTATATTGACACCAAGGCATTCATTTGTATACAATATAAGAAACTTTAAAATATCATGAGCGACATAGGTTTCCCACTACACCTAATCCATCTCATCAAATTATTATATCAAGACCAGCAAGCATAGTGAGAGTAGACAGTGAAACATCTGATTGGTTCGGCTTGGAAAAAAGAGTCAGACAATGATGAGTCCTATCACCGTATCTCTTCAACATTTAAGCAGAGAACATAATAAGAAATGTAAGAAATGACCAACAGAGAAACAACTTTGACTTACTCAACATCGGAGATCATAACTAAGATATGCGGAAGATACAAAATTATTGGGCACACAGTCAAACAGGTCTTGAACACCTCATAAACTCATTAAAGAACACAGTGAAAAATTAAACCTATTTCTTTATTGCAATCAATATTTATAGCTTTACCGAAGAATCCTGTTGCAGTAGAATGTGAAGACCACTGAACAATCAGCTTTATGAACCAGATGACCCGCCCGTGTGTTGCCAGGGCCCAAAAGGGGAGCAAAGAATAGCAACACTGTTTACCTTCCACGCATGTCGTAAAAGGTGACTAAGGAGGTTATGGGATGGAGTTGGCTGTCCCATCCCATATAGGGTCAGTGACTCAAAGCCATGCTGAAGTCAGATGTGTCAGGCCGAAAGGCGCAGATATCGCAGCAATGCTGCACACCATGACACAACGCATTCCGTTCTCCGGACTACATCCTGATAATCTGCAGGAGTTTTAGAACGAACGCAGAAGAAGAAGAAGAACCAGATGACCTACTTCGTATAATCATGAGACGAACGAGTAAGAGGAAAATTAAAACCAGAAATTGCAGAAGAGCAATGTGGATTTGTGGAAGGAAAAGGCACAAGAAATGCCCTATTTATAATACAAACATTGATGGAGAGGGCAATATAAGTAAACAATGACCTGTACTTGTGCTTCATAGATTATAGTAAAGTATTTGATAATGTGAAGCATACAGTAATGAAAAAAATATTAGAAAATCTCAATTTTGATGGGAAAGATCTAAGGATAGTAAGAAATATGTATTGAAAACAATTAGCTGTGATGAGGGTTGACAGTAATGTAGAACTCCAAAAGACAGAGATAGGCTTCAGATAAGGATGTGTAATATCACGAGATCTTTTCTCCCTGTATACAGAGAATATTATGCAAAACATAGAAAGGATGTCAGGAATAACAGTTGAAAGTTATAATCTGAATAATCTAAGATATGCTGACAATACATATCTGATTTCAGGGAGCAAACAAGAACTCCAAGCCCTGTTAGACATGGTAGTACAAGAAAGTGAAAACAAAGACCTCAGTCTAAAAGAAAACATAAGTAATGGTTGTTTCAAAGAAGTACACACTGTCAAAATGCAATATTACCCGGTACTATTAATGATGCAAAATTAAATCAAGTGGATAAAGTCAAGTCTGGTGGCACCATTTTAACATCAGATTGCAGGTACTCCAATGAGATCAAAGACAGGATGGCACAGGCAAAATCAACATTTACAAAAAATGAGAAACATTCTATGCAATGGAATAATATAAATGCATTCTAGAGTTTGAGTGCTAGGATGTTATATTGAGCTAATCCTTCTTTATGGAATTGAAGCATGGACAATATACAAAGTGCCCAAGATAAGCTGGAGGCAATTGAGATGTGGTTTTTACGAAGAATGATGAAAATACCATAGAGAGCCAAGAAAAATAATGTAGAAGTAAGTTCTCATAGATGCTGGAGGAAAATGACAAATTATAGCAACATTTAGAAACATACAATCAAGATTTTTAGGGAATGTGATGAAAACAGTACAACTTGAATATTTAGTAACCACCGGAAAGATTAAAGGGAGAAGAAACAGAGGAAGACTAAGAGATAAATTTCAGGATGGATTGTCAGTGTGGCACAAAAAAGAAGTCACCAACTGAACTTATTAACGACACAAGAGACAAAGAGTTGTGGAGAGGCATGATTGCCTACGCCACTAAGAATGGCACTTGATTGATTTCAGAATAGAAATAAGACCAAGATTATGACAAGCGACAAAACCACTAGCAAGTTCTCAATCAGTATCAACAAACAGCAAATTATAAAGAATCTACAGTTTTGAATACCTTGGTTCTCTTATCAACAGTAACAGATAAAGTCAAGTATCTTGGCACCATTTTAACATCAGATGGCAGGTGCTCCAATGAGATCAAGAGCAGGATAGCATTCCTCTATTTCTTCTCCCCTTATATTACTCCACTGCATAGAATTTTTCTAATTTTTTAAAATGTTGATTTGCCCTGTTGGTTACTATGAAGAAATCAGAAGGAGGTTAGCTATCGTGTCAAAAAAGCTGATACAAATGAAAAACATGGCTGAACTGCTGCAAAACAACAAAAACTAACATTCCTAAGAGCTTGCATATTCCCAGTAACAATATATTGGTGTGAATCCTGGACAATCACCAACAAAAGGAAAAATAAAATAGCAGCATTTGAAACAGAATGTTACAGAAAAATCCTCAGAATACCATGGACCAAAAATATCACCAATATAACCATCCTGAGAGAAATGAATGTAGAAGAAATTGCCTAAACAGCATGGTTCTTTCCAGAAAACTACAATATTTTGGCCATATTAAACACCATGACAGCCTAGAGAAGACCATAATGGAGGGGATGATGCCAGGGTGATGAACAAGAGGCTGCCCAAGAAGAAGATGGATGCAAGATATCAAAGACCACCTGAACATGACAGTAACAGAAGCAGGCAGATTGGCTCAAGATCGACAGAAGTTTGGAAAGGCTATGATGACTGTTACATCCTGTTCAGGATATGCTACCTAATGAGGAGAGTAGATATAAAAATAAATGTTTATCAAAGACACATGCACAACGCTGTACAAGGAGCTAATACATACATAAGAAGAAGATATCCTGAAGATCTATTATCCTGGGTCACTCCAAGTATGTACCGTATTTATTTATATTTTTAATCTAATGTTTCCAGAAATGCAGAAGTTCTTGGGATCTCTGTTCTTTAGTTGGGATAGTCAGATGTATGATCCCTCAATAAATGAGTGTGCTCAGGCCAACACATCTGACCTTAATGAAGAACTTGGACAGGTATTGTGTTTCCTTCCTTTATGTTATTTATGTTTTGTTTTGTTACTTTTTGTGTAGGAGCTGGATGTCTTTTGCATTTCATTCTCATTATTTTTCCCATACCCATTTCCGTCTGTCAATATTGAACGCACCTAATTCTGCACCTAATCTAAAAGCCGTGACAAAATGGCCACTTCTGCAATGGTTTTTGTAGGGAAACCATTGTCCAAGTCTTGGCATTGTTGTTTTTATATAGTTGTGTTGTCTTAATTGGTTTTTGTTTCTTGACAAAGGTCCCAATAGGACAGACACATTGAAAATTGCCTTTGTTCTTTATTTTATTGTTATTTCTGATTTATGTATATAGATAATTATATTCAGTAACCGTTATAATTAACTTCGTATTTACCTCTTATTTGTCTGGTTACTGCGGCACTTTCCATTTTGTCAGACATCCTCTGATGTATTGGTTATTTATACAATAGAGGTGCAGTGGAAGTTTGAGAAAGAATGCAAATCATCTTTGCTGTGGTGAATCCTGCTGAATACCACTACCTGGATAGTGGAAACAACTCCTTTATTTACAGTTTGCATCAAATTTCAAGGAAATCACAACAGAATCTCCTCTGAAGTAGAGGATTGCTATATGTGGCATTGCACCTACAGCCACAATGTGTAATCTGTCTGTTATTTCATTTGATGAAATTATACTCCCTATTTATTTGAAATAACCAGGGTTTAAATACCACATTAAAGCAAGTTCATCAGAATATGTCTCAAAGGTATGGAAATGACTATGAATTTGATTGTTGGGTCATCTGGGACATGTTAAGATCTGGAAAACATCTTCATTAAATAAAATCCCTTCAGAAACATCAGTCTGAAGATGAAAGTAAACTCCATTGCCAGGCCTAGGTAACTAGTGACAAACTTGTACTCACTAGTACTCTCTAGGAGGTTATCAATTAACTAATTAATCAATCAATCACTTCATGTAGAATGTGAAGGTAATCACTTCATGCCTCTATACATTTTTCTCTCAGGTTGAATATCTGTTCACAGACAAGACTGGAACATTGACAGAAAATACCATGATGTTTAGAAGATGTTGTATTGGCTCACGGCAGTTTGAAGTCATCAACGGAACATTTCATGAAAGAGTAGATAACCACATTGCTGATTTGGCATTAGATGTACAATTCACAGTAAGTTTTGTGTGAGCAATTTTAAAGACTTATTTACCTTTCATTAATTTGTTAATTAGGGCATATTTTCCTATTAAAGAGTGCAGGGAGGATTGCTACTTTATTCAATGAAGATGATGAAGTTATTCCTTTAGTTGTGAGCAGCATAGCTTTTGACACATGATAATGATGAAGTAATTCTTTTAGCTGTGAGCAACATAGCTTTTGACACATGGTAATGATGAAGTAATTCCTTTAGCTGTGAACAGGTAGCTCTTGACAGTCTATAATCTTTCTGACAAAAGCACAAGTACTTTCGAGTAATTGAGGTGACACCCAAACTGGAATAACGTTTGTTGTTTCAAAGTCATGGCTATGTAGGAGGTTTATGAATGCAGGTTTGGTTCCTATAGCGAGCAATGCGGCAGTATCACAAGATTGTCATGTCCTGCCAAAAGTAATTCTGGGCCAACTGGTTCATCATTCTTTCATCTGCTTAGTTGACCAATCTGCATTGATGGTACATCTGGCATTCCTAACCACCTAGGAGATTGTCACAAGGGACAACAGTGTAATATCATTTGTCCTGCATTGCTTCTATATCTATGGGAACTATTTTTTAGAGGATAAAAGCAAGGATG
Source organism: Meghimatium bilineatum (assembly GCA_034231615.1). Lineage (NCBI taxonomy): Eukaryota > Metazoa > Mollusca > Gastropoda > Stylommatophora > Philomycidae > Meghimatium > Meghimatium bilineatum. The sequence continues at coordinate 69,624,527 of CM067299.1, read as the reverse complement.
TCTTTTCAGAGATCTTTCAGCAGTGCTTCCAATATTGGTAGGAACACTGGGAGAAGTTGGTGCAGTCCCATAGATAGCAGTTTGAAGGGGATTAGTTTCAGATCTACAAGTTAGTAACTTAAATTTTTTAGACTTCTGGGGCAGATAATTTTTAGACTTTATGAATATCCCTTGTTTTTATGGAAATCAAATGAAATCAGCTAAGAAATTATAACACAAATGTTAAATCATTGTTTTATATTGAGTTGATCCAGGAAAGAAAATTTGAAACCTCTGACCCTAAGTAAAATTCTAGTCCTGTTTGACATGAACAATAAAGTAGGTGGTCCTGTGTGCTAGCCATGAACATTAAAAAAGTCTTGACAGTTTATAAGAGTAGACTAAAAGCCACTGTCTTGTCACAATCTTCAAATCATTTTCTGAGTTAAAGGTGTTCCTGTCCAGTAGTAATACGAGGGGTGGTTGAAAAGGTTTGCACTTTAATGTGATGGAATCAAAACATTTACCTGAAAATTGGTGTGAACTTTTAGAGTACTTCTCTATGTATTCACCCCTCACTTCTCACATCTCTTCTTCACCTTCCTACTGAACCATGTCTCCACTTCAGTAATCAAGTCCTGGATCTCAGAAAATGATGATCATGAAGCGGATTCTTCATGCTTAGAAACAGGAAGAAGTCATTCGGTGCTAAGTCAGGTGAGTAAAGTAGATGGGGTACGATTTCATACCCTCACTGCTGGGCAAAGACAATAGAGTTATGAGCTGGCACATTGTCCTGAAGCAGATGAACACCTCTGGACAGCATCCCTCATCTTATGCACTTAATTTCGTCTCATAATTTCTTGAGAAGTCTTTGGCAGTACATTGAGTTGATAGTATGACCAAGAGAAAGGTAATCAGTGAGTATTACCCTGCGACAGTCCCTGTGGAGGGAACCATCTTTGCCTTCTTTGGTGGTGGTGAAAAGGAATGTTTCCATTTTTTGATCTGGTTTTTAAATCTCAGGATCACAGAGATGCACCCAACATTCTTCCACAGTAACAAATCTATGAAAAAACTAATCTTTGTCAGCATTGCAAATGTCCAACATCTTTGTGGATGCTTTGGCTCAGCACTCCTTTTGAATTGGCTTTAGAAGACAGTGAACCCACCTAGTGCACACCTTTGACATGTGAAGCTGCTCATGCAAAATCTTCAATATGGTCCCATGACCCAACTCAGCCATGATTTCCTCAATGATAATGGCCTGTCTGAGAGGACTAGGGCCTCCACTCTTGCAATGTTGCTTGCATCCTCTGCAATGGACAGCCTGCCGCTCCTTGGCTCTTCTTGGCATGTCCCATTTGAAAGTGATTTTTCCATTGCTTCACAGTATCATGTGAAGCAGAGACATCCTTATAAATGGCAAACATCTCATCATGAATTTTTTTTTGCAGATTTACCCTGCAAGTACAGGAATTTGATTACGCAACAAGACTTCATTTTATCCATGACACTGCATCATACTCAACTGAACTAGTTTCCCATCAATTCCTCTTTCATGCGCATCACCGAGCGAGCCACTAATGTGCGGGAATTGTCAACCAATAGTGCGTTTTTAAAATGATACACATCAATCCCACCTGTCTTTACGATTTCTTAGTAAAGTGTGAAACTTTTCAACCACCCCTCATATATTTAGATGTATCACCTGTGTGTTGTCAAAAAAACCCAAAAGGGAGCAAAGAATCACAACCTTTACCTGCCATGCACATCATATGAAGTGAGTAAGAATGTTTGGGATGAAGTTGGCTGTTCTATCTGATAGAGGGTCTTAGTGACCTAGAAGCCATGCTGAAGTCAGATGTGTGAGACCAAAAAGTGCAGATATTGCAGCAAGGCTGTAAACCATGACGCAACACATTCCATTCTCTGGTCTACATCCTGCTAATTTGGAATTTGAAAAGGAATGCAGAAGAAGCAATAATAAAAATGGAGAATTTATTGACTTATTTGCATGGTGGCTGGGTCTAAGTGGTAATTTTAGCAGCTTGCTGGTGATAAAGAGTTATCAACTTAAAAATTCTTTTAAATGAAGTACCGTCTCATTGAAGATTCTCACAGGGATTACACCATTTCTGCTATCAGTAATGGATAGAACTGTTCTAAATATGCAGAATAATTTGTGTGAACAGAACATGAATTATTAAATTTACCATTCGAAGAATATATTAAATCACACAAAAAAATAGTTAACAGTTCACAAATAATGCTGACTCTATTGTAGCTACAGGAATTTGGGCACAGCTGTTGAGATCTTCCTATGTCAGAAAGAAATCAGAGCACAAATGACTATTGTCCAACATGTTTGAATGACATGAGGAAACTTCTAGCATTCAAGAAATTCATGAAAAAATCTTATGAATATTTTCATAAGGCGACAAATCCCACAATGTACTCAGGACACAAGAAGGCTGTGTCCAGAAAACTCTTCTACCCCTGGCGCCGAAAGGCAGCAAAGGATTTCAGCGAAAAGATAGATAGATAGACTTATGAATAAAAGTCATAAAAATGATAAAATGCTATATCTTCTCTACATGAATGTATGGCTCAGAAACATGGATAATGAACAAACAAATTGATAGAATTCTGAAGATAAAATTGATCTCTTTGAGATGTGGGTATATAGAAGAATAGGGAGAACTTTATGTGAGAATAAAGGCTTTAATTGCATAATTAACAAAATGATGGTATGAGAACAAAATTGTTGATGAAGTTCTGAAATTCTTTTTAGAGGTTCTGATGACACTATAAATGAAAAAATAAATTTTTTGAGGGAAATAAAAATCAAAATAAATCAAGTATTTTGGGCATGTGAGAAATGACACCTTGTTGAAGACTTTACTTGAGGGTAGTTGAGGGAAGGCGAGCACAAGGTAGGCAGATATACAAATGGGAGGCAAACATGAGATAAACAGGATATAGTCTATCAGAGTGCACTACCATGGCAAGAGACAGGATGTTTGAGGTCCATTGCAGCTAACCTTGATACAGAGATGGCACTTGATGATGGTGAATGATGCTGATCCTTGCATAAAAACATGAATTTATATTCCTCAGCCAGAAATGGATGAGTTCTTTAAAGTTCTGGTTTTGTGCCATACTGTGTGGGTTGATCGACATATGGGACAGTCTACTGCCAGTTTATACAGCTCTACTGGGGAAGAGTATGATTATCAAGCCAGCTCACCTGATGAGAAGGCGCTTGTTGAAGCATGCTGCAAGTAAGATTGAGGAGGGAGTTTGTTGAAGTATGCTGGAAATAAGAGTGGGAGTTAACTAGAAGTATGCTGGAAATAAGATTGAGTTTGTTGAAAGTTGCGGAAGTAAGGTAGAGAGAGTATGTTGAGGTATGCTGAAAGTAAGAGTGGGTGACTGTTGAAGTGTGCTGGCAGTATGAGTCAGTAAGTGTTGAGATATGTAGAAAGTAAGAGTGGGTGAGTTTGTGAAAGAGTGCTGGAAATAAGAGTGATTAATTTGTTTACATATAACTAACTTTTTTCCAGTAGTCTTTAATTACTTTTTTTTCTGTTTACTAAGAGCAGGGGTGGGCAGGTAACCTTTTTTCTGTATGCTGTTCAAATTGTGATATGTATAATTGTATTGGGTCATATCTGCTATCTAGAAGAATTGAAGAGCTTGACCACCTTTCATTTTTTAGTTCTTTGATGAGATAAAATGATTTGTTTACATCTTAGACAGGGCTTGCTTGTTACCTCCTTCTCTGATCATCAAAAGGGGCAGACAGACACTGTCTGTTCATGTTTATTTTAGTTCTGTACAAATAATCAATTTGCAACAGCAAATATTTATTGTACCCATTTCCTGTTTATCACTGGTAAATACTAAATAAGGTAAAAAGGTTACGAGAAATACCTAACTATCGATGTAAAACAAAAATAGAAACTAATAAAATAAAGGACAAGAACAATAACCAGGACCTTTTTCCAAGAAACAAATACCCGGTAACGATCAAACAAAACCAAACCATAAAGATATTGAAAATTAAGATGACTTGGACAATGTTTTCCTTACCAAAAAATGTTTTGTTGGCATTTGTGCCATTTTTAAGACATGTGTGGTGCATTGTTACTTGGCAACACTTTTTGGTAAGGAAAACATTGTCCATGTCACCTTAATTTTCAATACTTTTATGGTTTTATCTTTTTTAATTTTTATTTGTTTCAAAAAGGTTCCAGTTGGACTGATACATGAGTTATTGTCCTTGTCCTTTGTTTTATTGGTTTTTATTTGTTTTACATTGAAAGTTAGGTATTTCTAGTAACCTTTTTACCTTATTTAGTATTTACTATTTATTCTTTTGGTTACTGCAGTATGTACCATTTCGTCGGACATCCTCCAATATTGTGGTTATTTATACCTGAATATCTCTGTTTAGTGTCATGGTTTATAGCTTAGTTGCAACAACTTCTAATTTGGTTTTTTTGTGAGCTCAGGTGCTCAGTGCATATATACCTTTTAAACCAGACTGGGAAGCAGCAAAAAAGAGCTTGATTGGCTGGATTTGATCTGTAAGCTGTATTTTGCACCCCTCCTCTGATAACCTGGTTACCTTAAAAGTGCTGTTGATAGATTCCACAGGAAGTATGTGTGTCACTCTTGTTCCCTATGTATGGGATTGGATTTTAACTTAAGCTCCAAATTGATGTTTCTCTTGGCATTTGTTTTGATGTGGATATTTTCTAGATCTTTTTCAAGTTCCAGATGAATGATTTATTCAATGTGGGTATAGTCTTGTGCAATACCACACTCTTTTACTCTGGAGGAGGCTTTGCTTGGATTTTCTTGCAGTCTCAAAGCATGCTGCAGATAAAAGTGTTTATTCCCTCCAGGTGGCAGGCTTCATCATAGCACAGTGATATGTTGCTACTTGCTTAATTTCCATACAGATCTATTCACTCCATGAGGTGAGATAAGTTCTTATGAATTCTAACCTGAGTGCATGAAGTACAAGCTTTACTCATCTCTGATTTCTGTGACTTGATGAAGTTGGATATATGAGATGGTGAGCTGCAGATATCAAAATCAAACTGGATACTGTGTCACAATGCATTCCTTTCAGAAAGACTGCATCCTTCCATTCTTGTTTCTTCTTATATTCAGCAACATTTGGTATGTGGCAAATCTCCTCACAAGATAGTGTGGCAGTCACATTTTTATAACAGATCTATTAGCAAGATATAATAATCAGGCAGACTTCAGGGATAGTTTCCAAGAAGAAAAAAACACATTAGCGGTGTTCACTGACCGTGAGCAAGTCTATGATAGAGTCTGGAGAAAGGGATGTTTGCTGAAAATGAGCAGAATGGGGATAGGTGGGAAGGTATTGAATGGATAAAGTCTTACAAATAGGACCATAGCTGCCAGTTATGCTTGTATATATCCCAGAAAAGACCAGTGGAGGAGGGACTGCTAAAGGCTCCCCTCTTGCTGTACACTTTTCCTTTTCTTCATTTATGACCTGATGAAATATCTTAATGTGTCGAAAGCATTATTTACTGATGACGTTGCCATCTGGACTACTGACAAAAATCTCATCCTGGCAAAAGTAAAGATCAACAGAGCTCTCCTCACAATCTCAGTATTGTAGGAACTAAAAATCAATACACAGAAAACTACCTACACCATTTTCTGTTGAAGTCACAAAGCAGCTAAACTCTCTGCCAACTGTATCTTGACTATGTGAATCAACAATGGATAATAATGTTCCTTTTCACACCATTGTGAGCAACACTACCATTTCATTTCTGATGAGATCCCTGACATAGCGGTCTAGAAGGAAATGAATAAAGCAAATAGACTTGTAAAAATAGGTCCATCAGCAAAGACCTTGTAGTATGGGAACAGTCAAACAAATTCTCAGAAACAACACTAGGGAAATCTGGCTGAACAGATGAACAAATGGGCTGATTAATCTAAATGCATTTAGAGAAATGACATGGTCAAAGAACAATGACAGCATAATCAAACTGCAGAATAAATCTATCCCCTATCTTTCAGTTTCTAACAGGACATATGAGAGTCAATAGCCATTGAAATCATATAAGTCACCAGCAATTATAAATTTGTAGTCCCATCAAAACAATGAAACACCACCTTAATGACTACCCTTCCCTTTCAACTGTCAGGAAAAAAACTTTTACGGACACTATACCAGTCACTAACTTACTGTATGGATCACTAAGTCAACTTCAGAAGTCCTACACTTTTTTATATATGGCATTGAGCTGCCAAAAGTAGAACTACTCAGCAACAATTGATATAGACAGCAACAACCGATATGATCATCAAGTTATATCTGTCATAGTAAGCATGTAAAAATGTAGTTTCAATGTTCAGTTTTGCAAGTTTATTCTAAAGCTGTGATATACGTATCCTCCAGTCAAGCACATTCAATTTCAGCAATACTACATTCTGTGAACTGGCTGAAGTTTGAGGACAAATACAGAAAAAAAGACTGTAAATTTCATTTGATCTAAAATTACTAAAGGCCCCTGAGGGTGATGTGAGTGTGAGTATTGATGTTAATTCTAGCTTATTTTTCTGTTGACATTTTTACCTTTGATCGCAGATATGGAATAATCTACCATGGAAGTAGTGATGATATCCAGGAGGTCTCATTCCATCAACAGATGAGGAGATATAAGCTGTTACACACCTTGCCATTTGACCCAATCAGGAAACGAATGAGTGTTATAATCCAAGATGAAAATAGTAAGTAATGATAAATGTGTGACTTCAACTGTTTTCTGTCCCAATTTATAAAATGTAAGTCTTTCACTGTTTTCTGTCCCAATTTCAGGGTAACGACATGTATGTAAATATTTTGCCTAATAGACTAGACTTCTACATCTAATCCTATGGTTTGGAAAAGAAACAGAAATTCAGTGGGTGTCAGGGCATTTTAACATACCACAAAATGAGCCATAGAAAAATCATGAAAATAAGGTTGGTCACTTTAACAATAATAATCGCTATATTTAATTTGACTAATACAACAATCAATTACTTACAGATCAAAGTTATAACAAAACTAATAAATGTAATAAAATAATAATGCCTAGAAATTGTGTGTTCTATAATATCAACAATATCATATGGATCAGAATACTGGAGAATAACAGCAAGTATGTTGAGCTTCCCATACTACATGCCTGAAAAAAACTCTTGCATATATTTTGGCTAGTAACTATCTCAAACCAAGAGCATCTTGTATGCTGCCAACAGAAGGATATGAATGTTGTTATAAAGGAAAGATGTTGGCGGTGGATATTGATTACTGATTTTCTAAACTGATGTTGGTATACTCTGGACATTCCCCATAGATATTCTGTCATTAGGGGGTAAAATTAGAAAGATAAAATAATCGATCGTTCATTCTCCTCTACCATTTCTCAGAGTAATTCCAAACTCCTTCAGTCTATTAATAACAGTCTCGTTCACCAATATGTCTTTGTCTAAAAGACATGCATAGAGAATTTGGTTTTCCTTAGGAGAGTAGTACATCTGCTACACATGGAAATAGAATGTGTGGTGAAAACTGTCCTAAGATGAACATCCAGTGGGAGTTTGAGAATGAACGCTGAAGAAAAAACTGGTACATGGTACAGTGAACAGCAAATGACAAGAACATGTAAAGGAGGCAGCAGATTAGAAGAAGAGGCATCAGTTTTCAGATCAGAACCCTGAAGATAGCATATCCTAATGTATTTCTCTCATTCAGCAGGTGAATATTCTCTACTGTGTAAGGGGGCTGAAATTGCTATAATGGACAGAGTCATAAGTGGTGATAAAAACACATGTCAGAGGCATATTGATGAGTACGCTGTGGTAAGTTTATTTTTCATATTTTACTAATAATCACTAATCAATATATTGTTTCACATTTATTGACTTTTTTAATGGTCTCATCATAATCATCATCAAGTGTCATCTCCATATCGAAGTTGGCCGCAATTAATCTCCAACATCCTCTTGTCTCTTGCCTTGATGATGTATTCTGAAAGACTATTTTGTCCATCTCATGATGCTTCCTACCCAGTGGTAAGTAAATATGAACACAGATAGATAATTTGGTATTGAAGTGTTACCAATAAAAATTAATTTGCCTGTGTGTTATCGGGAGTCAAGAGAATAGCAACACTGTTACCTACCATGCACAGCTAAGAGGTAACTAAGGACGTTTTTGAAAGTGGAGTTGGATGTCTCATTTTACAGAGGGTCAGAGGTGACCCAGAAGTCATTCTGAAGTAAGATGTATCAGGCCAAAAGGTACAGATATTGCAGGCAAGCTGTAAACAATAACACAATGTATCCTGTTCTCTTGACTACATTCTGCCAGTCTGCAGGAGTTTTAGAACAACTCGTAAGAAGATTCTTATTTTTAGTTCTTTGTATTGTCTAATTTATATGTCCATTTGTAGGTCATGGGGATTTCATGGTTTCTGTGGCTCATTAACTATACACTACTTATCATGTAATTTCAAATGTATTCACATTATAAAATCACCAATTATTACCAATATCCAACAGTAATTTACATAGTAATGATTCAATTTCCACTTCAACATCTTCAACATTCCTGCTATAGGCCTACATACTTGACTTACCCTTCCCATGCCTTAGACATTACATAGAGCTTGCTATATCACATGATGCATCTTTGTTGTGGGAAAGTTTCTCAATCTCATCAAGGTAATCAATGCTCATCTTAGCTTCTTTTGTCAGTTCTATTTAATGTTTCTCTGGGGAAACTTTGTTTTGATTTATTCTGCTGTTCCCCATCTGAGGGCTTGCTTTATAATTCGTTTGTTGTTTCTTATTATTTCAACACTTGCTATGTGACTGAGAATTGGCATAATTTGTGGATTTTTTATGCTGAAGGTTCCAGTGTGACACCTCTGTAACCTTTAAGGGTTATGGGTTTTATTATTATATTGTATATTGTGGTGGGTATAGGCATATGTCCATTATTTTAAAATTAAGGATGAAACTATTAAATTAAAGTATTGTGCATGCACATTTCTCTTATTCTGTATTAGTCTTGTAATCCTTTCGTTATATATAAAAGTATATTTTACGTACTAAAAGATATTAGACAAAAATTGCTTACATTGGTGTCTATAATTAGGTTGGCATTGTCGCCATAGTTTCACAGTACATTTAAACTTGCTGCAATGTTAGAGTACTTGTACAATAGAGTACTATTTCGGTATAATTATAATGTGCTCTCTCTTTCAGTGTGACATGTCCTTTACAAAATGTTGTCTTCACTGCCACTCTGTAAGTCTCTCTGTTCTGTGCAAGCTGCTAGCTTCTTCTGGTGTCATGTTCAGAAGGTCTTCGATATCATGTGTCCATCATAGTCTTGGTCTGCCTCTTGTCCTGTTTCTTAGAAATTTTGCCTTTATGATTAATCTTTTTAAACAGTTGTCTCTTTATATGTCCAAAATATGTTAGCTTGTGTTTGTTTTGGATAGTTTTGAGGAACCATTCTTCTTCTACTGGAATATAGTTGTCACTGGAAAAATATAGCTCCTTAATAGTTGTAACTTTTTTTCTGTTTGCTCCTTGCCATGGATTTTTAATCTGTGATGTTTTTTATAGTGCCATTGTTAATCTTTTTATAATCTCTGCAGAGCAAACTCCTGTGGTCTTGATGGTTGACCTGAGATATTCAAAGTTGCTGACATTTTCTAGTTGTTCTAAACAGTGATTATTTTAGGTGTGAGTTCAACGCTTCTGACCACATGCACAAAAAATCCATTCCATTTAGTGCAAGTAATAATCCTTATTTCATCAATCAACAAATATTAATTCATAATATGCTTCCAATTTTCCTTATTTCATCAGTAAATTTTAGTTCATAATATTCTTTTAATTTTACTTATTTCATCAAGAAATATTACTCATACTATTATTTTTATTTACTGGATGATATGTTTGATATTCTGATATGATTTACATTTGATTTGCCAGTTAGGTTTGAGAACTCTGGCTATAGCAGAACGCAGACTCTCACAGCAGGACTATACAGATTGTAATAGAAAGCTGACAGAAGCTAAAAATTCAATGATAGGAAGGGAAGACAAGGTAAGACATGATTTTGATATTTGGGGATGAATAAATAACATTTAAATTTTACTCATTGAAGGGACTTCTCAGTTAAAATCAGTGAAAGAGCATGGTCCCACAGATAGCTGGATCAGCAGTCAACCAAGCGTTAGAAGGAACTCTTTTTTCTTCTGTCATTACGACAGGGAAGTGTGTAGGTTATCATCCAACCTCTTTAAAATTGAGATAAAATTATAAATACATATCCCTTTTAGTAGACCATGTCCGACATTAGCATACAATTAGAATGAATGCATGAGTGATTCACACACCAATTTTCTTACAACCATGACAAATAACCATCATCAGGTAGTTTATCCTGAACAAGATGTCATCGCAGTCTTTCAAAACTCCAATATTTTATCTGATCTTCTTAAGCGTTCATTCTCAAATTCACTCCCGCTGGATCTTTCTTGTAGCAGGACAATGGTCCTACTAGATTTCTAGCAAGATGTAGTTCAGATAATGGAAATGCACCGTGTCACCTTTTATTTGCGCCAATAGTCTGACACATCCATCATCTAATCAACGTTCATGATCTTCTGTTTCTATGTGTGTCATCTTCAGATCTTTTATACCTTGTGTCCATCTCCTTCATGGTCTGCCTATTTTTTTTGTCACCCAGTATTATGATCTTTTTTAGGCTTTCATGGACTTGGGTATTGTCAAAATTTTATTTTTTTATAGACAACCTTGTTATTTAGCCAGATTTATTTCGCATTAATCTCTCTCAATATGACCCTCTTGGTGGTCTTTTTGGTCAATGAGGATTCTTCTTTCATTTTATTAGTGATTGCTCAAGATTCACACTTGTTTATTGTCACTGGGAATATTCCGAGTCTAAGGAAACAAATAAATAAAGCAAATTCTGTATGGAACAGTTGATATTGTGAATATTACAAACAAAAAATCATATCGTAAGAGAAGAGCAAATGAAGATGGTATGAGAGATCAAATAGAGAGAGTGAGATAGAGAGAGAGAAAGAGACAAATATGAAAAGAACAGACTAGAGAAAGAAAAAGCAATAGAGCACAAATAACCAAACAATAGGAGGAAAATATTGAAAAGTAGAGAGAGATGTGTCATGGGAGCAAATAATAATAATAATAAGAAAATAGAGTGATGATACATGCACGTTAGATGAGCTAAATATTAGTAATAAAAAGTAACTAATAAAACAGGTAACTTAGCACAATCTGTCCTGTTCAATTGTTGAAGCAAATGTGCCAAAACATGCGGGACTCAAGATCAAAAGATGCAATAGTAGCTGATGAATGGGCAAAGCCTAAGTATCGAGCTGGCCATGTGGTAAAGGTAAGTTATACAGCAAACATAAGCCAGTTTTCCACTCCTAGAAAGATGCAGGAGGAGGCAAGAAAAACATCCTCAGGCAATGAGAGGCAATGAAGTCGGACACAACGAATAAACAATCTGTTGTCAAATGGGATTTGCCTTGATGACACAAGTGATACAAGTCTATATGATCTCAAGAAATAATTTGAGACATAAATTCAGAATAAATTATAACATTTATTTATTTATTGACTTTTGATTCATTTTGTGCAATGATTATAGCTATGGTAAGCATTGCCACACAATGCAAGAAGACTGCATAAAAACTGCATTAAACCTACAACAGGAAATATAAATAATCAAATATATTTCAAAAGAATATCCGGATATAGAGGCAAAGGTAGATGAAGAAAAGTGAATAGAAAACATCAAAATGACCTTTAACAAACATGGACTCAATGCATCAAAGGCAACAAATCTGGCTTTTGAATTAAAGTTCATACCTCATCATTTTACCAAATACTATCTCAGAGTGCAAACTATGTCTTTTATTTTAGCTGTTTGAAGTATACAATGAGATTGAGGAGAATTTTACTCTTCTTGGAGCTACGGCTGTGGAAGACAAGCTGCAGGATCAGGTGCCTCAAACAATTGAAGCTTTGAGACTAGCAGGAATTAAGGTAACATGGGGATATTCTTCTGTGTTTCTTTAGTTGTACAGTTGTTTTATGCTCAATTAGAAAATATTGTGTTAAAAATTCTGACTTTTTAAAGCAAAATACGAGGCTTGTTTAAATGAAACTGTGATGTTTCACATTGAACACGATGCATACATCGATGAACAAATGGTCACGTGGTCTTTCTGTTAATATGTTTAGTATTCTGTGCAGAGAGTCAACAACATGGCTGGTGTGATAATAAATCCACGCAACAACATGGCTGGTGTGATAATAAATCCACGCAACAACATGGCTGGTGTGATAATAAATCCGCCCAGATTTGACCAACAAGCAGTAATTCAGTTTCTTACAGCTGAAGGATATTGACCAATCAACATTATCAAAGAATGCAGGAAGTATATAGTGGAAACATGTTTTATAGACAATAGTGAAGGATTGGGCAGGAATGTTTTGGGAAGGGTGACAGGTAGCAAATGATCTTCCTTGGCTGGGTCAGGCACATTTTGTTGCGACAGAAGAAGCCATCACAGTGATGGGTGCAGCAATATGTGTTGACAGTCACTGAAATTTTTGTTCACTAGCTAATTAATTCTCTATGTCATTAGGTACAGTTAAAATTAGTGTTCCAAAGACACTGAAGTATTGTAAGGTGTGTTCTCAGTGGGTACCATGGTTATTGACTTAACATCATAAGGAGGAATGAATGGGGAGAAGTATGAACCATTTGCAACATTACTTGTTGCAAATAGTGGCATGAGACAATATGTGGTGCCACCACTTTGAGCCATACAGCAAAGTAGCCAGCATGCAATGAAAACATCCTGGATCACCAAAGAGCAAAAAATTAAAATCACAAATTTCTACAGGAAAGGTTATACTTACTGCATATTATGACAAAGAAGGACTCTTGTTGATGGATTTTCAACAATTTCAACAGTGTGAACATCAATTCTATCTGCTACAAGAACACACTAGACAGCTGCATACAACAATCAAGAATAAGTGATCGGCATACTGTCATGATGTGTCATTCTGTTACATGACAATACTCGCCAGCATGTCACAAAAGTTGGGTCGTCTGTCACAACAAGAAGTGCCTGACCCAGCTGTGGTATTCATCACCTGTTGCCCATCCTGAAATATTCTTACTCAATCCTTCACTGTTGTCTTCGAGGCACATTTTCCAACATACACCACCTATATTCTTTGATGAATGTTGGTTAGTCAACATCCTGTGGAAGTTAGGAAACTGAATCACTGCTTGTTGGTAAAATTTGGGCCGATTCTTCATCACACTGACCATTTTTTGTTGATTGCCTGCACAGGACACTAAGCATTAAAAAAAAAGAGAATGTTCATGTGACCATTTGTTGATCAATGTGTACTTATTATATCAGTGATGGCATCTACATGCTTTCCTGCATGCTGTCAGAGTTGTCAAGCACAGGTGGGTTTGATTTAAGCATACCTCATATATTTAGATGTTACTGAGTTTTATTTGTTTGGATTCCTAGGAATTGCAAAGCAATGAAGTTCTTATTCTCTATTTGCACTGTGGTGGAAATCAATGGCAAACTACTGTATGTATTTATATTGCCTATAAAATCACTACAGCCAAATAATGCTGGGTTGATGTCCTGAATAGGATACACTACCAATTTAGTATGGTGGAGGTTCTTATTTTTTTGTCTTCTGCTTTCATTATCAAACATCTACAAATTAGCAGGATGTAGTCCAGAGTAGTTTGGTGGGAGTTATTTCTCCAGAACTTTCTTTTATACCAAGAAGGTACATCATCATCAGGTGCCATGCCGGGTGGCGTAGGCGTCATGGCTCTCCATAGCTCTTTGTCCACAGTATTATGTATCAAAGTCATTGCTGTTTCCTTGCTGTACCAGGTTGTCAATCTGTCAAATATTTTCTCACGTTGTCGCCCTCTGTCTCTGGCGCCTTCAATCTTGCCTGTTGTGATTATGTTCTCTAAACCTGCCTGTCTCATGAAATGGTCAAAAAAAGAAGATTGCCTTTTTCTTATATTGTTGATTAACCTTTAGCAAGCCAGATTAAAAAATACGAAACGTCTCCCTGCCACCGGATTCTTTTTTGAAAATTTGCGTTATTGATGGTGACTGTTTTGAAAATGTGATAATTTTTTGGTTGTTAGAGATATTTAAATAATATTTGCACATATAAATAAAGAATTGAATTGTGCATATATTGGTGTAATTTATGTCCGTGTGTGTGTGATACCAGACGTATGAGAAAGTGGTAAAGACGTTTTTCACAAAAAACATATATTTTATAACAAATAAAGAGGGAAAAAATAAGGAAAAAAAATAACTTACCTTACATATCGAATTCTTTGGCAACACTGTCAACTAAATCACGCAAATCTGTTGTATTTATGTTCTTTCACTGCGAAATTATCAAAATATAGCCGGGGGAACTGTATAAAACATGTAGATTTGCAGTAAAATCGTTCTTTGAGCTTAGGCCTAGAGTTATTTTTTCTGCCACTTCAAAATATTCGATATCAAACGTACAAGTCCCCAAACCAGCACGGCATTCTGTATATTCACTGCTGTGAAACTAAATAACCTAATAATCCATGATTCAAGCCACGATTCAATGTTATTTTATTCGAAATACGATGAAATAAAGGTCTGTAAAACCGATCCATCATCATGGCATCGTACCGGTGTACAGATGTGGTCAGATTAATTGCTCTTAAACTTTTACGAATAGCTAGCCATTCTTAAAAACGATCATGTCGGAAGTGGTAGATGTATCGGCTTCGATTGCGCATGTCCCCAGCTATGTGCACGGACTGTGGTACGTGTAAATCTCACGATATTATCGTTGGGTGGGCCGGACCGCCAAAAGCGCGCGCGGCCATTTTGTTTTTCGGTGGCTGGATATGATATCGGCTCAGTGAAGGTTAAGGTCTGTTTCACATTTAACTCTTTCAATACCTCTACATTAGTTTTTCTGGCAGTCCATGGTATTCTCAGTATTCTTCTGAAGGTACATACATCTCCAAGATGTATCAGTGTTTTGAGAAGTCTCTTACTCAAATGTGGGTCTATGTTTAGAAGGCATGCATCATTATTTTGTATGTAGACATTTACATCACAGCCTGCACATTTTTTGAATGTATATAATGATCACATATGACCTATTTTAATAATTGAGAATAGATGGGAAAAGAAATTTCTTGATTGACAACATCAAGGAATGGTCTGGGTATGATTTTTCTATACTCGTCCAACTGCCTGAGGATAGTGGTGTAGGGAAGGCTTTTTTTTGTGCTGATGTCTCCAGTGTGGCAACCCTATGACCCTGACAGGTTATGAATATTATTATTATTTGTCACCTACGTTTTACCGTAGAGTCCATTTGTATAGCTTCAATACAGCCAAGATGTCACTATAAAAATAGAGAGCAGAATTTTATGTACTTCTTCTTCTGAATTTGCTCTCAAACTCCTGCTGATCAGCAGGATGTAGTCTGGAGAACAAAATGCACTGTGTCATGGTCTACAGCTTAGTTGCAATATTTGTGTCTTTTGGCCTGACACATCCAATTTCACATGGCTTCTGGGTCACTTTGACCCTACACAAGATGGAGCAGCAGCTACGCCCCAAAACCTCATTAGTTGCCTTTTACGACATGCTTTGCAGATAACAATGTCACTATTCTTTACTCCCCTTTTGAGCCTGGCAACACACTGGTATTCTTGTGCACTTAATAATAGGTATATCTACCAATTTAGTACTCTATGGCTTGTCTGTCTCAATATCAATCATTCCTAAGTATAAATACTCTGTTGTGTTATGTCAGATTTTCTTTTTGTTTTGTTAGCTTCCCTCCAGTTTTTACATTACCATTTATCATTAAACCTCATCTGTACTTCCGATATTTTCTGTGATATGATAATAGACAGTGCCATCCTTTACTCATTATGTGCCATGTTGAGGTATAGATAACAACCTTTAGATGATGATGATGATTCAATCCTTTTCGCTGTGAGCAGGAAGCTCTTGACAGCGGATAGCCCTTCTGGCAAATGCACAGGTTTTCCTCAGTTGTGGTGCAGTTGTGTAGAGTGTGTTGTGCATAGCTGGAAGTTATGGTAATAGTTCTTGTCGGATGTCTGTTAGTTGTGGGCACTGCAGTAGTAGGTGTTCAACAGTCTCTGTGCGTTGCAGTGTCTGCAATTTGATTCGTGTAATGGGTTTATTCTGTTCAGGTGTTTATTAACGGGGGCATGGCCTGTTCTTAGTAACTACCTTTAGATCAAAATGTCCCTGGGGGGGCTACCGACCCCTACCAGGCGCGTCCACAGGTGGCGGATGGTGGAGGGCACTCCATATATAAGCAGCTGCGGACCAAACCGGTGTTGCTGCCTACCAGGACGGGGCGGGATATCAGTCGGTGCTGATTTCCCCACTGAAATACCCCATGTGTCCAGTGACGGGCAGCTTCAAGCGAGTATGAGCCGCTATAAGTTCATGCTGCTGGCATGGAGTTATAAACTCCAAGTCAGGAGCATGCTAGGGGAGGGGGGATTTTTTTTGTATTTTTTTGTTTTGTTTTTTTAAATTGCTGCCTTGCAATCACCATCGGGAGATGGAAAGGCTAGGGGAGACAACCCAGACAGAAAAATCACAACCCAGCCTTCCAAAGACGGAGTGTGTTAGCCAGCGATGGCGCAGATACTGGGATAAATTAGGGCACACACGCTTTTACAGAAGTGTGGTCATGTGACAATCAACCCTGTCATCATGGCGTCGCCTCTTATCAGCGAAAACCGGGGAGGAGCAGAGCCGGGCCGATTGCCTCGAAAGGGCCCACCCAAGCGACCGGTGCCTCTGCTAACCTGGAGGTCAGGGGAAAGCAGAGTAGTGCTACTGACAAAACCAAATGCCTCAGAGATGCTCAGTGGAATGCGGAAGGAGTGTGAAACAAAAAGCCTGAGCTACAGGAATTCCTGAGGAAAAACCAGATTGACATAATGTGCATACAAGAGACGCACCTAAAGGACACACAGAGATTCTTTGTTCAACGTTATGAGTCCTTCTGCCAAGATCGACTCAAAAGAGTCAAAGGAGGTATACTGACGTTAGTAAAAACATCAATACCAGCAGCAGAAGTTAAAAATTCCGGAGAAGGAGAACTGGAACATATAACAGTAAAATTGTTGCTACCTGGTGGAGAAATATCAATAACAAACTGCTACAGCCCTCCTGTCACCAAAATGGAATTTTGTAAACTAAAGACAGAGGAGTTACCTAATAGAAGGTGACTTCAATGGCCACTCACCAAGCTAGGGCTATGAGGATATGGATCAAAGGGGTGAAGAGATTGAAGACTGGATGATGGAAAATAAACTAATTCTAATAAACCAGCCAGATGATACACCACATTCTACTCCAGAGTCTGGAAAAAAACTAGCTCACCAGACCTTGCCATGGCAACAGATGACATAGATAGACATATTACAAGAACAGTAGAAAGTTAACTGGGAGGAAGTGACCATGTACCAGTCATCCTGCAAATCGACAAGTCAGGAAGTACAGGACATCATAGCATGTCCCCAAGCTGGAACTTCAAAAAAGCAAATTGGACCCTCTACAGTGAACAAACAGACCAGCTTTGCCAGAATATCACCCTCACTAACAACATAAACCATAACATCTCACTAATAAACATAGTGATACTACAATCCGCACAGAAGGCAATCCCAAGGGGCAGACGAAGAGAATACAAGTCTTATTGGAATGAGACTCTAGAAAAATTGCATAACGAGCTGAATGATGCAAGACATACAATGGAGCAAAACCCTACAGCAGAAAACACAAAGAAACACAATGAAATCAAACACACGTTCAATGAGCAGAAAAGAACAGAGATACAAAAGAGCTGGCATGAAAAGACCAGCAGTCTAAACATGACAAAAGACACAAGTAAACTATGGAACCTTACAAGAACTCTAAATGAAGAAACAAAGAATTCACACTACAAGACTGTCATCGAAGAAGAGGGAAAATTCCACACAGGGAAAATGGCAGCAAACATTTTAGCTGACTTCTACAAGGAAGAAAGCACAACAACACTCTCTCATACACGTATCAAAGAAGTCAAAAAAGAAATTAAAAGAAAACTGAAGAATCAAAATCCAGAACCCTGCATGAAGACACCCTTCACCATCGCAGAACTAAATGGTGCCATAGGAAAACTAAAAACCCAAAAGGCCCCAGGAAAAGACGGCATAACCAATGATATGATCAGGAACCTAGGGCCAATCAGCAGAAACAAGCTCCTTACCATCTTCAACCAATCATGGAAAACTGGTAAAATTCCAGACTTGTGGTGTGAAGCTGTCATCATCCCAATTGGGAAAAAACAAAAAGGAAAAACAAGCAAGTCAAGCTACCGACCAGTCAGCCTTTTAAGTTGCATAGGGAAAACAATGGAGAGAACGGTCAACTCTAGACTGATAAAATACCTAGAAGAAAACCAAAAGCTCACCAAGACACAGTCGGCCTATAGGAAAAATCAAAGCACTGAAGACCAGCTTACATACCTAGCACAGGAAATCGAAAATGCTTTCCAAAAGAAGGAAAAAGTGCTGGCTACTTTTATGGACTTAAGTAAGGCCTTCGATAAGGTGTGGAAAGAGGGAGTCCTCTTCAAGCTTCTCCAAAACAAAATTGAAGGCAGAATGTTTAGCTGGTTAAAAGATTTCCTCTGCTACCGCACTGCAAGAGTAAAAGTAGATGGTAAACTAAGCAAACGTGTATCTCTCCTACCCTTTTCCTAGTATTCATCAATGATATGGGAGAGAAACTGCCACATCATAATTCAAAGGCCCTTCATGCAGATGACTTTGCTGCCTGGAGTGTGGCAGGTAACCTATCCACTGCAGAAAAACAATGCAGACAGCACTTGACACCTTAAGTGAATGGGCATCTGACTGGGGAGTCCAGATCAACCTCTCCAAAACTGTGACAACCATCTTCTCACTTTCAAACCACCAAGAAAAAGCAAATCTTAAAATAAATGGAAGTGAGCTAGCACATGTGGAGAACCCTACATATCTAGGGGTCACACTAGACAAGCAACTCACCTGGAAACCACACCTAATAACTACTGAGCAAAAAGCAACCAGGAGCCTATCCTTGATGAAAAAACTTGCAGGAACAAGCTGGGGAGCAAATAGAAATATTCTCCGAAAAGTCTACATGGGTACTGTCAGACCTGTAGTAGAATATGGAATGACAGCCTGGGCATCAGCA
Source organism: Meghimatium bilineatum (assembly GCA_034231615.1). Lineage (NCBI taxonomy): Eukaryota > Metazoa > Mollusca > Gastropoda > Stylommatophora > Philomycidae > Meghimatium > Meghimatium bilineatum. The sequence goes on along the minus strand of CM067299.1, from coordinate 69,605,082 downwards.
TCAAAAACAAATACTGATTGCCTATCTAAAGTACAAAATGCAGGACTTCGACATCTCTGGAGCGATGAAAACCACTCCAATCCTTTCAATGGAAAAACATGTAAACATCCACCCACTGGATGACAGAAGAGAAGAAAGAGTGCTTGTTCAAAGGGAAAAAGTTAAGCGCATGCCAAACCATCCGATGTATGCGCAAATTTCTAGATCAACCAGAAGCAGGTTGAAGAGAACCAGCTTCTGTCACAACTCCAAAGATATCCATGAACAACATAAAGAAATCCTCACAAACCTCCCAAATGAAATTGAAACACTAACAGACTTTGAAGAGCCAGGCAATAGTCTCCAGAATGTCTCCATAATAACACAGTTTCCTGGAATAATTAATAAGGAATACCAAACGCCACCTCAACTAAAAGCATTGACACTGGAGATGATAGAAATAAAATACAATCCCAGGATTGGACACATGTCTACACAGATGGATCGGCAGAAGGAGCAGTAAGGAATGGAGGAGGTGGAATTTATATAAGACTCAAAGATGGGAAGACAATATGAAAAGCTTTTCCAACTGGGAAATACTCCTCTAATTTTAGAGCAGAAGCAGTTGCACTCCATCAAGCACTGAAAGCCTTCACTGAACCAGGACTGCCAAGACCAAAGAAGATAGCCATATTCACAGATTGCAGATCCCTACTGGAATCAATCCAGAGCAACAGAAATGAAAGCCTTATGCACAACATCAGACATGAGCTAAGACAGATCAAAAAATCAACAGCTATTGCCCTTCAGTGGATACCATCACACTGTGGAATCATGGGAAATGAGAAAGCGGATGCTCTGTCAAAGGCAGGAAGCGAAATGGAGCAACACAGACACCCACTGTCTTACGGAGAAGTAAAAACAATAACCCGCAACACATACACAGCAAAGTGGAAGAAACAAATGGAAGGGGAATACGAACATGATGCAATACATCTCCTCCAGAGATATCAACAGACCACAATATTTCGCCTTAGAACAGGCCACTGCAGACTGTTGGGTCACCTTTATCGATTAAGGATCTCATACACAGATGAATATCCACGTGGATCTGGAACCCAGACTCCGGAACACATACTTCAGTACTGCCCAACATACAAAGAACAAAGACAGCAGACCTGGCCAGAGGATACAGACTTGAGGCAAAAGCTATTGGGCACCGCTCTGACCTGGAGAAGACAGTGGACTTCGTCTTGACGACAGGCCTGACGGTATAGCATGACCACAGATGCTGAACGCAGAAGAAGATCAAAATGTCAAATTTTGTGTACTTACCTGTGTGTTTTCATGGATTAGCAAAACTCTACTACTCCATTACCCTGTTTTTAGTGTTCACCTATAAAATTGAGGATTTATCAACTAACCAATGTGATGTTTTGGCAGCAGTCTTATAAGGTTATTGCAGATGAAGATGCTAATATTGAAGGTAAAGGATGTTACTGCTGATAGTTTGTTCTGAAGTTTTATGTCAAGCCTATGGTGTCCCATGGATGTTTGGACATTTTCTGGTGCATAAGTCTGACTCTGTGGCGGACAGGTACACTGTGCATCACTGTTGGTCAAGGAATCAGATTTAATTTCTGCTGCAGACAATTTGTGCATCTTGACCATACAGAAAGAAATGGTAATCTATTGAATGTAAATGTTGCCTAGAAAATAACTATATCCAAAAATATTTGTTTATTCGCTACATTCTGAATAGAATATGCTGCCAACATTTTTTTAAAGTCATGGACAAGGATTGGCCATTTATCTCTCTCTTCATTGGTATGTTCTGAGAATCTCTCCATACAAACTTCATCTCTGTCAGGTTGTCATGATATCTCTTCTTCATTTGCTTTCAAGTTTTTCCTGCCTCTATAACCCACATAGCCAATACTAGTGATAGGAATCTGTGGAGATTCATGATCAAACAAACTAGCATGCCATTTGCTGATGGTAGCTGTTACTAATTTGAACCCATATTAAGTTATTTTGTTTTTGAAAATAAAAAAAATGAAAGCCTGTTATAGTTAGGTATGCATTTTCAACCATCATATGTGAGCTAATTTTAGTTATATCAGAGCATATGACCATAAATGATCATATGTCAATTGATGATCAATTGCAGATTGGTATAGAACATTCTTAGGTGGCCAAGGTACCAGGTTTAGACCCCATGGCAGGTATCTGTACACCTGGACGATTAAAAAAACAATTGCAGCCTACTGAATGTATTTATTTTTGCTTAAAAATGACTACAACTAAAAAATTCTTGGTTGATCACTAATAGAATATATTATTGCAACTTCTATGAGCATCAATAATAAAGATCATAGTTAAGGTAATTCTGCCACTACAACATCTGAAGTACTCTCATTTATAAGATTGCTATTGCTTAAAACTTATTCTACTGTTTTAAAACTATAAATCTTTCCAGGTGTGGGTCTTGACAGGTGACAAAGAAGAAACAGCTGTCAATATCAGTCAATCTGCAGGTCACTTCAATAGTGATATGAGAGAGATACGACTAACTCGTGTAGCAGAGGCAGACCACTGTAAGTCACAGCTACAGGAGCTGATGTCCCAGTAAGTTTCTCATCTCTGCCTCAATTTTGATCAAGAGCCAGATATATTGCTCCCTTGTTATTGTTCATGTTTTATTTTTTTTCTCCCTTCTATTTGCTGCCTTTCTTTGTGTCATCCTTCAACTCTGACATAGGGAACACGAGTGACAAATTTGTACTCTCTTGAGGGTTATATCATGATCACTACCATCATCATCACCATCACCATAATGATCATCATTGTCACATTACCATCATCACCGTCATCATTAGCGCCACACCATTTTTTTATATTCTATCCTTCTCTGTTGTTCTCAATCTTCTTTATTCCCTTCCTGATCTCTTCCATTAGAACTGATGTCGCTGATAGACAAGCAGCGTTTGCTCTCATTATTGATGGTCAAAGCCTTGCCTTTGCTATAAAACACCACACAGAGACACTGTGCTGCCTCTGTTCTAGGTGTGCTGCAGTACTATGCTGCAGGATGTCTCCAATCCAGAAAGCTCAGGTAGGTTCATCATCAACATCTTGTATAGTTCTGTTAACTCTTCATTGATATTAGACTACATAGCACAGCTTCTAAACTGTACATAGAAACCACAGAGTCACACTATCTTGCTCATAGATTACCAAATAGAAGTAACTAGTAAAAGCATAATGCCAGATGTGTAGCCAGCTTCTTTGATGGAATTGTGTATCTCTCAAATAAATTGCTGTTCTTGTTTCATGACACTATAGTAAGAATAATATTCTATTCAGTCGATTCAGAAGCAGTCTTTCTATTCTCCTCCAGACAACCTAATATATGTATCTAGTTATGAGACAAATAGTTGGGGGACACTTAACCATTGCACATCAGGGCCAAGAATGAAGTTGCTTTATTACACTGCCACTAATTGGACTATTTCGCAAGCAGCCTAACATCATGATTATCATCACTGCTACATCAGTACTACATCCGCTCATCAACACTAACAACTTTATTACGCTAACACTTTAACCACTTGATTACATCAACTCACTAATAATTTGACTACATCAGCTCTCTAACCACTTCACTACATCAGCTCTCTAACCACTTCACTACATCAGCTCTCTAACCACTTCACTACATCAGCTCTCTAACCACTTCACTACATCAGCTCTCTAACCACTTCACTACATCAGCTCTCTAACCACTTCACTACATCAGTTCTCTAACCATTGGACTAATGTAGAGCACAACTTTTGAAATATCACTTGATAACAACTGACAGACTATCATTTAGGGGCTTTGGGGTGTGAACACGAAAAAATACAAATAACAATACACAAGACATTTTCAACATTTTGAACCTTTAAGTCTTTATCAAGAATATACAAAGCAGACAGTGAAAAAAAACAGTAAGAACAATGTTACCACTCACAGATTCTGTGGTTTTTATTGTTTTTTATTGTTTTGTATTAATTATTTATTGTTTTTTTAATTAAATTAATTTTGCTTTTACAATGTTTTTTATTGTTTATTGTTTTTTTAAATTGTTTTTCACTATTTGTTTTGTATATTCTTGATAAAGACTTAAATAATCAAAACATTAAAAATTTCTTGTGTACTGTTATTTATATTTGTTTGTGATTACACCCATAGTACCTTAGTGATAGTCTATCAGTTGTTATCAAGTGAAACTTCAGAAACCTGTGTTCTTTGTGAGTACTATTGTTATTCAGTTTTACAGCAGTATTACCTTTTAATTGATTGTCTAACCATTGGACTACATCAGCTCTCTTACCACTTGACTATATCAGCTCTCTAATCTCTGGGCTAAATCAGCTCTCTAATCTCTGGGCTACATCAGCTCTCTAATCTCTGGACTACATCAGCTCTCTAATCTCTGGGCTAAATCATCTCTCTTGCCACTTGACTATATCAGCTCTCTAATCTCTGGACTACATCAACTCTCTAATCTCTGGACTACATCAGCTCTCTAATATCTGGACTACATCAGCTCTCTAATCTCTGGGCTAAATCAGCTCTCTTGCCACTTGACTATATCAGCTCTCTAATCTCTGGACTACATCAACTCTCTAATCTCTGGACTACATCAGCTCTGTAATCTCCGGACTACATCAACTCTCTAATCTCTGGACTACATCAGCTCTGTAATCTCCGGACTACATCAGCTCTCTAATCTCTGGACTACATCAACTCTCTAATCTCTGGACTACATCAGCTCTGTAATCTCCGGACTACATCAGCTCTCTAATCTCTGGACTACATCAGCTCTCTAATCTCTGGGCTAAATCAGCTCTCTTGCCACTTGACTACATCAACTCTCTAATCTCTGGACTACATCAACTCTCTAATATCTGGACTACATCAGCTCTCTAATCTCTGGACTACATCAACTCTCTAATCTCTGGACTACATCAGCTCTGTAATCTCCAGACTACATCAACTCTCTAATCTCCGGACTACATCAGCTCTCTAATCTCTGGGCTAAATCAGCTCTCTTGCCACTTGACTATATCAGCTCTCTAATCTCTGGACTACATCAACTCTCTAATCTCTGGACTACATCAGCTCTCTAATCTCTGGACTACATCAGCTCTCTGATCTCTGGATTACATCAACTCTCTAATATCTGGACTACATCAGCTCTCTGATCTCTGGACTACATCAACTCTCTAATATCTGGACTACATCAGCTCTGTAATCTCCGGACTACATCAGCTCTCTAATCTCTGGGCTAAATCAGCTCTCTTACCACTTGACTATATCAGCTCTCTAATCTCTGGGCTAAATCAGCTCTCTAATCTCTGGGCTACATCAGCTCTCTAATCTCTGGGCTACATCACCTCTCTAATCTCTGAACTACATCAACTCTCTAATCTCTGGACTACATCAGCTGTCTAATCTCCAGACTACATCAGCTCTGTAATCTCCGGACTACATCAGCTCTCTAATCTCTGGGCTAAATCAGCTCTCTTACCACTTGACTATATCAGCTCTCTAATCTCTGGGCTAAATCAGCTCTCTAATCTCTGGGCTACATCAGCTCTCTAATCTCTGGGCTACATCAGCTCTCTAATCTCTGAACTACATCAACTCTCTAATCTCTGGACTACATCAACTCTCTAATCTCCAGACTACATCAGCTCTGTAATCTCCGAACTACATCAGCTCTCTAATCTCTGGGCTAAATCAGCTCTCTTACCACTTGACTATATCAGCTCTCTAATCTCTGGGCTAAATCAGCTCTCTTATCTCTGGGCTACATCAGCTCTCTAATCTCTGGGCTACATCAGCTCTCTAATCTCTGGACTACATCAACTCTCTAATCTCTGGACTACATCAACTCTCTAATCTTTGGGACTACATCAGCTCTCTAATCTCTGGACTACATCAGCTCTCTAATCTCCGGACTACATCAGCTCTCTTACCACTTGACTACATTGACTCTCTTACCACTAGACTACATCAGCTCTCTAATATCTGGACTACATCAACTCTCTTATCACTAGACTACATCGACTCTCTTACCACTAGACTACAACAGCTATCTAATCTCTGGACTACATCAGCTCTCTTACCACTAGACTACATCAACTCTCTTACCACTAGACTACATCAGCTCTCTAATCTCCGGACTACATCAGTTCTCAAATCTCCAGACTACATCAGCTCTCTTACCACTTGACTACATCGACTCTCTTACCACTAGACTACAACAGCTCTCTAATCTCTGGACTACATCAGCTCTCTTACCACTTGACTACATCAGCTAACTAATCACCACTATACCAATACTAATAACCTGACTACTATAGGTTATGCACTCTAACCACTTGCCTACACCAGCACTCTAAAGATTTGCCTACACCAGCACTCTAAAGACTTGCCTACACTAACACTCTAAAGACTTGCCTACACCAGCACTCTAAAGACTTGCCTACACCAGCACTCTAAAGACTGGCCTACAGCAGCACTCTAAAGACTTGCCTACACCAGCACTCTAAAGACTTAATTAATCTGGCCCACAATTTAATATATTATATTTTGTTTATTTTACTCATTTAAGGTGGTAACAATGATAAAAAATTCATCAGGCAGACCAGTCACTGCTGCTATCGGAGATGGAGCGAATGATGTCAGCATGATACAAGAAGCAGATGTTGGCATTGGTAAGTTCATCACAATCGTTGTCACATCATCATAATTATAATCATCATGTTCCTGCCATGTCATCTTGCATAGGTGATCATGCATCTCTACATATATCCATCCTGTATACCATTAGTTTTTATGAAGCATGTTAAAATGAAACCCGTCCAAGTGGATATTTTGCAAGATTATGAAATGTGCATCAGCACTTGTGAAGTTATTAAACTGTTATTAAGTGTTGAAATTATTAAGGAATATTTATGCATTTGGAGTGATCAGAGAAAGTCACCATAGGCATTCAAACATGCATCAGAGAAGAAGGACATGATTTGCTCATTGAACAATTTGGCTACTGTTGTCATGACATCTTCATTGGAGTGGATTCATTGTCCCTTTAGAGCTTTCTTCAAGGATTCAAACAGGTGAAAGTCACTTGGCAATAGGTCAGGGTTGCAGGCTGGATGTGGAAAGAATTTCCCATAGTTTCTGTGCTTTCTGTGCTAACTGCACAACTTTTGTGATATGCGGATGAACATTGTCATGCAACAGAATGACACAGCATGACAGTATGCTGCGTCACTTATGGCTTTATGCAGCTTGTATAGTGTGTTCTTGTAGCCAATAGCATTGATGTTCACACTAGGCTCTTTTAAAGTCCACCAATAAGAGGAAGGTGATGAAGCAGGACATGACGAATGGCAGCACTATGGGGGTGGAATGTGAGAACACGTTTGACACTGTCAGAAGAAGAAGACTTCCGAGTGTTAAAGAGGGTGTCCTGACAGGAGAGACTGCACACTCGAAGAAGGACAGACCTGAGGATTCTCTTGGGGCATAGGCGACAGTGGAAGTAACCTGTCATCTCATATGCTTTCTTGAGGAAGTCGTCCTCACAACTGCACAAGCATCAGAGATGAAGAAGTTGGGAGAATGGAAAGGTATTCTGACAGGCAGATAGATGGGAAGAGGTGTATAGAAAAAAGCTATGGGCATCAGTCTGTTTGTAGTGTGCCAATGTGCTGAGTCAGAACGGTTGGGTAGTGATGGATATGTCCAGTAAGTTCACATGGGAGGTGGAGATCTCTGATATGAACTTGATGGCTGGGTGAAAATTGTCAATGTATTGTATAAAGCATGACAGATCAGCCTCAGACATGTTAGTGATGCCGATCCCATCATCAATATACCTATGGAACTCCAGTGGGAATCCCCCATTGGATTCACATACCTGGTGCTCAAAGTGGTCCATGAACAAGCAGGCATAGCTAAGTCCCATCTTAGTGCTCATGGTGACCACACTTATTTGGTCAAAGAAGTGCCTATCGAATTAAAAGGATTTGAGAGTGAGCACGAGTTCTGCAAGAGGGATGAGGGTAGAGGTAGACACAGAAGGGTGAGGGGGTGCTGGTCGAGGAAGAACATCACGACCTTGAGACCCTCTGAGTTTGGTATGGAGGTGTAAAAGGAACAGACATCCAGCAGAAAGAGATGATAGGTGTGAGCTAGGTACAGTGAAATAGAGGGAAAGATGGACAGGGCATGGTTAGTATTTATCAGGAATGTGGGGAGTCCGGCGCAAGGACCGATATCTAGCAGAGGGTCAGGCTCAGCTTCTAATCCCTTGTTCTACAGGGCCAACACATGCAAGAAAGACTAGATTGTTGCCCACAACAATACAGTCTCTACCACTGTTAAGAGTTTAATAGCTGACAACCTCCTGCCCACTTCAACTGCTGCTCTACGCCTCAAGATAAGCAGTGTGGGTAGGCTTGCATTCTATATGCTGCCCAAAATCCACAAGCCTTTCAACCCAGACAGATCCATTGTCTCTGCATGTTTCTGCCCTAATGAACACATTTCTGACTTCCTGATAGTGTCTTCCAACCATTATTGGAGCAACTCCCTAAATGACCCCCCCCCCTCCTTGTTGCTTACAGATGTGACAAGAACCTCAGGGATCTACTGGTCCGGAGTTACCTCCAACCTGACGTTCCTAATCATTTCAGCAACATTAGCTGCAAATGCAGCAAATGATACACCTGTGCCTATGTCACCCAGACCCAGTCTGTCACATTCCCTAAAGCCACCTTCACCATTGAGGAGAGCTTCACATGTGTGTCCCGCAACGTTATCTATGCCATCATATGCAAGCGTTGCATCCTGACATATATAGGTGAAACTGGAAGAAGGCTCGGAGACTGATTCTGTGAATATCTGTATAGCATAAAAAAACCATTTGGGTTATCCTGTAGACATCAACTTCAATGGCACGGCCCATCAGGTCGCCCAGGACATTCAGGTTATGGCCATTATGGTTATCATAGTCGTGCTTCTCTGACGACCGGACTTTTCTTGCGCTTGAGAACCGCTATATTTACCAATATGGCACTCCTAAATCCTACGGCATCAATGAGCACCCGTCTCATGTATGATTCTAGTTGTTCCATAGTTTCTGTTTGTTTCATGTCTTATAGTCATTTTTGTATATTCCTTGTCTAGTATTATTTCACCTCTTCTGGTCAATCTACATTACACATGCCATTATGAAGGTCCATAATCCTTACTGTCCATTTTCTGTTGTATGTTTTAATTCTCTTTTAATTTTTGTCTTGATAATGGCCTTTTGGTAGAAACATCGATTTGTGTGTGTTATTATGTGTGTCTTTAGTGATTAGCAAAACTTCATTACAATATTTATGGATTTACCTGTTGGATTTTAGTTTTACGCAGTAAGTACATATTATTGAAATCTTTCCATGCTATGTTAAGTTGTTAAGATGTTTATAAATTCTTTTGCTGAAGTTGTGAACAAATGAACCTAAAAATAAATAAAGCTGTAACCAAATGAGAAATAAAAATAATGCTTTGAGCAATTGAAGCTGTGATTAATGAAGCTGTGAATGACTAATTTTTTTAATTAAATGAAGATTTGAACAAATATATGTTTGATTAAATTAAAATTTGAACAAATAGAGGTGTAAATAAATATCAGTGGCTAAATGAAGGTGTGAACAAATAAATATGTGAACAAATCCCTTCTAGCCATTGTTGTGTGAATGTGGACAGTGCAAATTCTTGCTTTTCATCTGATCATACTTTTTATGTTCTTAATAAAAGCCCCATAGTGTTATTTTACATCTTCATGTGTCATATTTGTTTGTCTGTGTGTTCAAATGAAGGTGTAAGAAAATTAAACTTTGAATATATTAAAGTTGTGATTAAATGAAAGTGAACAAATTAAGGTATGAACAAAGGAAGATGTGAACAAATACTGTTTTGACTAAAGGAAACTTTAAGCAAATGATGATGTGACTAAATGAATCAGTGAGTAAATGAAACTGTGAGCAACTGTAGCTGTGTGAAAATGATACTGTGAAAACATAAAGTTGTGAGCTAATGAAGCCATGAACAAGCAATGACTAGTTTGACTAAATAAAGGTGTGATCAAAGGAAACTGGGAATAAATGAAGCTGTGGCTAAATGGGACTGTAACTAAATTAAACTGTCACCAAAAGATAATATGATATGAATCTGTGAACAAATTAAGCTGTGAACAAGTGAAAATGTGGCTAAATGGGACTGTGACAAAATGAAGCTGTCACCAAATGACACTATGATCAAATGAAGTTGTAATCAAGCGAGTTTGTTTGAAGAGTGCAGATGTAACTAAATATGAGTAAAAATGACTAAATGAGCATAGATTAAACTAAATTAAATTGATTTCTCACTAACTGAACTTGTGTAACAGGACCTGAGATTAACATGAATTCATGCTGAATAAATGTCTAACTGCAGCTGTTTGCATTTTGTATATCTTCCAGGAATCATGGGAAAAGAAGGGAGACAAGCTGTGCGAAACAGTGACTATGCATTTGGAAAATTCAAATTTCTCCGTCGTGCCTTGCTTCTTCATGGTCACCTGTACTATAATCGGATAGCCATTCTTGTGCAATATTTTTTCTATAAGGTTAGTTTGATTCCTGTGAGATGGCAAAGCTAGAATGTTACATAATATGTTTATAAGTATTGAAATAAATTAGTCAGAAAGAAAGATTAGATTAAAAATTGTGAATGTGTTGTCTTTTAAGTTCTGATAAGTTCTACAGCTCTGTCTCTGGACTCTTAATCACAGTTTAGTTTATTGAAGAAATCCATATTAGCATAGGTTGACAGGAGAACAAAGAAGACAGTTTTCTTTGCTCTTGGTTAAACAGATCATCATCATCATGTCACTCTGGGCACATTCATAGGTACTCCAATCTCATATTCAGCATATCCTTCAGCATGTGATTACTGACTGTTCCTGTTCTTAGTTGATTGATAACTCTTTTATTGATTCCTATGTACCACTCATGTTCCTGCAACACCATTCTTCACTCCCAGATCCTGAATTCTAGCCATAGACATGGAAGAAAAATACAACCCATATCTTCCAACCAACTTAACTCATTGATTGTATTCCAAATATCAACATGGTCTATTGAACTACCAATAGTCACTGTCGCCATGTTTGCAATCATATATGATTTTTTATTTACCCCAAAACATACACATGTAACTCCAGACATGTCTTAATGTCAGTCAAAATATTAACATTTGAGCCTGAATGAGATGATATAGCAAGACATGATTAACAACCTGACAGGGACCTGTAATTTTTTTTGGTTATCAATAGACATCAAGAAAGCAGTTTTTTTTTTCTCACAAGCCTATTACAGCACTTGATATCACACTGAATAACATGCCTCTAAGATTTAAAGCTAGAATTATTTTAGTAGGTCACATTTTATTTATGATTTGTAGAACTGGCACTTCACAAGAACAAATTGTCTGTCTCACAAACAGAAATTGCAGTTGAATTGGCTATGATCTAAGGATAGACACCAACATCATTTCCATGAACTATGAACTCCATATGAATTATGATTCAACATCATTACACTTTTAGCAGACACATAGGTGCTCAGATTTCCGCAAAAAATTTTGAAGGCTTGCATGCTAATGGTTCCTGCAACTCACTTATTGAATATATTCCTCATTCTATTCCACTGAAGTCCAGTTTTATTAGTTCCACTTGTAATACCAACATATTGTGTGTATAGATCCTGCTTTAGAAGCATTCGTTGTGCCAGGAAATTTTGGAGTTTTTCTGTATTTGTTCTCAAACATAAAAATCGGCAGGGTATATTGCGGAGAATAGAAAATTATGTCATGGTTTACAGCTTGGTTGCAATATCTGTGCATTTCAGCCTGATACATCCGACTTCAGCATGGTTTCTGGGTTACTTTGACCATACATGGGATGGGACAACCAACTCCACCTCAAAACCTCATTAGTCATCTCTTATGACATTTTGGCAGGTAACGATCTATCCTTTGCTACTATTTTGAGCCCCAGCAATACATGGGTGATTTATGCATTTAAAAAATGTGAAAAATCTTACAAAAGTGATGTAATAATATAATCAAGCATGGCTAAATAGGTTACACTGCATGTAATTTAACCTGTACCTAGCAGCAGGGAGCACATATTTAGAAGCTGTAAAGTGTAAAAAACAAGCTGAAGCTCAAACATTATGTTATATGTTGACAGTGTGATTACATATTACTGGTCAAAACAATATGAGATCAAGGATCCTTGTAGCATTTTCTTTTTACACTTTTTAAAAATTTGCTCCTGTTGTATTTTTTAGAATTTTCTAATGTCATCGTGAGACACACAATTTTTTTGATGTCACACTTCCGTTACATCACTTTTCAACTACATATCTTTAGTAAAATGGCTGTTGTATGTACGTTGAATTTGCCTTTGACTGACAGACGCAGTACAATTGCTGCAGTCATGTTGTCTGTTGTCTCAAAGTCAGTTGTCTCCCTTTCAATGTAGTTACCAACTAAATTGTATTGAATTGGAAGGGGGTGTGCGTTAGAATTAGCCATAACACTGAGTCTAATCTCTCCCCCTCCCCCCCCCCCCCCGCCAACTCCTAAATTCTAACAGTAACTCATATCTTTAAAATACAAACACCAATAAATCGTTGCAAGATGTAATCTCCATTCATAGCTACTATTAGCTATTATGAATTCCAGTGACAAGATTTGCAAATGATGTTGTTTCATTGAGTGCGCTAAATATGCGTGAACCAAAGAGCACAAATATTGACAGTGTGAAATATATGTAAGTTTGTTTCACATGCCACTAATATGGACCCTTGATCCTATATTGTTTCAATTGGTCTTCTAACCATTAATTTGTTTGTTTGTGGAAACTAATGATTGCTTATCATATTTTTTTAAATGTTGTCCAGAATGTGGCATGGATCACAGCACAGTTTTTCTATGCAATCTTCAATTCATTCTCACAACAGGTAAACATTTACTATAAATACATACATATGTTAAAAGAATTGTTGATTGTTTGTCAATCAATCGGAGTTGATTGAAAGGCTAAAAGCTGATTTGTGAACCCTCTAAAAAATAGTGAGACCAAATATGAAAATGCATACAAATATCATGATATTTTGGGCTATTTCAACTTTGTTCCAGATTTTAGTTGTATATCTTTACTCATGTCTCATAATGTTGAAGTTCATAACTGTTTCATGTTGTTGAATATTTATAACTGTCTCATAATTTTGAATAGCCACTACTGTTTCATTATGTTGAATATTCATAACTGTCTCATATAGTTGAAGTTTATAACTTTCATATACTGTTGTATGTCCATAACTTATTCAAAAAGAAGGTTTTCCTCAAACTCCTACCAGTTACCAGGATGTAGTCCTGAAAATGAAATGCATTGTATTGTGGTTTACATCTCATCTTGTAATATCTTCACCTAACAGCTGGATATCTTTGACTTGATCATGTCATCTTTTGGTTACTCTGACCTTCAATAACATGGGCAACCACTTCCATGAGTTGTTATGGTAATAATTTCCTGACATTAGGTAGACCTTGGAGTGTTTATGGGGAATAAAATTGAACCTTGAACTATATACTTTTTTGCTAGGCAGCCAGATCACTAACTACTGCATCACATTATGTTCCTTATATCTGTAATATGTTTGAGAAAATTTGATTTCAACCATTGAAAGACTGAGATCTTATGGAATGAGAAGTGTATTTAACCCACAATTTATGGAAATCATCAGCATACATGCACTTTGATATTCGCATGAAAAGATTGTGCACCTATAAGTCTACTCAGAATTCCATATCATTGAATCATTACCTAAAAAATTGTTCACAAGCCTTTAGGTAGGGATGATAGTATCATTGTTTTTATTGTTTTTTCACTGCTTAATTCTAAAAAAAAAAATATTTTAAATTGTTAAAAAATATCTAAATGTTGAAACATTGAAAATGTATTGTATATTGTTATTTGTTTTTGTTTACATATATCACATAGTCTGATAGTCAACATAAAACTATAGCACAACTTATGTTCTATGTATGTACTATTGTTATACAGTTTTACAGCAGTTTTACACATTATAACTGCAAGGTTTGCAGTAGCCTAGTTGATAGTGAACTTGCTTGTTATCACCAGGTTACAGCATGCCAGGTTCAAAACCACATCCAGACACACAAAAATGAATCTGGGTTGTGATTTCTCACTTGACACGACCTCTCCTCAAGTAAACTCGTAAACCAATTAAACAAGTAAACCAATCAGTGCCTACCTGTATGATTATTTCCCTTGCCTATGTTTATAATTTATTAATTTAAGTATAGTTATATTTAGGGTAAGTGTTAGGATTAGTTATGTAAAACATAACTAATTCTAACCCCTAACCCTAAAAAAATGAATATTTCATTTAATTATGGATTATCTATTGATATCATTTTATATCAATTAACCACAAATACGTAGGTAAGCACTAATGGGAAATTAGTGAAAACGGGGGTTGAACTGCTATCATTGTACTGAAAATACTACTATTATAGTGTGACTAAAAACACTTTTGATTTTCCCAAAAGGTCTGGGATGAAAACCTGTCATTTTAGAGATATCCCCCACTCTGTTACTACAGTATCTACAGTGCTTCCTGCAGTTTTTATTATTTATTGTGATAGTTAATGGAAATTAATTTTGAAAATATTTTAATATGTTAGTGTTTTAAATCTTGTTTTTTTTTCGTTTCAGTCCCTGTTTGATCCATTCTTCCTAATTTTTTACAATCTGTCATTCACTTCATTGCCTATACTCTTCTATGGACTGTTTGAACAGCATATACCAAAAGAGGTGCTTCTTAACAACCCTCAATTGTACAGGTAAATTCTCCCTGCCACTCATACTCATTATGTCTGCATGTAATTGTGTGTTGGATTAATCTTCTGTTATGATATGTGTTCAAACATTCCAAAAATTAAGATTATAAACAGAAAGTAAAAACAAGTTTTATGAGTCACTAAAAGTGCACAGGAAATCACACAAAATCAACAGTTCAACCTTCTTTCTGCATTTGCTCTCAAAATTCTGCAGATTAACTTAATGCAGTGCAAAGATCAGAATGTATTGTGTCATGGTTTACAGCTTAGATGCAATATTTGTACCTTTTTTGCCTGACACATCCAACTTCAGCATGGCTTCTGGACCACTTTGACTCTATTTTATAGTCCAGCCTGCTTCACCCCCTCCAAACATCCTTAGTCACCTCATACGACATGCATTGCAGGTAACAGTATTGGTATTCTATGCTCTTTTTTTTGGTCTCATAAACACATAATTTCAACTAAAGTGCCTTTGTCGAATACACACTGTGAGAAAAATAATGGCAATGCCTTTGAACACATCATTGCATGAATAACATAAACAGAAAATTAATGGATCGCAATTAATGATTATACAAATATTGAAAGAATGGGGATGAAATTAATGGGAGGTGGACAGGAACGTATCAGTTATATGTAGGTTTGAATATTATTAATACTCAAAAGGTACTACATTGATGGATTTACCAGTTCTCAAGTGCATATCAAGTTAGGTAGTCCGTAGAGAATGATTTGATGGCAGTCACATGAATATTCTAGATTCTTTTTATAGTGTTATTGAATTGGGTAGTAACTGAAGTCCAGAATCTTTGGTTAAAAGCTAAACTTAGGATACTCTATCATTCTTGTCAAAATATTAAGATTTTCTCAATGTTTTTTACAGCATACCTATTCCCAGAATTTCACATCTATTGATTAGGGGAGATTTCAGGGGTTTAAACCCAATCCCCTTAAGTAATTTATAACATATCACAAACAATGTTGAAGACATGCATGTTGATGGCTCCCATGACTCACTAGTTTAACACATTCTTCATTCTACGTAACTGTCACCCATTTCTAATTGTGCCACACCTAAACGCTTAATACTGAATTCTCTCAATAGAGCCTTGATGTCTCATCTATTGCAGTGTCCACATCTAGGAATCACTTGCTATGCAACTTCAGCATTTCCCTCATCCATCTTCAATTCACTAACTTGTAGGTAATAAAAGAGGAACAAAGAAATAAAGACAACTCAATGAAACAGAACCAGAAAATGATGAACAACTAAATAATACACTCACAATATTTTGTGCATATGACAAGTATTTTATATATGATTATAACAATGACTAGTGTCTTTTTTATGATGGTGAGTATGAGCATTGTTTTATTTATGATGGTGAGGATGACAAATCAACCCAAAGATCATGATGGAAGTCAAGAGACAGATGATAAACAGTATTTTTATGCAATCACTTTGCTATAAATGCCAGACATGAGCACTATAGCAGCCCAGCAGAGAAAACTTATAATGTGTGAGATGAAATGCCTGAGAAAAGTAACAAGAGTGACCAAACTAGACAAAATTAGGAATGATGAAATGATGAATCAGTATAAGACCATGCACAAAATACATGGAGAAACAACAAATAAAATGGTTTGAATACCTTATGAGATTGAACCACAACCAACTACCAACAAGAACATATAACATATGAAGATCCGGATACAGGGCCAGAGGAAGACCTAGAACAAGATTGGATAGATAACATCAAGACAACACTGAACAAATACAAATTCAATACATCCAAGGTGATACATCTGGCCATGGATAGACAGCTAAAGCTTCCAGTCACCACCCCTATGTTTAACGGCAAGTGTGGATATTCTTCCATCATCCACATGGGAATAGACAATGACCAGTGTCTTATTTATGATAGTGAGGATAACATTTATGTTGATGAGGAAAAACTGTGAAACTATACATACTCACTGATAATAACATTCAGAAAATACAACAATAACATCTATTGTTACAGTATTTTCACTGTTAGGGAGAGAAGGATAATCTAATTCGCTGTAGAAATAAAGACTCCTTTGTTGTAACTGTCACTATAATTTGTATAAGGCAGATTTTTATTTTCACTTAAAAAGAAAAAATCCAGACCTTACCACAATTTAAACTCGGGCCATTATGATTGTGAGACAGATGTTCAAAACATTTAGTCACAATTCACCATATAAATATCAACTTATGAAAAAATAGAAATAATACCAAGATTAAACACATTATAAAGTCTGCTGAACATGTAAATAGATAATTTTTTTTATACCAATAGATAATACCAAGATTAAACAGTCAGCTAAGTGATAGAGTAGGTAATACACCCAGTTTACAAACACAACTTGCTTTGGTTTGAAAGTCAACTGTCCACATTGTATTGGCAATGTGTTTAGATGTATTAGTAGTACCTAATAATTCAATAATAATTGAATAGTATTGTCATATACAGCAGTGATTCTAAAACATTTTTAGGTCACGGAATTCACAATTTGCTAGTGATCAGTGTTGGTGCTGAAGATCTTAGATGATGTATATAAGGAATTACACTGGTGACTTGTAAACCTGTCACTAATGGCAGCTCATGGACCAGCTCTAGTCCAGGGATTACCACTTTGAGAAGCACTGTTATATATATATATATATTTTTTTTTAAAGAGAAAATAAGTTACTACGTTTATATTTGTTGGGTAGTTCCTTTACAGAGGTTGAAAGATTGGATAGAGAAATTAACAATAGATGTAAACAAGAGCAAATGCAGTACAAGCTGCCTGCCTTACACCTACTTCCAAATATCAAGATGGAAGTTACTAAACAAATAATATATACTATTCTGATGTGGAAACCAGTATACCTACCTCAAAATTGGTTTTTGGCATCTGTGCATCATAGAAGCCGTATAACATGTGAAATAAAGTGCTTATTTCCCGGCTGCCACGGTCACCAGGATAGACATGAAAATTGTGGAAAATTAGCTAATTCATACACCAGGGAAAAAAGAATAGACAACCATCTTTATCACGTTACAAACTCATTAGTTTCTGATTAAATTCATAAACATAATTTTTTAGTATATTTAGCAACACTTCAAAATCCCCAGTTATATTTATTCTTTATTGTTTATACTGAATATAGCAAATTGATGTTATAATGGGATTTGACTGATTTATGTTTTATTATTTGCAGAAATATTAGTAGAAATTCTATAATGAGCTGGTCACAGTTTTTAAGGTGGAATATTTTAGGTAAGGTCATGTAGTGCATTTTTAAAGTATTTTTTATGACTTGATATGTGTTTTTGATTATTTTAAGTAGTTAGAAAATTAGTTAGCAGTGGATGGCAGAATAATTAAAATATAGACCTTGAAATCATGAGAATATAAGTTTGACCCTGATAAGAATATGCTTTTTTTCACAGTTTGTATTCACAGATCACCCATGTGGCAACCAATGCCTGGATTTCTGTTCAGTGTACACAGAAATATGACCACTATCTACTTTCCAGGCATTGGAGGCAACTACAGACATTTGGGGGATAGGCTAACAACCTGTCACATGTGAAAAAAAATCGTTGTCACTACATGTCTTGTCTCAATTTTTTACTGTTGTTTTCTTCAAATAATCTCTATGGATGATGAAGAGATGCAAGCCAGCAGATATTATACATTTGTTCTTTTGTAGTAGACTCGTAGGTGGAGGGGAATGCTAGACGTACCATTACAGCAGATGACTCAATAAATCTGACAGAAGAATGATTATAGTTGACCCAGAAAAGTATGCTACACTCCTGGCAGGATGTAATGATCCTGCGATACTACCACACTGGAATAAACATACCTGTCTGAACTAAACATACGTCCATCAACCTCCCTAACACAACCATGCTTTTGATACAATAAATCTTATACAAGTCCAGGTGTAATATCAGTTATTCAATTGAGGGGTGGACCTGCACGTTTATTATAAAGGTTATATGCTGTCAATAGCTACCTCCTCACAGCTAAAGGGATTGTTTCATCCTCATCATATTCAGAGATAGATCTATCCATAATGGTAAAAAATCTGGCTAGGGGTTTCATAGTAAGTGAATACTGCATGGTCAGTGCCAAGTACATTTATGATACAGGATAGCTACCTCATGACAATGGAATTTGTGTCATTACTTTTTTTAACCACCATAACAAACTTTCCTGTTAAGGAGTGTATGGAGTCTGTAGTAACACATGTCACAAGCTGTCACCACACAGTGTTAAGGAGTGTATTGAGTCTGTAGTAACACATGTCACAAGCTGTCACCACACAGTGTTAAGGAGTGTATGGAGTCTGTAGTAACATGTCACAAGCTGTCACCACACAGTGTTAATGAGTGTATGGAGTCTCTAGTAACACATTTCACACGCTGTCACCACACAGTGTTAAGGAGTGTTTGGAGTCTGTAGTAACACATGTCACAAGCTGTCACCACACAATTATGGATTTATAATTGGATCTCAGAAGAATAAAATCCAGTCCATATTATTATTTTAATGGTGCCATTATGATAGTAAGAACATCGTTCTAACCATTCAGCCATGTGGCACCATCATTACTACAAGGAAATAAAAATAGCAGCATTATGCTAACCACATCACCCATGAATCACAGAAAAATAGGGTCCTAACACTGCATTAACCAATATACCTCATTGGCATAAATATGAAATATTTTTTTATTTTATTACATAGGCCTATAGGGGCCTATGAAAAATATGGGGTATATAGAGACATAAATACTGAAACATGTTGAAAATGTTTTTGAATATAGGGTAGATGGGGGCAAAAATTCTGTACCTTTTTACAATTTAGTGTATATTGACACTTTGACCTAGCTTTGGGACAATAAACTGTAGTCAGTGTATAGCTTATCTATCCATCTTACATTAGTCAGGGTATTGAAAATAAAAGTATATGTAGACAATAAAAGTTTATGAAGGTTTTTGCCCCATTTTATGGGGTAAAGAACCTCAGGTAAAAAAAAGTGAGACGTATCATTACAAAATTGAGGGAAGTCACCACTGTGACAGATCTAGTAAGCTGGCAATGTGTATATGTGTGCTAAGAATAGATATTTATAGTTTCTAAACTTTAATCTGAAAAAAAAAATCATTAGGAAAAATAATTGTTGATAAGTTCCATTTTAAAACTAATTATGCCTTTTTAAGGTTGGATGATCATTATAATCATATATATTGATTCTCCCAGCTTTAGATCACTATTGGAAACTTTCTCATGACATCTGCATTTTCTTCATACATTTTGAATGTGGTCCCTTGCACCAATAACACGGTTCTGTACCCCAAATCACATTGTTAGAAACTATCATAAATTCCCATTAAAAAAATCAAAGTAGGCTGGCAAGATAATTTGCTTAACAATATGACATATATTTCAGTTTAAACATTTAAAACATCATGATATTAATGATAAAACCAGGCAGAGTGTGTGAAATTAAACTAAATATAGATCAAACATAGTTACACAATATTTTTTCAGCATTATTGAAAATTGACTCATCCTTGACCTATCAAAGTTTCTTTGTCAAAGATTGAAATATCGGTGTCTGAAGTAGTCACTTGTGGTATTGGGAAAACCCATAGATTAGAAAAAACCCACTGCCGCTTTTTCCCACGCGTGTCTTTGCCCCCGACTATCTAACACACAATAATAGATTAGATTTGAAAGTGAAATCAACAAGGCTTAAGGATAGTCAGGAACATTTAACAACAAATGAAATATTCAGCATGAAATTATTGTGAAATGTTTCCCTGACTCATTAAGTTTGAGAAACAAACAAGTTTGTTGGTAAAGAATCACACCCTTTTACATATGCTAAATCTGATTACTGTGATGTCTCTATCACTTCACACCTATGACATTATAAGTAATGATATTACCTATACCTGTTTTTATTCAACTCCGGCAGGCTTATGGCACTGCATTGTGTTCTTTTTTGGCTTTTTACTGCTGCAGTCAAATGGATTATCTTTGTTTAGCTCTGGTGTGGTAAGTAATATTTTGTTTCCTATCTTCCTCAGCCAATATCCTTTGTACTACTTTGATTATACACAAACTTAAGGACGACATGATACAGGAGCATTACACACACAAAATAACAGAAAAATTTGAAAACCTACCAGTAGATAGTACAACAAGAAAAGAAGAATGGAAATTATACAAATATGCTATCACACAAGCAGCAGGAGAATCATGCACTTACGAGAACAACAGTGTAAAGAAATAAAAGATAACAGCATAGTGGAATGAAGACATAAAATAAAAGTCACAAGAGAAAAGAAACAGAAATATAAGAGATGAGTCAAAAGTAAGAACCAAATAGATTACATAGAATACAAGACAGCAAAAATAAATGCCAAGAAAATCATTAAGACTGCCAAAATCAACTCATGGAAAGAATATATGGACATGCTCAATGCAGAAAGAGAAAAATGCATGAAAGAGTACATGAAAATTAAGAACACGAGAAACAGAGATGATATATATGAACCAACAGAAATAATACACGACGAAAAAGGTAATGGACTAAAAGAACTAAAGCAAATAATGGAAAGATGGCAACAATATTACAAAAAACTACTGAACCTAAAGGAAGGAGAAGAAGACACAACAATAAACACTAGAACAGCAAAACCTAGAACCAAATATACTACTATCAAAAATAGAAAATGCAATAAACAAAGCACCAATAAACAAAGCAGCAGGCTCTGATAACATACAAACAGAACTTATTAAAGTAGCAGCAGAGAGTGGGAAAAGATGGCTACACAGACTTTTCAATGTAATAGGGAAGAAACAAGAAACCCCCGAAGACTGAAGAAACGTGACAATCATTCCCATATGGAAGAAAAAAGGCAGTAAGAGAGATTGCACAAAATACAGAGGGATATCCTTACCTAGCCACACAGGGAAAATTTTTAACAGAATATTAGAACAACGACTATGAGCATACATTGAACCACAACTTTAAAACACCCAAATGGGCTTCTGTAAGAACAAAAACTGTTTGGATGCTATCTTCACACTTAGACAACTAACAAAAAGAGCCACAAAAAACAACAAAGAATTCAAAGAATTATACATCGCATTCATTGACCAAGAAAAGGTTTTCGACAGAGTGGACAGTAAACAATTATGGAAAACACTATCAATATATGGAGTACCAGAACATTTAATCAATATATGCAAGAGCATTTATACTAATAGTCAGTGTGAAGTAAGAGCAAATGCAAGAGTGTCCAATAAGTTACAAATCCAATCAGGAGTTTACCAGGGGTGTGTCCTATACCTTCTACTTTTTATAACATATATCAACCAAATCTGTGAACTAACAAGTACCAATGAGGAAGATAACATGAAAGACAAATTGAATGAACTACTCTTCGCAGACGACCAAGTACTAATAGCGACATCAGAAGAACAATTGCAATAACATATGAACAGACTCCACACAACATGTCCCAAATAGTAATATTGAAAAGACTGAAATAATGGCAATAGCAAAGAAAGAAAGAAATATCACTATCTCCATAGATAATAAATACCGTAAACAGGTAAATGAGTTCATTTACTTAGGAAGCATTATATCAAGTAATGGGAAAAACAGTAAAGAGATACAAAATAGATGCATACCAGATACAAAAACATACCAGATCCTAGGACAGATGACACATATCTTTAAGAACAAAAATGTAAACATAGACATTAAAGTTGCATTATACAAGACTATTATTATTCCATCACTGTACTACCAATGCCAAATCTGGACAATGATAGCACAAGATAAAAGAAAAATAGCGACAGCAGAAATGACACGTCTATGAAGAATACTTGAAGTTTCATTAAGAGATAGAATTAGAAATGATAACATCAGACAGATAACCAAATTAATACCAGTGTTGGAACACATAAAAAAGCAACAGATCAACTGGTTTTCACGCGCTTCCAGACTATCAACAGACAAATGGCTATGACATATATACATAACGACTATAAAGCCAGAGGCAGACCACATAAAAGATGGATCACAGAAATTAAAGAAGCCACAGGAACAAGCTTACAAACAACACACAGGAAGGCCATCTCCAGAAAACTCTTCTACCCCTGACGCCACAAGACAAACAAGGGCCACAGTTGTATAGATAAATATATAGAGCTTTTATTTGCAATATACTCAGCCAAACATATAATATATTATTGTTGTTTCAGTTTCATTGATAGTTCATTTATTTCAACCAATTCAAGTATTTATCGATTGCTAGTTATATGCTATTATTATTATTATTATTATTATTATTATTATTATTTTTATTATTTTTATTATTATTATTATTATTATTATTATTGAGATATTATTACTAGCCATTTGCTTTCCAGTATATAGCCTTCAAACCTGTAGATAAGGGAGGGCTTGAAAAAGGGGTGAGGGGTCTCAAACACCAACACTCTCAAACACTCTGCTCCCATTTAGGGTCAGAACAAGATATGAGTACTAAGAAGTTAGCCCCCCCCCCCAAAAGTGGGTAACTACCTCCTCCACCTAGTTATCTAGAAAAAGGTAATTTAAAAATCCAACAAAAATGAGCCATTCAGCTTCTTAATTTTTTTTAATAATGCCCTCCCTTTTCCCCTTTTCACTTACTGGATATGCATCTACAAGCCTGGTATCCTTCTTTTTTGGATGTTCTGAACTTTTCATTATTTGTGTGAGTTTAAACACTCTGTAACTTCTCTTGTCTACATCTAGGACAGTCCTTTTGGCCTTAGCCACCATTAATAATTTTGTACATGTCTCTTTTATAATGGTCAAAAAACCTTAGTTTTATTGCTTAGTAGCCAACCATTATTAACATTCAATGTTCTTTAACAGTTCTTGATTCACTTTTTTCACTGCTCATAATATTCTCAATCACCTGTAGCATATCATTTCAAAAGATGCAATTCTTTCTGCCACTACTTTATTAAATATCCATGTTCTATGGCCATAAGTTTCTACAAGGAATAAGAGATGTGTGTTTCTGGGCCTGAAAGGGGAACAAAGAATAGTAGCACTATGATCTATCATTATGTTATAAAAGTAGGTTTTGGGATGGATTAGTTGTATCATCCCATATAAGGTCAAAGCAACCCAGAAACTGTTCTAAGGTCGGAGTTGAAAGGCACAGATAGCGCAGCTAAGCTGTAGACCATGGCACAATGCATTCTGTTTTTTGGAATATATCCTGCTTATTTGCAGGAGTTTGAAAATTAACACAGAAGAAAAAAATATGAGTATATTGTCTATTATCTGTCCTCAGGTGAATGATGGTTGATCGTATTTACACTTGCCATTAAGCATAGGGGGTGGTAGCTTCAGCCGTTGTTCAAAGGCCAGATGAGTCACCTTGGTTGCATTAAGTCCATGTTTGTTTGAGACAATCTTGATTATTTCTATCCACCATTTTCTTGGTCTACCTATGGCCTTATGTCCAGTTATTTTTCATTATATGCTCTTATTGGTATTGGTTTGGATTCATTCTCATAAGGTGACCAAATGATTTTACTTACTGTCTTTTGATATGCTCAATACATGATATTATACCTACTCTTTTCCTAATTTCTTCATTTCTTAGGAAGAAAATATGAGTGACAGACAATATTCCCACATTCTCTTCTTTCATGAGCAAATCTAAGGATGACTGTTCTGTGAATATTACTGTGTGAACAGGGCCATAGGTGCTAATTTTTACTACCTTGAAAAAGATTATTAGCTCATTTGTTATGTGTGCTGGGCACTACATTTCATGAGCAGTATGTTCTTATTAGAGAGAATATTGGTGAGATACTCACCTTCCATTTGAGTTAGTATATATGAAATCTGGAAACATGTCCCCATTATAGAACATTATCTTAGTCATTGAAATTTTGATCACTTACAGCTGTCTCTTACCAGAGTTTCCAACACACATTTATCATTTTGAGCTAGTCACACCATTGAGAATGGGGAAAAAATGTGTAATTTCTTGATGAAATGGCTATATCTAGGTGAATATGGCTCAGTTGACAGTCTTGTCTCTTTCACAATATTCATCATCACTAGTTAATGAATATGTGTGGGAATGAGATACAAAAACAAATGACAATTTATTTAAAATGCAAATTGGTGGTCCTAAGTCCCAGCAAATGAAATCGAATTTGGGGTAAAAATTATTGATTCTTTATCACCATCAGATTTACAATGTAAGTGCTGTACTGCTTAAATGCTGGAAGAAAAGAGAACATTTGAAATGCCTTGAGTGCAGTATATATATATATATATATATATATATATATATATATATATATATATATATATATATATATATATATATATATATATATATATATATATATATATATATTTATCTAGTGTTACACACAAATATATTTATGTATAGTATAATTGTGTTTCCCCCCAGACCATTGGAAATTTGGACTTTGGAACACTTATCATATTCACATGTGCTACAACTGTGAACATTAAGGTAAGGAATGATTATCTTGAAAGAGATGCTATTAATTTCAAATAATTAGGAATTGTGAAGGAGTTATTGAAAAATCAGGAGACAACAAATGGGATTTGAATCATTTCCATTCAGCTGGCGCCTATTTACCTCACAACTTGAGTCAACACATTTTTCAAATGTGAAATCTGTGCTGAAATAGAACGCTGATCTTGTGAATGTGAAATCTGTGCTGAAATAGAATGCTGATCTTGCGAATGTGAAATCTATGCTGAAATACAATGCTGATCTTGTGAATGGGAAAAACATAACTCAAGTTCAAGAATCAAGGAAATGCTGGTATCATACTTTCTATTGGGACAATATGGTATCTTGCCTTTTCCATTTGCACATAATCTGCTACCAGAACACACTGATAGCAATCCAGATCAACCATTTTCTTGCATTGTGCTGCGACAGTCTCTTGGTCTACACGGCCAAGACATAATCCATAAAGCATTAGCCAGATTACTTTGCATGAGATCTGAAGCAATCTTTTTCCAGGGTGCACCATGAGGAGGTGCTTTTAGGATCTTGGTTATCTGCTAACTGTGATGTGCAAGAGCAATGCAAATCCATAAACAGATAATCAGAGGAGACTGGTAAATAAACACAGAGTCAGTTACTGAATACTAAAGAATATCTTGAATAGAATCCAAGCTTTTGTGGACCAATGGTTTGTTGTGCAGTGAGAGTGATCTGTTAAATAACTAATTAACTGTCTGGAAAGAGTTTTAGATGACAAAATAAGCAAAAATATTTCATGATATTGTGACTGGGGATGTAGGCAATTCTTTGTGTGCTTTACAAATTGAAAGGTCTGACAGACGTAGAAAATGTTTCATCCATACTGCTGTTTGTTCACCTCTCGATATTTTCTCTAATTTTTTGCAGTCATCTTTTGTAAGGTGCTAATTTTGCACCCACACTATAACAATACATTGCACATTCTATTATCTAAGACTACATGCTGATAATTTGGGAGGAAAAAATCAAAGAAGGAGGTATGAAACAAAAAAGAAATAATTTACAAAAACATACCACCATAACATTGGATTGAAAATCAGGTGCCAACTCTGCCATCTTGTACAACACATGATAATCATGATGATTATACCTGTGAATTACCCTTTTATGAGTGTTTTTATAAAGTCAAGAATGTACAGACATGTGACTACGTAATTATTTATTATGACATCAGTAATGGAAAATAAAGTATCAATATTTGACATTTTAAAAAAACTATACAAAGGTCTTAAAATTATTATAGACAGAGAAACTATTCAGTGCAGATGTCTGCAATGATGTGAACATAGATGTGAAGATAGCCATCAGAAAAAAGTCTTTTAAAAATCAGGCAACATATTTTAAGCACATAAAAAGACACAATGAGCTATAAAAATTAATCTTTAAAAGACAAGTTCTAACAGAGAGAAAAGGAGAGGACACCAAAAATGTCAATAGACAAAATGGACACAAGATACAGTGTGGAGAACATGGAAAAAGCAGTTTGCACAGAATTTAGAGGCATACAGAATTACAATGAGGACAATCTTCTACTAAGGATATATGACTTAGAAGAAGAAGAATTGTTTATTAATTGTTTTATATATGTTTTAATATTTCCCAGCTGATGTTGGAAACATATTACTGGTGCCTGCCTACTTTGATAGCATACACCATCACCATTGTTGGTGCTATTCTTCTAGTTGCAGTTTATACTAATATTTTCTTTCCGTAAGTATGTCTTATGCTGTTTCTTCATTGCTTTTATTTTCTGTCTTTCTGTCAAACTTCTATATCAATGATTTTGATAAAGGTATTACTATTTTTATGAAGAAAAGGGTTACCAAAGGGAGTGTGTGACATACAGAGGCATATCTTTACTCAGCCACATAGGATAGATATATGTGGAAATCATAGAGCAGAGAATAAGACCAATAATAGAATCCCAGCTAAATAAGACACTATTAGGACTCAGGAAAGGTATCGGATGCACAGACGAAATTATTTACACTATGTCAGCTGAGTGAAAAGATACTTGAATATGACCAACAGCTAAAGATTGCCTTCATCATAAAAAAAAAGGCATTTGGCAGAGTTGACAGATAAAAAATTGTGATTAATATTGGAAGACTGGAATACATGGCCAATTAGACAACATAAGAGCTCTATACAAAAACTGCCAAAGCATACCGGGGTAATCAGAATTACTGAGGGCACAACAGACTAATTTGAAGTAAAAATAGGCATGAGACAGGGCTGCATTTCTAACATTCATGAACAGAATAATTAACTCTGAGTGGACTAGGGACAAATCCATGGTTTTACACGCCTGTTTTTCAGCATGAAGTTTGATCTATGATGTCATAAATTTTATTATAAATCATTTAATTATACTCCCTATATTTATTATATATGTCAATGTTGGGCAATGATTTTTCTATATCATAACAATGGTTAAACATGTATTTGATAATAAGTTCTTTAAATTGAGTAAGTGGAAGTAAATGTTTCAAAAATGTGGAGTAAAATCGGAATACAAATTTCACTTAAAACTTTATTTAAAGTCATTGTATGCACTTGTAGGTCGTCCAATTGCTATAATTTATTGTTATATCAATATATACATACTTTAGGCAAGTGTCATTAATTTGTAATAACAAATACATTTGGAAAAATACTTTACAGTGGTCATGCCATATATTTTTTTGACTTTTATAATAAAAAGAACTCAATGTTCCACTGATTTACATTTGTTAAACACAATATTACAGCCAATAATTATGTATAAGATGGAGTATAGGTCCTGGGTGTAAGGAAATAAAAAAGAAAAAAACAATGATTAAAATTTTCACTTACCACTCGATAAAAATGAATAATATTCCCTAACTCAAGCAGCTCACACAGCTAAGCACATTGTTACACACATAATCCACAGAGTTTTACCACATTTGAAGCACACAATATTTTATATTATTTATATACTATTTGAAGAATAGATGAGAATGCCGTCAAAAGATTTCAGAAGTAACAAATCCTATATTTTTTATCATATTTTAGATCCACAAAAATGTTGTGCATTGAGAATAGGTTTAAAATGAATGGAAACAATATTGAATACAGTAAAACTGAGTAATAAAGCTTGGGGCAGAGTAGTGCATTCGTTAGTGCACTGACTTTACATATGAGTGGTCTTGGGTTATTTCTCCAGTTGAGACCAAAATGTTTTTCAGACCACAAAGGTTCCCAGGTTGACCTCAAACATGGCCATTGACAAAGACACTAACGAAAAAGATCACAGTGTGTGAAATGAGATGTTTGATGAAAGCTATAAATATCACCAGAAGAGATTGATAGAGAAATGAAGATATCAGAAAAGAAATAAAGACCATGTCATGTCAAGACTACATCCAGAGACAGCAAACACGGTAGTTTGGCCACCGGAAAAAAATGAAACCAACATAACCAGTTCTTTGTGCATACTACAACAGAACATCTGGTTACAAGGCACGAGGAAAACCAAGAAATTGATGGGTGGAGACAATCAAAGAAACCATAAATAGACACAGGATGACCATTGCGAATGCGACCCAAATAGATAAAGACAGACAACTCCAACTCCCCCCTCCCCCTCATGACGCCTAATAGCACAAGTGGAAATGACAATAGATAGTTTGATAGATAACTAGACTACCTTCATTGCCATAAGGATTTCATTCATGAAGGGGGAGATAAATGTAGCTATATGCTTCTCCATCACATTAAATAGGAGCTTGCCCAATTGCTCATGTGTCCATTTGGAAAAACAGTCAAGTCAGTTAATTATATACTGCAGAAATGTTCTTGGTCGTTTCAAAATTAAATAGTGATCCATGGCTATGGTGATTTGCTCAAAGCTGTAGGGTTTATATACAAAATTTCAAAAGTAACAATGTAGGGTAGCTGGAGGTAAGATAGCGCAGATGGCTTTTCCCCGAGCCTATAGGTTTTTCCAGTAGCACACATGACTAGGTCAGACGCCAACATTCTAATCTTTAGCACAACGAAATTTGATATGTCAAGGACAAGTCAATTTTCAGCAATACGTAATAATATTTTTCACTATGTTTGATGATTTTCTTTCAACTTTTTATTTGGCACTCTGCCTGCTTTTATCATTAATATCATGATTTTTTAAATGTTTAAACTGAAATATATGCTGTGTTGTTATGTTCTTAAGTACATTATCTTGTTTTTTTCATCGGAATTTATGATTGTTGCTAAAAGTGTGATTTGAGGAAAGATGACACACGTTTGTTGGAGTAAGATGATGCATTAAAAATATATTTTAAAATGCTGATGTCATGAGGAAATTGCAAATGCCGATCTAAAGCTGAGAGAGACAGATATATATGGTTATAGCGATCATCCAATCTTAATAAAGACACTCTTAATTTTAAAATGGAACTTCCGAACAATTGTTTTTTTCCAAGTAAAGTTACGAAACTAGGTCTAAGAAAAAGGCTTTCACTTGCATGTTGAGCAGGTCTGCAACAATGTTTTGGCTGTCATAGAGTTGGAACTGTGATAGTAAATATTAGGCAGAAATTAAAAGGAGAGTAGGAATGGCTAAAATTACTTTTAATGACTTGAGGAATCTGCTAATATGCAAATAAATAATAATAATAATAAGACCCATAACCTGTCAGGGTTGTGGGGGTGCTACATTGGAAGCATCAGCACAAAAAACCCTCCAACCATATCTGTCCTCAACCGTTCGGTCATGTCCGTGCCCTTTCTTGATGTCAATCCAGGATTTTCTTTCACCACCTCTTCTTTGACACTCGACATTAATATGCAAAATAGTTTTAGAACGTGAGTCGCTTCTCGTTACATGTCCAAACCAAACAAGTTGACGCCATTTCATCACTGCCAAAAGTTGTACTTGATAACCCGCAAGTTTGTTGATTTGCTGCCAAACAAATATATTAGTCTTGTGTTCTATATAATTAATTCTTAATAAAAGTCTATAGTACTTGTATTCAAAAGCCTGAATTCTTTTTTCCATGTCTGCATTGTGTGTCCAGCTTTCACATCTAATATGATTAAAATATATTTTGCCTCGTGTTCTCTTTCCTGTAACCTTATATCCATGATTAATCTTTCTAAGCTGTTGTGTCTTCTTGTATGTCCAAAATATGTCAGCTCTCATTTTTTTGGATAGATTTAAGGAGCCAGTCTACTTTGTTCAGAAGACCTACTGAACATGACACTGGAAGAGGCTGGACAGCTTGCACAGAACCGAGAGTCTTACAGTGGTAGTGAGGACTACTTTCTGCAAAGGATTCATAGATCGATTTTATATAGATAGATAGTTCAAATTCCAGTTATACAGCATACATCTGCATGTCCAGACAGTACATTTTTTTAATAACGTGAAGTTGAAATTAGGTATAAATGATATCCAGTAATATCGATACCACCCATTTTGTATCTTCTGAAGCATAGACTGAAAGTCTGACATAATAAATGTCTTAGTAAATAAAGTTCCAGAGAGGCATTTTAGAGCTGGAGTAATGATCTCAATGTCCATTGACATATTATAGGACTATAGGTGTCCTGTATGCTCTGCTACACTTTGCAGTGACCCTTCCATTAGCACTAGCTAGTAAGAGGGTTGGACATGATTGGGCTGCTTGGAGGTGGTTGGTTGATGGTCAATGTACTCATAAATTGATAATAGCAATTTTTTTCTTTCCAATTAAATGTTCTTTGAAATTAATATTGTTGTAACTATTTTCTCAAACATAAGGTCCTTTATGGTCAGCCATAACGACATGTATAAAGTTTTGAACCAAATCTATGCTACACCCATAACATGGCTCACAATGATACTGCTGATACTTGCTGCATTACTTCCAGACATCATCATCAAATCATGCAAAGACACATACTATTACAGCTCTAACTTCAACCCCAGTGAAATCAGGAGAGGTATTTTTGGAACGGTAAACTATCCCAGTTTTCTTTTTATTATAAAATAACATTAGATTTAGTTATTATAATCGGTACAGTACAATTAGATGCCAACACATCATTCAGTTTTTTAATCCCAATTTTTAGATAGTCACTGTGCATCAATGACAATTCACTGATATTCATTTCTACAATAACAAACTTGGCTGCTGTTAACACAAACATGACAGTTGACACTGTGAGTCTCCCATAACACTCACAGAAATCGGTTTCATTTTTACAAAGCAGTACAATACTACCAGTTGAGAAATTCTTTATTATACATTTCTATGCATGCTACGCACTGAGGGAGGGAGGGGGGAACTCTCGGTGCATCACCAGAAGAAGTATTGATTGGTATTTGTTTATCTACGTGCTACGGAAGCACAATGAAATCAATGGCGCTCTTAACATTGAATGATTTTAAGGGTAGCATGACATGAAAAAATAGGAAACACTGTGGCACATCTCTACACCATCTTGAAAACTATCATGCAGAATTTATGTGGACATCAAGGCTAACAGAAACAGACTGCATTTGATGCTATTCTCGTTGTTATGAGAGATTACTTGTCCCAATAAATAATGTTCCATTATTTCTGATTGTGTCCCTTGTATCTTTTTGTTTTGTGTCCTTTTGAACCCTAGTTACAAGAAAGCTTTGTTCTGCTAAATATTTTTTTTCTAAAAATGTGGTGATGTCTACTTGTACTGTACCTTATAATCTATAACTGAGACAGTTGCACCTTTTATTACACAAGGGAAGCAGTTAATAGGAGGCAATGATAATCTGGTGAAAATTGCATTTAATTTTTAAACTTTAAAAAAAATTAGTTTCTATGTGAAGACTATGATTATTACTGTTTGACCAATAACCACTTGTGCTCTGTTCTCTTTCTTACATAATAATATCTCGGTAGCAGAGCACAAACATGGTAGTGCTGATGAGAATCCATGATGTCACGTATTTCTTTTTCAATGGTGTCTTATTTCTAGAAATCTTTACATGTATTATTAAATGTTTATTAAATTGCTTATCAAATTTTCTGTCAAGAAGATGATTTTTCAAATTAAATGTATTGGTATACATAGCTGATAACTTATTTTTTCATAAATTCGTATTTTTAACAATTTATTTCCGTATTTCAATAAAAATGTCCATATTTAGCACCAAATCCCCTCCCACCAAACCACACATTTAAATGTTTTATTACAATTTTTTTTGCCATTGCCTTCTGAATGGTCCGGATGCTCAAATGCCTGTGAAGAGGATTGAACTCGGTACCTTGGCCGTCACAGATGTGTCTGTACCACTTCACCAAAGAGCCGAATATTTTATATATATATATATATATATATATATATATATATATATATATATATATATATATATATAAAGAGAGAGAGAGAGAGAGAGAGAGTATTTGAGTGCAAAGATCTGTATCAGGTTTATTTCTAATCTATTGCCTTTCCTGATACCACTCGTGACTATGTTAGATGTCAACTTTCCAATCTTTGACAGAATCTCTGTTTGATAGGTGAAGGCCGAATCAGTTTTCAAGAATGAAGAAAAATATTTTTTCACCATGTTTGATCAAAATTTGTTATTCAACTTCTCACACTCTGTCTGCTGTTACCATTAATATCGTGATTTTAAAATTGTTTAAACTGAAATATGTGTTGTGTAAGATCTTAAGCACAATATCTCCTCAGGCTACTTTGTTTTTTTTTTCATCAGAATGTATGATAGTTTCTAGCAATGTGATTTGCGGTAAAGAACTGCCCATTATTGGGACAATACATTCAAACATTCAAAATGTATGAAGAAAATACCAAATACCAATGTCATGAGGAAGTTGCCAATGTCAACCGATCCAAAGCTACGAGAGATCAATATATATGATTGTAATGATCATCCAACCTTACAAAGACATAATTAACTTTAAAGTGGAACTTATCAACTGAAGCTTCAGATTGGAGTTTCAAAATTATACATATATATTCTTGGCACAGATTTACACACTTCCGGTTTGCTAGGTTTGTCATGGTGTCCATTTCCCTCAATTTTATAATGGTTTATATAAATTTTTGCTTCGGATTTTCCCCCCATAAAATTAGGCAAAGATCTGCATGTACCTAAGTTCATAATATGTCACTCTATAGTCTACACTTATGTTTTCAATACCCTCACTAGTGTAAGATGGATAGATAAGCTATACACTGATGACAATTTATTGTCCCGTAGTTATGTCTAGGTATCAATGCACTCAAATGTAAAAAGTGCGGATCTTTGCCCCCACCCCCCACCTACTCTATATATGTTTGTATGTCTGTTATTATGTGTTGCAATATTAAACATACTTCTGTCCTACTTATTTCTATTTACAGCTTGTAGCCATTTTTGAGAGACAAACAATGAGGTCTGATCATCATTTGATTATCAGCCATTTTGGCCTTTGCACTTAAACTTACATCTTTTTACAAACTATATCACTGGGTAACCTCTTGATATCTTTGGGTTGTTGCATTGAGCTTTTTTTTGTATATGGTGTTGTCAGAATATTTTGAATTAAGTTAATTTTGTTTTTTCAGTTTTTGTATTTACTTTTATCATTTTTCCTTAAATTTATATCACTGTAACCATGACTTATTTTGATTAAAGTTTGAATGTACTAATACGTGAAGTTGAAATCTGGACGATGAAACCTGGGTGAAAAAATCTAGACCCTGAAACCTGGATGATGATATGTGAACAATTAAACCTTGATGATGATATGTGAACAATGATACCTGAATAAATAAACCTAGGCAATGAAATGTAAAAAAGGCAATGTGGACTATGAAATCTGAGAAAGGAAACATGGACAATGAAACCTGGACAGTGAAACCTGGATAACTAAACCTAGGCAATGAAATATGAACGATACAATGTGGACAATGAAACCTTGATGATGATATGTCTATTGTCTATTCCCAGGTGGATGATGGTCAGAATATCCATGCTTGCCGTTAAGCATAGGGGTGGTGACTGGGAGCTTTAGTTGTCTATCCAAGACCTTATAATGTTGCCTTGGCTACATTGAATCCGTATTTGTTCAGGGTTGTCTTGATATTATCTATCCATCTTTCTCCAGTTCTTCTGGCATTGTATCCAAATCTTCTCAAGTTATATGTTCTTGTCACTAATTGGTTATGGTTCATTCTCATAAGGTGTCCAAGCCATTTTATTTGTTGTTTCTCTATGTATTCTGTACATTGTCTTATACCAATTCTTCTCCTGATTTAATTCATCATTTCTCATTTTGTCTATTTTGGTTTTTCTTGCAGCTTTTCTTGGGCATTTCATCTCACATGTTGTAAGTTTTCTCTGTTGGGCTGCTGTCAGTGCCCATTGATAGCAGAGTGTTGGCAAAAAAATACTATAGCAAAAAACCTTGCCATGACTAACTTGAGAGTTCTTATCTACACCACTCCATATGAAAACATAGTTGTGAATTTTTTATTTAAATGTTCCCTTTTTTCCTTGTGTCTGCAATGCCTAGAATCTCTATGTGTTTACTTTTCATCAGTTCTATTAGTGCTACTGATATTTAGCCTAGTCGCGCGCACATTAAGTATTGCTTTTCTAGTTTTCATTGTTGCTCCCAGTACTTTAATTATTTAGCAATGTATACACACTGCCAATTTGCTAGGTCTGTTGCAGTGTAGATGTTAATCACTGACTAGATGTTATGTCAGGATATACCTTCTCCTGGATGATATGTGAACAATGAAATCTGAATGATTCAATGTAGACAATGAAATGTGGAGAATGAAATGTTGACCTTGAAATGTGGATGATGATATATGGATAATGAAACCTGATGATTAAATATGATGACACACAAGATGAAACCTTGACAATGAAACACTGTCAAAACAAAAAATCAAGTCAAAAGCATGCAGAAAGAGGGGGAAAAAACTGTTCAGATCTGTTACATTTATTTATAAAATCCACCACAAATCAGTAATTCAGAGACTGAAATGGTTCTGCCATTAATGAGAATTAACCCTTATTGGCCAGTTGCAAAAGCATACAACATGAAAATAGCAAGATACAGAGGAAAACCAAGAAGGTGGATTGAAGAAATTACAAACATTCTGAGATGTCACAATATTACTGCATATCCAGCGACCAAACATGCCATAACCCGAAAACTGATTGTCATTCAATCCTGTGACACCTTACAGCAAAAGCAGAGAAAAGATGATAGATAATAATCATTCATACTTCCTATGAGTTTTTGTCTGGAAACATTATTTAATTAATAGACTATAGACATGAAAACATAAATTTAACTTTTTTTGATTGAAAACTGTACAAAAGGGTCTATGTAGGTAGGAAGATTCAGCTGTAGAATACATCTGCAGTGCCAGATCTATAGGTGAAAACATGTAGTTAGATAATTATCATGTTTTATAGTTTGTTTAAATTCATTTTGTAGTATAGAAAGTCTGGCCTTTGATTAGACAAATCTTGAATGTAGCACTGCTTTATCATATTTCTGTGTGTAGACTGTGTGGAGCCACCTATTTCTTCTATTATTAAATGCCAGATTGCATGCATCACACACCAAAGCTGAAAATGTTCACTGTGTCTCATTTTTGTCTCACATTTGATTTAATTGTCTATTTGCATGATGAATTCTATTTTATTAATATATTGAGCAATAATTGGTTATAAAATTTCAATAAATGATTTAAATGCAAACTAGCAAATATTTAGGAAGTTGTTTAAAAATGGAACCAGTTTAGTAAGAATTTAAAAGATTTCCATTGTTCTTTGTGTGAATGGAGACATATTTTGGCCTAGAAAACAGCTAATGACTGTTTACATCAGTTCTGTGCAAGATACAATGGTCTCTGAGAAGGGCATCTTTTTCTTCTCCTTGTCCTGAAACCTTCAAGCGGTTCATAACCATCATGCTTTATAATATCTTGCAGGGCAACAATAAGCTCTTCATAGTTGCTATCATAACTTGCCACAGAACTGGTTCATGTATCCAATCTCATTCTGTACTGTTCTGTCACATGATTTTAAAAGATTAATCGTAGCTGTAAAGGTTACAGAAAAGAGAACAAGAGGCAAAATATGCTACTATTGGAATCATAATGCATGTGAGAGTTTAACACAAAATGCAGACATGGAAAGATGGATTCAGGCTTTTTAATACAAGTGTTATAGATGTTTGTTAAGAATTAGTTACATAGAACACAGAACAACTCGGGAAATAAGATTAAGATAAAACTTGAGATGACGATGGCTACTATAGCAAGGTTGAATATATGGAAAAGCAAGATCAGTATTATAGTAAAGATCAATCTATTCAGATCACTTGTTCCAAGTACTTTTATACAGATGTGAAAGTTTGACACTAAATGCCAACACAGAATTCAGGCTTTTGAAAAACAAGCACAACAAACATTTGTTAAGAAGTAGATTATTAGAGCACAATCAAATATATTTGTTCGGCAGAAAATAAACAAACTTGCACGCTATTAAGAACCACTTTTGGCAGTGGTGAAATTGCGTAAACTTGTTTGGTTTGGACATGTAATGAGATAAGATTCGTTTTTTAAAACTATTTTGTAAGGAAGAGTCAAGGGTGAAAGGAGAGGAGAGGAGGGTGGAGAAAGTCCTGGATTGATAACATCAAGGATTGTTCTGTGCATAATTTTTCTACACTCCTGCAAATGGCTGGAGTTTTTTTAGAGAGCTTTTTGTGCTGATGTATCCAGTGTGGCACCCCTATGACCATAATGTGTTATGGTTCTTATTACTGGTATAACTTTGGTTAGCATATGGCCCTCACTTCTCACTGACCCAGATCATAGCAGTTATTGTCATGTTGCCAATGTGTCATCTGAGAACAGCTCCAGTCTCTACTTGTTATCATCATTAACAATATATTTTGTTCAGTACTGTAGGAGCAACATTTCTGGGGGGAGGGGTTTACCTTAATTTAAAAAAAAGCTTTTCAGTTCATTTGGGAAGACATTTTTTGATGGAAAACCTCTAATGTCCAGTAGTGTTATCATGAGAAAGGGATTTTTCCAACTGTGTTGCTGGTGTTTAAGAGTTAAGCATCATGCTCGATATGTAGCCAATCTACTCTTTTGAATATCTTTAATAACGAATTGTGCTGATTCCTTTTCCAAGCCCAGAATAAATTGCTAGGCTTGAAATATGGTGCAGTCAGAAACCAGTGTTATTATATGTTAAATGTTTAACGACCACCAAGCAGATGGAACACGACATCAAATAATTGTGGATATACTCAAGGGGAGAATTGAAGCACTTGTGGATGTGACCTGTGTGCAATAATGATGATCTGATGGCTAACTAACTAACTAGCTCTGTGCTCTGCAGCAAGTGTGCTGCAGCACAGCATTGAGCATGAGCCAGAGCACTTTTGCCACTCTGTGAAGAAATATTGTACAGATATCACACTAAGTAGTTATTGTTTTTGAATTATTATATATTATATTGATGAAATACGTAAATACATGTATTATATGGATTATATAAAACCTATATAAAAATAAATACATGGATCCAGTTAGCTAGGTACCAGGTATGTATATATTTAAAAAAAAAAAATTTTTAATGTAAAATTTGTGTACCAGTTTTTAATATTTTTACTTTCAGTATTTTGTGGAATCTTGTGAAGAACTTTAGTGTGTAGTGGTTGAGAAAATGTTGCAAAGCAATGCACTAGCTAATTAATTCTTTTGTATAGAGATTTTAAACATGTTTTGAACTGAAAATAGCTGGTACCTTAGTTTATAAAACTGAATAAAATATATTTTATTTTTTTCCTCAAAATGTCTTTAGGATAATGGAGAAGTTACACTGAAACATGGCACCAGTAACCAGAACTATCAGGAGAATGATGCCGTACAAAGATTGTCTTCTGAGTCACTAGAGGTCTGAAACTTCACTTGCTTTCGCAACATTTTGTGTATGCTAAGTTTTTATTTTCTTTGCTCTTTACTCTAATGTGTGTTCACACTTAGATGTGCAAATTTACCTTGCTTAACAGTATTTCACACATTCTTTGACTTACAAATATCGTAGAAACAATCTCCATATTTTGCTTATGTTTTTAAATTTACCTTTCATCACAGCATTAGACTTGTATATCTCTTTGACCTGTACATTATAGATGCACACATATTTAGGAACACAAATCTTTAGAAACACAAATCTTTAAGACCACAAATCTTTCACACCTGAAACTGGAGGAACTTTTAGTTTTTAGGAGATATCAATAAACCAGAGGTGGGTGTGTTCACTGTTCACACCCACTGTCAATTCAATTGCAATTAGAAAATTCAAGGGAAATAAGAGAAACCCTTCAATTGTCCCTTGGTGAAATCAGGGGAGGCAAGCCAGAAACTTGGCAGGTAGACATCATCTAGTACCATTTCTGCATAACATATACTTATTATAATAGTAAGCAAATTACTATTCTGTGTATGTGTAGCATGCAACGAACTTATTCGAACGGTTATGGGGATCCAACCGCGATTGATAACTATCACACAGAACAAGTTCGTAGCATTAATGCTACACAAAGAATGAATCTTTTACATGATCTAATTGCGCAATGTAACTAATTTCGATCATATTTGCACAAGTAAAATGAGATCTAACTAGATATACATGCTAAACTAGTGTTTGATCGTGACATAATAGGTGTATTTTGCACATTCTTATGGTAAACGATGATCTAACAAATTTGACACTGTATGTAAAGTAATGATATTAGGCCTACTAAATTAACATGAAGAATAACGAAATTGTCTTACCTGTATAAATATTGAATGTGCACTGGTCAAAAACAATGACAACCTAATAGGACTTGTACACAAATATGACAATGGAAAATGTTGAGTTGTGCTTGCAAATGCACAAACTCTGGTTGCTGTATAAAATTTGCAAAATTGAGAAATGGTATCTTTGAACCAGAAGCGAAATCCAAGCCTCCATGCGAATTATTTCATTCACCGCTGGGTAATAAATATGTCAGGTCTGTAACACCCCTTCAGGACTACAATAGCTGAAATGCCTCGTGTGTGGCGGAACTAAGAGTCAACATTTTAGTAAAGAATAACAGGTGTGCTTTAGGAACACAAATCTTAGGAACACAAATCTTTAGGAACACAAATCTTTAGGAACACAAATCTTTAGGAACATAAATCTTTAGGAACACAAATCTTTAGGAACACAAATCTTTAAGAACACAAATCTTTAGGAACATAAATCTTAAGGAACACAAATCTTTAGGAACACAAATCTTAATAAACACAAATCTTTAGAAACACAAATCTTAAGGAAAATCTGAGAAAAGCCATAGGAGTGACCAGAAGACACAGTATTAGAAACAAGATCATAAGAGAAAGAGTAGGTGTCATATCAATTCTAGAATACATACAAAATCAACAAATGCAATTGTTTGGTCATCTATAAATTATGTAGTGTGATTCATTAGTTTGTAAATCATATATGAAGAGAGGAGAAGCAGAAAGAAGATCCAGGGGTAGACCTAGAGTACGCTGGATCGACAACATCAAAGAGATATCACATGAACACAAAATAACATTATCTGAAGTTTCCACAAAAGTGAGAACAAGAACATTGTATCTCCCTCAACACTTATAAAAGGTAAAAAAGGAAGGAAAGATAGATAGAATCTTAAGGAACACAAATCTTTAGGAACACAAATCTTGATTCTTGATTTTAGGAGCCAGCATCAATGCACAAGGATTATTCCTATATATGTGCTGCTTGCCATTCTGAACACAGATGTTGAGGAACACAAATCTTCTATCCATCAATCTATTGCCATTTCCACTTGTGCTGTTAAGTGTCGTGGGGTGAAGTTGGAGTTGTCTGTCTTTGGCCATTTGGGTCGCATTGGCCATGATCATTTGAGAATAAATGCCAAACAAAACAAAAGACACACAGATCTTACATATTCATCTCATAGAAACACATAAATCTTACTTATGCAAGCCTTAGAAACACAAATATTTTTGACTGAAATTATCTTACAAATGTTTATCATACAAATCTTTGACTAAAATAATCGTGCAAATTTTTAACTTACAAATCTTACATATATAAATCTTATCTTAGACACAAAATTATCTTTGATTAATATAATATTGCTGATCTTTAATACACAAATCCTGCTTATAAAGTATCCTACCCACAATTTGTTGGATTATAGCTTTCTTTTCTAAATTGTCATTTATTTTAGTTTTCATTTCACAATATTTAATATTGCTTCATCTCCTCTGCACCCATTTTTAATAACATTTTATATTATCTTTATAAAGTTGTTGTTTTTCCTTTTGACTTTTTTAAACAGTTTATTTTCAGCCAGTTATCTTTATATATTTAATTCCTGTACTTTCTGTGTCCTCCAAGCCAATTATTCTCTCTCTGTCCTCCCAGCTAGTTCTCTCTGTGTTCTTGATTCTTCTTGATTCTTGATTAGAAACTGGCTTCACAGCATGCGAGACATTCCCATAAGTGCTCCGCCCTCCATTCCAGCAGCCATCCCAGTGTATGTAGACTCAGACTCAAGGTCAGGTGTTGATTGTGTGATTTTCAGGACTTTCCAAAAACTTTACTTTTCCTTCCCTCACCTCTAGATACTCCCATTTCTAACATTCTCTGTATGTGTACGTTTCTCACCCTCATTGACATCATCTGCATCTTGAAATGAATTTATTACTGCCTTCATTAAGTCTGCTTTATCTCTTCTCAGCAATGTTCCATCTATCGCTGATAAGTCGGCTCTCTCGCTTCCTCTGACCCCAGCATGACCAGGGCAGTATATCCATGTAATGTTCTGGATAATTCAGTTGTTCAATAAGTTCCATCATTCTTTTCTTAGCATGTACTTTTCTATCTTGCGCAGCATGCTTTTGAGAGTCTGTGAGTATTACAGAGTGTGTTGATGTATCAGTTGTCAACCAATTAAGTGCTGCTA
Source organism: Meghimatium bilineatum (assembly GCA_034231615.1). Taxonomy (NCBI): domain Eukaryota; kingdom Metazoa; phylum Mollusca; class Gastropoda; order Stylommatophora; family Philomycidae; genus Meghimatium; species Meghimatium bilineatum. Next base: position 69,563,419 of record CM067299.1, on the reverse strand, counting down.
TAACTCCCTCTATCTATATCCTCATGCTATATAGATATATAACTCCCTCGATGTGACAGTGGAATATACTGAAAATTTCTCAACTAACTTCACACTGTTTCTGTAGGCAACAAAACCCCAACTACTTTTATTTGTGTTTCTGTTAACGGAGCCATCTGTGCATATAATTATGTTGTGGTTTCAAGTGTGTTGGGCGAGTTCGTGCACTGTATCCTGAGCCCTGACATCTGTCCATTTTCGACACGCTTTATCTAGTTGTATTATTACTTTAGTCAGTGATTTCTTCTCAGTGTCTACCTCCACCCATTCACTGCCCTTTCCTATTTCTTCAAATTCACATACTCTTCGCAGTGTGTCTTCGGCCTCTGCCATGCTTTTTCGTTTTCCCTTTGACTCATTTAGACATTGGTGTGATGGGTGGTGGTTGTATTCTGTCACTTTAAGGTACAACCTGACTTGTGCTACCTGATGTTGCACTCTAATTCTGGGGAAATAAATCAGAAATCACATAGCAGAGATAGGTGTATCTCTAGTACACCCCAGTACTGCTCTCATTGCTTCATTTTGGACTTTTTCCAATCTATCGACTTGTGTCTGTGACAGTGTTAGTAGGCCGAGGCCATAATCTATGACAGATAGCATCATCACTTGCAGAAGCAGAAAAAGTACCCATTGCTGCATGTTGAAGGTCACCATAACCTTGATAACACTGATCTCTCTTTTAGCCTTTTTAATCATATTTGTGACGTGTTTGTGACATCTCTGTGTCCTCCCAGTTCTCACTGTGTCCTCTCAACCAGTTATTCTGTCTGTGTCCTCCCACCCAATTTGTTCTCTGTTGTGTCTTCCAAGCCAATATGTCTCTCTGTGTCCTCCCAGCCAGTTCTTATCTTTACATTCTCCCAGCCAGTTCTTATCTTTACATTCTCCCAGTCAGTAATTATTTTTATATTCTCTCAGTCAGTTCTTATCTTTTCTTTTTCTCACATTGAGTTCTTTTCATATTCTTCCTGCCTGTTATTATCTTTATATTATCCCAATCAGTTCTATCTTTTCATTTTTTTTCCCAGTGAGTTCTTCTTTTTATGTTCTTTCTGTAAGTTCTGATCTTTATGTTTTCCCAGTCATTTATTTGTATGTTATTCCAGTCAGTTCTTATCTTTATGGTCTACCAGTCAGTTCTTCTCTGCATTGTCTTTCCAGTCATTTCTATGTCCTCTCACCAGTCCTTCTCTTTTTGTCCTCTCAGTCATCTCTACTACCACCAATTTCCTCTTTGTTTTCTCAGTAAGTTCTTTTGTCTTTGTCATTTCAGTCAGTTCTCTGTGTTCGTTATATCAGTCAGTTCTTCTCTGTGTCTTTCATGCCTATTTTTCCCTCCAGTTTTTCTTGCCATTCTCTTTAGTTTCTTAGTTGGTCATCAGATCATTATTACACACATGACATTTCCATAGGTGCTCCATTTTCCCCTTGTGTATATCTATAATTGCATGACTTCTGAGAGTTCTAGTTCTCTGTTGGTTGGCAAATATTCTTTGAAATCCACTGTGCACTCATTTTTGACAACACCACATTTTAAGCCCAGTTTTTTTTTTCTGGAAATGGAATCAAAACTCATTAATTGTGTTTGTCAGCCCTGTTTTGCATAGGGAGTTGAATGTCATCCAGATCCATTGTTCTAAGGTCAGATACAGTATCAGTGCACTCCAGCTGATCTTCTCTCTCATTGCCCTAAGCATCCACATGACCAGCACAAAAATGAATATTACGTCTTCCAACTTTGACCTCTACACTGCATCAAACCACTGTTCTGCAGATGGGGCTTCATCGCCTACTAAAATGGCATGAGGGTGGTGGAAAAATCTGCTAGCTATCTCACTTCAACATCAAGCATGAGAATGGAGGTAGATGCAATAACAGCAACTCTGACTTAGCACAACCACTAACAACTACAGTGATTCTATCAGAATCCTAGAGTATGCTGCCTAAGATAGTAAAATGTATGATAAGAAAATAGTGAGACACTCTTCTCAACTTAATATTCTCACATGATACTTGACTTTTCCCATTTGATACTTATAAATAACCAAAATATTGGAGGATGTCCGACAAAATGGAGATTGCCGCAGTAACCAAATGAATAAGTAGGAAATACTATAAAGTAGAAAGGTTGCTATAAAATACCTAACTAACAATAGTAAAAAATAAAAAACTAACAATAAAATATAGAACAAAGACAATTTTCTACATTGCTATCCAACCGGGACCTTTTTCAAGAAAATAATAACAATAAAAAATAAAAAATCTTAAAAATATTGACAACTAGAATGACTTGGTAAGAGAAATCTAAGTCAATCTAGTTGGTAATATTTTTTTTGATTTTGTGTTTTTGATTGTTATTTGTTTCTTGAAAAGGGTCCTGGTTGGACCACAATGTAGAAAATTGTCCTTGTTCTATATGTTATTGTTGGTTTTTTTATTTTTTACTATTGTTAGTTAGGTATTTTATAGTGACTTTTCTACCTTATTTAGTATTTCCATTTGATACTTAATTCTTTCCATATGATAATTCAGTTTTTGCACATGATACTTCAGATTTTGCACATGATACTTGATTTTTCTCACAAGATGTTTGAGTTTCTTCACATGGTGCTCAAGTTTTTTCAACATGATACTCAAGACTTCCCATACTGTACTTCAGTTTTCCTATGTAGTACTCAAGTTTTCCCCAAATTATACTCTAGTTTTCCCCATACATTGCTTGAGTTTGTCCATGATACTTGACTTTTCCACAAGGCCACTTCACCAAGAAGATCCATAATTTGGAAGTCTGATAGAAAATGAAGAAAGAGTAATTATAGAAAATATTTGACTATACATTATCAGTCTTGTCATTCATAGATTCCCAGTAGCAGTTGTTTCCCATGTTTAAAAAAAAAGAGAAATATTGTAGTATACTCATACCTGTCAACATGTTGAGATGAAAATCTGTACACAATCCACATAAATCATTAATAAAACTTATAAAAATAGAGAAGTTGCATAGCAGATAAATATACTTTTACATGATACTGTAAATAGCCTATCCAATAATAAGCTAAGGAGGTGATTTGGGCATCCCAAAAGTGTCCAAAGTCTAAAATTCATTTATATACTGAGGTACAAAAAATGTAATAATACCTGTTCTAATACTGTGGAATCTCATTATTATTATTGGATGGACATGAAAGAATGAATGAGCATTCTAAATGGAAATTAACACAAACTTTAGCAGCTGTATAATGCAAGGGCATTCCTTTCATTTACCCCACTCACATTACCTTAAATGAATGAATGAATCAATTTAGCCACTGTATTCTGGGTACAATGTATCAGAGATAATACAGCACAACCTTCCCTAACCACCAGGTATTGTTCTTAGCAATCCTATACAGTCAAGAATGTTAGCCAGCAATCCATTTCTATAGTCTCACATTGTTTACTGGTGCCCCCCCCCCTGCTACCAATTTTATGCATCTTATTTTAAATATTTTCATTCCCCCTCCCCCCAATTTATATTTCCTCTCCCGCCCCCTCCATCATGACATTGCTCATTGGTGGCCTCCAACTCTGCTTTTGTCCTCATGTGTTGTTTTCCACATACACAATATTCGGTTTGCGTGTGTGTGGTCTGTGTTAGTTTTTTTCAACTTTTACATTGGACTTTCATTTGATCTGATTTATCACCTTAACAGATTATTTTTCATCACTTTTGGTATCTCATTTCCTTGAATCTATGGAAATTTCTGTGTGTCAATGGTACGTAATCATTTAATGCACCTAATTCAACAATTACTTTAAATTGTCTCTCATTAATCTGAGAGTCTTGCTGTAAGGATGTCTCCAAATAATCCTTTACATATGGATGTTTCTTGTTGAATGTTTATTGAGAGAGGTCCCAGTTTGATCAGAACGTGGAAAGAAGTCCTTGTTATTTTGTTTATTGCTATTTATTTATTTTTTATGTTGATAGGCTTTTATAATAACTTTTGTACTTTATGTAGTATTTGTCACTTATTCATTTGGTTACTGCGGCACTCTCCACTTTGTCGGACATCCTCTCACATTTTGGTTAGTTATAATTGTGACATCATGGATTTCGCTTAACTGATGTCATTTTTCCAGTATAATTCAGACTCTGAAGGATTTCAATGACTGTAGGCCTACTGGTACAAGTAGGTTTATTCCTCTGCTATGTTTCTACAGCGAATTTTGTTTAAACATTTTATTGTACACAAGCCAAATTTACTTTAATTTTGTCTGTTACTATTGAAGTGTCTACCAAATCCCTACCCAGTAGGCCTAGATGATAAACATTGAGTTATCAGTAGATCTTATTATTTCATGTTTTTTTCACAGACGATATTATATGCACCCACAAATTACCATAGTTCGGTTAATAAATAACATCACATACTGATTGAAAAATATCCTTCTAATTGATTATTGTCACAGAGAAGCCACCTCTTTAATATCCTCATTGGAAACTTTAATAAAATGGTATGTAGATCCTACCTTAAAATACCCTGGCAGTGTTAGAAATGGCTTTAATCTGAAAATTTATGAAAAAAAGTTACATTCTGAAGATACTTTTTAACTAGTGAAGATGTTATGTATTTTTCAGATAATACTCAGTATTATTAAATGCACTTCTATTGACATTTAGTATATTTTTTACAAAGTATTCATAATGCAAAATATAGACTCAATTTTGGATTGAAATATACAAATTTAGAGGTATTTTGGGTTGAAAGGCAGAATGATTCATCTGAAAGTTGACAGATATAATGTACATTCATGATGTAAGAGTCATCATCATCATCATCAAGTGCCATCTCCACAATGAAGGTTGGCTGCAACAGACCTCCAACATCCTATAAACGTTGATACTTAACTCAAAGTAACATCATAAATAATAAGTATAGTCAATAACAAGAGTAACAATGTCAAAAATAACAGAAAAGATTACACTGTACAGGAAAGCATTACAAGTTGATGGGTATATGGTATCAGGCTTAATATGCACAAGTGCTCAATATAAGTTGTTTCCCATGATAATTTTTCTTTGTAAAGAAAAAGACAACAAGAAGGATCCATGGGAAAAAATTGAGAACCAAAGTGCCATGCCCAGATGAACAGTGCAGTTCAGAGCAAAATTTGGAACCAGTCAACGATAAGAAACTGTTTCGTCATGTGTCTGCAGGCGATTCAGGTTTTGGTGGAGATGTTGATGAGGATGTGTTAGAGGAAGATAATGGTGAGTCAAAGAAGAATGTTATCATAATGTTCAGAAACTAGATTCTTTTGTTAGTCTTTTTTCTGTGTGCCAAGCTGACAACATATCCCTCCACATGCTTGCTGCATAAGTTATCTACCTAGCTAAGCTAGATTAGAATTAGCTGCATGATTTTTCTTTAATAATAGATCCTTGATACTTCTATATTATATTATTCATAGATCCTTGATACTTCTATATTATATTATTCATAGATCCTTGACACTTCTATATTATATTATTCATAGATCCTTAATACTTCTATATTATATTATTCATAGATCCTTGATACTTCTATATTATATTATTCATAGATCCTTGACACTTCTATATTATATTATTCATAGATCCTTGATACTTCTATATTATATTATTCATAGATCCTTGATACTTCTATATTATATTATTCATAGATCCTTGATACTTCTATATTATATTATTCATAGATCCTTGATACTTCTATATTATATTATTCATAGATCCTTGATACTTCTATATTATATTATTCATAGATCCTTGACACTTCTATATTATATTATTCATAGATCCTTGACACTTCTATATTATATTATTCATAGATCCTTGATACTTCTATATTATATTATTCATAGATCCTTGATACTTCTATATTATATTATTCATAGATCCTTGATACTTCTATATTATATTATTCATAGATCTTTGATACTTCTATATTATATTATTCATAGATCCTTGATACTTCTATATTATATTATTCATAGATCCTTGATACTTCTATATTATATTATTCATAGATCCTTGATACTTCTATATTATATTATTCATAGATCCTTGATACTTCTATATTATATTATTCATAGATCCTTGATACTTCTATATTATATTATTCATAGATCCTTGACACTTCTATATTATATTATTCATAGATCCTTGACACTTCTATATTATATTATTCATAGATCCTTGACACTTCTATATTATATTATTCATAGATCCTTGACACTTCTATATTATATTATTCATAGATCCTTGATACTTCTATATTATATTATTCATAGATCCTAGATACTTCTATATTATATTATTCATAGATCCTTGACACTTCTATATTATATTATTCATAGATCCTTGACACTTCTATATTATATTATTCATAGATCTTTGATACTTCTATATTATATTATTCATAGATCCTTGATACTTCTATATTATATTATTCATAGATCCTTGATACTTCTATATTATATTATTCATAGATCCTTGATACTTCTATATTATATTATTCATAGATCCTTGATACTTCTATATTATATTATTCATAGATCCTTGATACTTCTATATTATATTATTCATAGATCCTTGATACTTCTATATTATATTATTCATAGATCCTTGATACTTCTATATTATATTATTCATAGATCTTTGATACTTCTATATTATATTATTCATAGATCCTTGATACTTCTATATTATATTATTCATAGATCCTTGATACTTCTATATTATATTATTCATAGATCCTTGATACTTCTATATTATATTATTCATAGATCCTTGATACTTCTATATTATATTATTCATAGATCCTTGATACTTCTATATTATATTATTCATAGATCCTTGATACTTCTATATTATATTATTCATAGATCCTTACACTTCTATATTATATTATTCATAGATCCTTGATACTTCTATATTATATTATTCATAGATCCTTGATACTTCTATATTATATTATTCATAGATCCTTGATACTTCTATATTATATTATTCATAGATCCTTGATACTTCTATATTATATTATTCATAGACCCTTGATACTTCTATATTATATTATTCATAGACCCTTGATACTTCTATATTATATTATTCATAGACCCTTGATACTTCTATATTATATTATTCATAGATCCTTGATACTTCTATATTATATTATTCATAGATCCTTGATACTTCTATATTATATTATTCATAGATCCTTGATACTTCTATATTATATTATTCATTTACTCATGTCGCATCTGAAGCAACTATGTTTATGTGTTACTAATGTTTACAAGAAGGCTTAATTTGGTCATTCTAGTATTGAGGCTTTATGGCACTTACTTGTTGTTAAACATTTGTGTGGCTCTCAAGGAGTTTACATACCTGTGCAGCATGTGTGTTATGTCTGTGTGTTGATTAACTAGTCCATATTCATAGTAGCTTGGGAATATACACGTTGAAAGTCTAAAATCACATCTTTATGGGATTCGGTATGATTATATATATATATGGAGTCAAGTTATGAGGCGATTGGGTGCCATCTGAGCAGATCTGCTTCAAATTCCATTTTCTGTATGAGTTTTCTTTATTAATATATTCTCATTGCTTCTACATTATATTAGTCAAAAGTACACTTGTTAATTATCTGAAGGTTCTGGGTTCAAGTCTTGGAACAACCTTTTTTTTTTAGTAAACTCAGCTCTGTATACAAAAACATATGGTACCTGTCATCTAATACATAATTTCTATATTTTGTACAGAAATTAGATTTCATTAAATATATACGGTAACCATATTCATCTTTAGTATTTTCCATTAGTGAAATACTCTTTATAAGGTATAGTCAATACCCATTATAACAACTTGGTCTGTACTAATGAAATATTTATATGATAATAGAAATTCTCTATATATGACAGTATAAACAATAAAGAATAAAATTAATTGGGAATTTTGAAAAGTGTTTTTAAATAGGGAAATTTGTTATAAACATGTGTTATAGAGGGATACCGCTGTATTAATACACTGTACATATAAACAGAATTTTTAGTAAAAATACATAATTTTAGTTTAGACTGAAATAAAGCAAGATCCTTTTGAAAGTTTATAGGATATGCTCCAACTCAATAGTTGAATGTGTTGGGGAAGCTAAATACAACAAGGAAGAGCACTGACTCTCACCTTTATACAACTGAGATTTAGTAGTCAGGAAGCATAGTCCTATACTATAAACCCTACTGCATTATATTTTATGGCACTACCTATTTTTTCTAACTAAGCACTTCTTTAAACTAACACTATATATGAGTATAGATACTTTTAAAAAAAGACAAAATTGATATTCCTATAATATTGCAACATATTTCTATAGCTTGTTTTATAGCCCTGTTATATCTGCATATTTCTCTGTTCGATCAATATTTTGTATATTGCTTTTGTAAACTTTTTTTCATTTGCTTAAAATATATCTATATTTGTAATTTGCTTGTTTAAAATAAAATTATTTCTGTCTATTTCCTAACACTCGACGGTGATGTCATGACAGAAATTACAACTCGCATTGCTCTAGTATCAAGTGCATTTAACAGACTGTCTAATATCTGGAAGTCAAAGTCAATCAGCACACGCACGAAAATGCGCGTATTTAATTCCTGCATTATTCTGGTGCTATCATATGGATATGAGAGCTGGAAAAGCTCTTTATCTTCAGAAAAGAAATTAATGAGTTTCAAGAATAAATGTCTTTGTAGGATAACTAACACCCATTGGAGTGAATTCAAATCGAATGATAAAATCAGAGAAGAGACACATCAAAATTTCATCACAGATGTTATCAGAAAACGCTGTTGGTCCTACATCGGGCATGTCCTACGGCAGACACCAACAGAATACACCACCAATCTCTTGAATGGATACATACAGGCAAAAGAGCAAGGGGTAGACAAAAGAAACACTCAGGAGAACAATACTTAGAGAAAGTAAAACAACCAATATTCATACTATTTAAGAACTGCACAGAATAGCATTGAACAGGCAGAATTGGAGACATCTGACCTTTGCCCTATGCGCTAACTTCAGCGCAAAAGGAAAATGAATGAATAAATGAATTTCAGTCTGTATGAAACATAGGTCTGCAACTGTCATAGTTGCTCTCCAACAGTCATTGTTGCTCTCCAATGATTTCTATATTGCGATGTCTTCTTCATTTGTGCCAATGAGGTCCCAATCTCTTCCTTCTTCCTCCACTGTTCTTCTCTAAGTGTGCCTCAGTTTTCCAACTCTCCTCTTTCTCTGTGGGTTCTAATCCAGAGCGTAAGAGTCCATCTGGTAATTAATATAAAATTGTTAGAAGACAGTTCTTTAAAAAAAAGTTATTTATTTATAAGTATTGATCTACATCCAAGTATAATACTACATCCAAAAAAAAAGACTGAGTTGATTGCTACTAAATGAATAGTATATGCTGCTAACTTTATTATTGATGTGTTATGACTAAATAATACAAATAATAATAAATGATGGTTACTCTAATCAAATGTGGCCATTAGACCAAATGAAACAGTGACACAACGCATTCCCTTTCTCTGGGTTACATTTTGTTGGAAATCTAGTAAGATCATTGCCCTACTACAGAAGAAATTATATAACAAACTCTAACAAAAATAATGATAATATAAATTTGAAAACTTAAGAATAAAGACAATAACATTTAGTCTAATGAAAAGTCCTTCCTACAAATAAGAAAAATAAAATCATTAGAGATAAAATAACTAAAATAAATAGAAACATGTATAATCTTAAAACTACCAACCATCCACAACACAAAAGTAATAATAGAAATAAGTGAATATGTGTTAAAAATATCTTCCACTACTAATAGAAATCTGATTTTTAAAATTTCAATAAAAAGGAATGAATAAAATCAGTTGACAGTTCAATCTAAGATCTTTGTCTGAGTGAACATATAATAAGAATATTTAATCGCCTTCCAAAGAGATTATTCTATGGGGAGCTGTATGATGGTAAACATTCAAGCAGAGGGCAGAAAAAGTGCTTTAGAGATCACCTAAAAAACTCTCTGAAGCACTGCATCATTGATCCTATGGAGACTACAGCCCTGATTGCTCAGCCTGGCACACCCAGATCACTGCTAGAATCACTAAATTTGAAAAATAACAAATACTGCGGGCAATTTACAAGCGACAGAAGCGGAAGAACAAATCCGAAAACTCTCCTACCTCAAACTCTCTACACTCCTGCATGCACTGCAATAGAACTTTCCTGGCACGAATTGAACATCTACGAACTCACAAACCAAATTAGGCAATCACAAATGTTGTGTTGTTTTTCTACTTGCTCATCACATTTATTGTTTTTCATGTCATGCTCATCTTCGCTTGTGAAGGAGGAACATCATCATCAATAAGAAAATATAAAACAAGAATAAGAAAAGAATAAGAAAACTAAAAATACAGAAAAAATATTAATTCATAGTACAAAAATATAAACAGTCTGTGTAGCGACCTGGCATAGAATTAAAGTTTAAAAAAAAAAATATATTTATAAATTAAGATTTTTCGATATTCATTGTTTTCATATTATTAGCCTATATGTTCATTCAGATAAAGATCTTAGATAAAAATGTCAATTTTTGTCATCCTTATTCATTTTAGTATAGTTATTTTTATCTTTTTATCAGTAGTGGTAGGTATTTGTAGTGGTAGGTATTTGTAGTTGTAGGTATTTGTAGTAGTAGGTATTTGTAGTGGTAGGTATTTGTTATACATATTTATTTATTCACTATTATTACTGTGGTATTTGTGTTACTATGGCCCATAACATTGTTATATCTTCTCTAGCAATCTTCTTTTTAGTAATTATATGTATCCACACCACAGAAAAACAAAGAGAATCTAACAAAATTGTTGAATGTAAATATACAATTTTAAATAATTTATATTGCTATGGTTGGCCTCTATACTGCTAGTGATATGTGTTGGTCTCTGTACCTTCAGTGGTTGTTGGTCACTATACCTCTAATGATATGAAAGACAGAAAACTGTATCACAAGACAGGCATTAACATGGATTTCACAGGTGAAAAAAAGGAAGAAAGATGTAGTAGAATTCGGAGAAAGATAATTAAAGTTCTCAATGATTTTGGTATGATATGGAAAGACCTGGAGTGGAAATCTGGAAATCACAACCTGCCTAAACTAGCTTGAGCTTCAAAAGTAAAGTAAGGTCAAATATTCATGCTGCATTGGACATGATTTTCAGCATGTTAGTGATGCCTAAAAGTTCCATAGTTGAAAAGGAATACTTTATAAAAGTTTATGTTCCCATTGTTTATTTTTTGGTATTAATTCTCAAACTCCCTCTGGATCTCTCTTGTAATGGGACAATAGTTTTACTATATTTTCAGCAAGATGTAATCTGAGAATGAAGATGTGTCTCCATTTTATTTGTGTCACTCATCTGATGCATCCAACTGTGACAGTGGTATCTAAGAGATGAAAAATAAGAGGTCTGATACAAATGTACCAGAGTGGCAAGAAACACGGTGTTTCAAATCCCTTATCGTAAACCTCTAAGTCATATCTCTCAACCTTCAGAATGGTACTCTGTATTTCAGATCCTAAAGTTTGTATTTGGATCCCAAATTCTGTATATAGAGTACTTTACTGAAGGTCAATACATTTGTGTTCAATCAAATCTAAGTGTATACTATACAAAATTCTGGCAACCTGGAGGCTACAAATTGGTTTCAATATTTGATCTGATTCAATGGTTCTTAATGTGCCCCACAAAAAAGCAATTTTAATATGGGGGAACAATTTAACTATATTTTTAATTTGAAGTATCTTTCCATAGGCCCTATACTGCTTATATTAAGTATCTTAACATAATTGGATTTAAAATATTGTATATGTTCCTTCCAGATTCGATTCAAATTTAGTATGTTAATAAAAGTTTATTATTTTAGTTTCATATTTAGCATCTTATATCAATATACCTTTATTAGTTCGGTTTAATATCTGGTTTGTTAATACAAGTTTATTAGTTTGGTTGCATATTTAGTTTGTTAATACAAGTTTAAGTTTAGTTTCATATTTAGTTTGTAAATATTTTGCATTGATGTCTGAGTGGTGAACATTTCTGTGTGAAGGTTTCCACTGACTTTAAAAATAGGATATTCATTCATTGTTTATGTGAGTGGATGGTATATTTTGTGAGCAGTACCTTCATATTACTTAAGCTGCTTACTTCTAAACATATATGAACTATATTATATATTTTTTTAAATATAAGTGGCACCTGTATGTTGCCTGGACCCAAGTTGAGATTAAAGAATAGCAACACTGTTACCTGCCATGCATGTAGGAGATGACTAAGGAGGTTTTTGAGGTAGAGTTAGCTGGCCAATGTGATCCAGATGCCATGCAAGTTGGATGTTTCTGGTTGAAAGCATAGATATTGCAGCTAAGCTGTAAACCATGGCATAATGCATTCCGTTCTCCTGGTTACATCCTGTTAATCTGCAGGAGTTTGAGATCAAACGCAGAAGAAAAGCAAAAAAGTTGGTGGAGGAGAGGGAATTATTGATACTGTATTATTTAGTATTATTTACGCTCAAGTCATCCTTGAAACATCTTAACATTGATGTAGGCACTTGGGAAAGCCTCGCTCAGGATAGAACAGCATGGCGTTACAGCATTAGAACGGGAGCACTAGTGGCGGAAGAATTCAGACAAGAAACTGCATGACAGAAGCGGGCACGTAGAAAAGAAAAAACATCTCAACCTCACACAGATACCTTCTATTGTTGTAAATTCTGTAAAAGAACATTTTATGCGCCCATTGGACTTGCTAGTCATTTAAAAACGCACTATTAACTTTTATTATTTATTTTTATTATTATTATGGTTGAGTTTTTGGTCATCGTCGATTACGACGGACGAACATCATCATCATCATTATTTAGTTAGTTATTCCTCTAAAGCCAAAGATGGCACATAGGGCAGATGTTTAGTGTTAGTGTGTGATAATTATTGATATTGTATTACCATTTGTGATAATTATTAATATTTTATTACTGTTTGTGATGTTTGTTTGTTTGTTTTTCGTTCGCTCCATTGTAACCATCACGGATATCCGTGCGATTTCCGCCGGGAGCGTGATTACGTTGTGCCACCGTTATGCGCCTTGTAGGCCTAGCACATCCGATTTCGGCATGCCTTGACAATTCGGGTGGGCTACCCTTAGCCTGTGACAGCCTCTATATCTGTCTCCAGGCACGCGTAGTGGAGACTCTTCGCCCAGACTATTTTCTTGCTCTTAGTCTGACTCAAACGAGGTGTTCCACTGTCTATGAACTTGTCTCGTGTAATTGGACGTGCTGTGCCTGTGCCCATTGGGTACTGAACCGTTTCTCATCCGTGAGCCTGGTTCCTTAAGGGGAAGAACTCAACAGAGGAGTTGGACCCTGGCTCTTTCGCCCTCTTAGCCGAGGTGTCATTCACCGACATCGTGTACCCCTTGTCCAAGTTCGAGTCTCACACCACGCGTTTGAGAGCAAGGCGTTCTCGAGCTGAGCGTCCTTGTCCCAATAGCGCCTGAGCCCATCAGGTACTGAACCCTTTCTCTCTTCAAGTGTATTTCCGGTGTAGGAAAACCTGACAGTAGAGTTGGGCCAGGGCTAAATCGTTGTCCCTTTTGTGCCTGAGCACAGAATCGAGTACAGAACCCTTTCTCTCTGCAAGTTACTTCCGGTATAGGAAACCTTGACAGTAGAGTTGGGCCAGGACTGCCATCGTTGTCCCTTTCTTGCCTACACCCATCGGGTACAGAACCCTTTCTCTTTGCAAGCATATTTCCGGTTTAGGAAGGCTCGACATTAGAGTTGGGTTAGGTCTTTTGCTTTACCAAACGCCGATGGATGGGTCTGGGTCTCTGCCTGTTAGGAATTCTGGTAACTAGAAGCCCGTCTCGAGCTGACGGAGCTTGTAGTTCCCTTTCCTAGGGACTTTTCACTTTCTATTTGCAGTTCGCGCTGCCCTCTAGCGCTGTTCTGCCCTTTCATTGTTTCATTGTACTCTGTGTGAAACATATTTGTCTCTCGCCATGCATTTACCTTTACGTGCATTTTACATTGGCCGCCCCTCCAATGTTCGGACTGGACTGACTAGCTTCACTGTATGGCGACAGTGTTGCTATATGTGGTGATGCTGGTGGTGTCGGAGATATTGTCTGTCTCTTGTGCAGTCAAATCTCTTTCCATCTGCTACCTCCACATTCTCGGACACGATCCCCAAATGATTTGGCCAGAATCAGCACGAGCTGCTGTATTTCTGTTTCCAGGGTGCACCACGTGGAGGTACATTTGGGATCTTGGTTATCTGCTAACCCTGGGTCCGCCTAGAGCAATGCGTTCCCTTTGCACCCCACTGTTTGTGATAATTATTGATATCATATCATTGTTTGTAGAAATGATTGATATTGTATCATTGTAATAATTATTAGCAATATATCATTGTAGAAATTATTCATATTCTATCATTGTTTGTGAAAATTATTGGTATTGTATCATTGTTTGTGAAAATTATTGATATTGCATCATTGTTTGTAATAATTATTGGTAATGTACCATTGTTTGGGGAAATGATTGGTGTTTATCATTGTTTATGCGAGTTATTGACATTACATTGATATTTAGGAAAATATGTATTTTTCACTCAAACTACAAAGTGTGGATAAGCTTATTAGAGTTTGATATTTGTTAGTACTTTAAATATTCACAATGCATCTAATTCCTTTATTTAATCTTTCCACCAGCTAGAGGATTGCATGAATTCATCAGAAACATAACTTCAAGTGGATATGAAAGTCCGTCCAATTTCCTGTCAGTTGATTTGATGGTATGAAAGCACTTACATCTTCATGCCAGATGACGGTTTGAAACTCTGTTCATGAACCTGTCGGATGATTTGATGATACAAAACGTATATGTCAACCTGTCTGATGATATGAAAATCTCATAGTAGTCATCCTGTTGAGACTGCAAACTGTTGAAAAAGTTCAAAAAAACCTTACACAGTCAGGAAAATCCTTATCAAAAAAATGTTCAGTGCCTAGGTCACAGATACATATCTCTTAGGGGAGAATTTAAATCTCCCACCCCCCCCTCCCTTTTTTCTCTCTTTCTAATGGCCTTGTTGTTGGGCAAAGAAAGTTTATTAAACAAACTTATTACATTTGTTTACGGCTAGCTAAGCAGGTTTACTCCTTGTTGCTCAGTGTGAATGTCATCATTTATTCCCCTTTCCAAAAAAGGGGTTAAAATGTGTCATTTAACACCACCAATTTCATTAGCAGACATTTTTATTTGCACATAGCTAATAAATATACAAATCTAATTCAATATAGAATAATATATTTTAAATCACAGATCAAATATAATATTTGTTATATGCTGTGAATAAAGCATGATGTTTTATTCACAGCATATGAGAGCATATGAGTCATGTCTATGTATTTGTTGTTCTGTCTTTTTGGGCAGCATGTTTTCTGTGCCTCTATGCCATTAATAATTATAGGAATTATTATAAAGCGTCATTAGCAGTGTCGAAAAAATTGGATCTAGGCCTACACTACGTGCAACGCAAACAAAAACATAAACTGTCTGCACACAGGTGTACTTAAACTGTCTATGCACATGGACAAAAATACACACAAAGTTTGGACTATGTCACAGGTGACTTAATAATAAAAATAAATAATAAAAGTAATGCTTTTAAAAGCAATGTTGCCACTAAAGTAAAAACTATAACAAGCATAAATCATTGTTTTCAAATAATTTGAAATAAAAACAGCATAAATCACTGTTGCCACTAAAAACAAATAAATACTACAAATGTCACTATTTCCACTAAAAATAGATAAAAACCACACACAAAAATCAGTGTCACCACAAACTAAGAAAACATCAATGAAAGGAAACAACTGCAGAATTCCATGTAAAAATATGTACTATGTATTGTATGATCATATTTTTTCAAATCTTTCAAATAACCATACATGTACGTCAGAATACGGATAGTTGACATCTATGAAACTGTTCATCAAACTGTTGAATGATACGAAATGTGTTCATCAACCTGTTGAATGATTTTATATGAAAGGCCCGTCTCCATGTTGGATGAGGCTTTTTAATTCCATTGCAATATCAATGTATGTAGCTGTACTGTTCACACAGTAATGTCAAATTACTGAACATAAATATTGCCTATATATTCACTGCAGCCAATTAATTATGGGATTTTATCAATAACAGGATATGCAGCAAATTAATCATATATGGTTAGACTATGGAAGATAGTCCATCTTCATATCAAATGAAGGAAGAATAATTAAAGTTCTTTAATTTCCATATCAAAGAAGAATGGATGAAACTCGAAGATATCAAAGATATATTTTACAAAATATGAAGTAATTCCACATTAGATGAGAGTTAACATTTATATCAAATTCTTGATTAGAAACCAGCATCATAGCACACAAGGCACTCTCATAAGTTCTCTGCTCTCTGTTCCATTTGGCATTCAAGAATATGCTGACTCAAACGTCCCAGTTAGATTTTGATATCTTCGGTTCGTTACAGATAAGACACTTTTTCTGTCATCCCCGGTTAGTTTCATTTCTATCACTGTATGTATAAGTTATCACATCAAATATTGTAATTTTTTTTCTGTAGCAAATTTATAACTGCCCTTATTATATCAGCTAATAAAATATTTTGGATTCATTTAAAGACATGACACCTTGTTGAAGATATTACTTGAGGGTAAAGTCGAAGGGAGGCAAGCAAGAGGAAGGCAGAGATACAAGTGGGATAGTAACATTACAAAATGGACAGGTTACAGTCTAGCAGAGTGCACCACCAAAACAAGAGGCAAGTTGAAGGTCTGTTGCAGCCAACTTTTGTAGCGGAGACGGCACTTGATAATGATGATTAGGTTAACCTCGCCCGGGTGTTGCCAGGGCCCGAAAGGGGAGCTAAGAATAGCAACACTGTTTACCTTCAATGCATGTCGTAAAAGGCGACTACGGAGGTTATGGGATGGAGTTGGCTATCCCATATAGGGTCAGTGACCCAAAGCCATGCTGAAGTCGGATGTGTCAGGCCGAAAGGCGCAGATATTGCAGCAATGCTGTAAACCATGACACAATGCATTCCTTTCTCCAGACTACATCCTGCTAATCTGCAGTAGTTTGAGAACGAACGCAAAGAAGATGAACCTATCTCTTCTGAGTGCTGTGGCATCAACCACATCTTTTCCCACCAATATGTGCGCACTCTGACCTCTGCATGACCAGGTCAATATATCTAAGTAATACTTTGGACAACTGAGTTGTTCAGAAGGGTGACCCACTCCTTCTTTAACATGCACCTTTCTATCTTACGAAGCATGCTTTAGGAGTTTGAAACTTCAATGGGAGTTTGCATTTCAGTCACCAGTCAAATAAATGCTACTGTTATTGCCTCAAATCTAGGTTATGTGGATTAAAGTCGTTCCATCGTTCTGTCAAAATCTTTATTCAATGTCTAACCAACAGATAGAATTGCTGAATTTCTTCGAAATGGTCAGCATCAATATAATCTGCTAAGCATTCTGAATAAAAAGTCAGTCTTGTGAACTATAATATAAAATCTCTAGAGTATATGTCAAACTTCACATTTTATAACATCAGAAAATATTATTTTTAACACACGGATTATCATCATAGATTAAACTTTCCTAACATTGGATCACATATATTATTCTCATTATTTTTTTAACATGGGACCACAGATATATTTTTTTGTCATTGGACCACATTATTTTCATAGATTAAACTCTTGAACCACATAGATTATCTTAATAAATTCAACTTTTCTAACAATGGACCAAATAGATTGTGGTATTAAATTAAACTTGACTAACATTGAACCATATAGGTTATCTTTATAATCAAGTTAATTCTGCCAAAATATACAGAAATGAGTTACTACTACCCGATAAATAAGAAATATTTGTATCTTTATTATTGATCTGTTAAACAAAATATATCTTACATTCCCTCTGTAAAATAAACATTCTCATATGTTATATGTACTTATTAAATAATAAGTACAGGACATTGTTGTGCAACTATTGTTGAATTTTGAGTCGCCACTAATACATTCAATCATACAGTGTGTATGGTCATGTTCGAAGTACTAGTTTGACGAGT
Source organism: Meghimatium bilineatum (assembly GCA_034231615.1). Lineage (NCBI taxonomy): Eukaryota > Metazoa > Mollusca > Gastropoda > Stylommatophora > Philomycidae > Meghimatium > Meghimatium bilineatum. The sequence continues at coordinate 69,545,080 of CM067299.1, read as the reverse complement.
TGGGTTTGCAAGATGAGCTCACTATCAACTCTGCTGCCATACGTACTTGTATTCTGAATTTAATTTTAAGAAGATTGGTGAATTACTAAGATGTCATTTACGGATAATTGAAAATAAAACAGCATAGGCCTTCATCATGAAGGCTTCATCATGAATTCTCAATCCATGGGTTCTAACACCAAATATGATCACAAAGGGTTTACTGTGGGATTCCCTACTGAAACTACAAAAATGGATTTTAAAGTATGGTAATTGTTGCTTTTAATTAGTTTCTTAAAGTTTGGATAATATTATAACTTTATCACACTGGAAAATCTATTTTCATGTATTTTGAGTTATGACCGCAGGTTGGCATCAGAGCACATCAAAGAAGTCCATAAGTGTTTTATTTTTTTTTAATTATAAATTATTGAAAATGCTTCTTTATATCAGAGTTGCTGGTCATCAAATAAAATGGATTTTTTTAAAAGTTGGAAACCTGTGATCTATACTCTAGGTTTAAAGTGAACTTATTTCTACTGGAGGCAAAAGTCAAACCATGTTTTAAGGAGTGCTTAGTAGACTAGCGTAACAGCCATATGGGGAATTGACCATCTGTAGAGTCCAATGTATTATTCACTGTTCTATCGCTAGAACACTGATGGTTACACTCATTGTATTAGTTTGTGTGATTGAATACTGAATCAGCCTAACAATATCCAGTATTTTCATGTTGTGTTTAATTGATAAATCTACCAATCCAGCTGTATTTTTGTTGACTACTGAATTTGCTGGTAAAATTATTGAATCTTTCTATGTTAATATAAAAGGGTTGTTCACTAAGTTTGGAGACTCATTTTTTTCAGGAGGAGAGAGGGGATGGGGGGTTTGTGAATACTCCTTCAGAGTAGTTCCTTCTGATTGTATACACTTATTCCAGTGATCGTGTCACTGAAGTAAGCACCAGTGGGCACTTTTTGGAATAGTTGCATAGTTGTATTTGTCTTGTTGCATTGACTTGATTCTTAAATTTCATAAAATCGGTAACCTTTTATTGTTCTCTTAAGTTATGCGAAGAAGAAAAGTTATACAGAGCAAGATCATGTGAGCATGGAGGTTGTGTGAACATTGGAATGTTGTGTTTTGTTACAAATATGTTCTGGTCACAGATCTGTCTGCAGATCATTGTAATGATGCACAATCCAATTGCCTGAGCAGACAAGTAGCTCATTATGAATTAGTCTATAAATCTACACTTCTCAGAATGATATCTGCGCACATTGTCATGGAGGCATTGCAGAACTTTTATAAATATAATTCTGTATTGATATTCTGTCCTCTAGGAATATAGGCCCTATTCATGATGAATCAGCCAATCAATATCGACGAACGCAATCAACTTGTTCTTGACATAAGCCTGTTGTGAGAGGTAGATAATCTGCCTTGACAAGGGTCATCTTCAACAGATCTGCATACACTTGTGAAACTGGAATATCACTCAAATGTTTTTGACTGGCAGTACTATAGTTTTATGCAAGAACTTATTGCAGCATTTTAAAAGTTTTGGAGCCAATTTTTCGTAGACGAAAGCATTAATCACTTTCATATATGTTGTTGAATATTAATTTTCACATTTTGTAATATGTCAAGCACTATTAGGTCATGTTCACTTGTAGGATTCCATAAAGTGCATATGTAAAGATATCGACTGATGGTTTGGTACATACATTGTTTTCATATATGCACTCTGTTAATACTACAGCCTTTACATACTGCAGTTTCCAAAAATATGGAACTTTGTGAATAGCCTTTGCAACTGTTAATGTGAAACAACCAAAAATGGTTGTATGTTTATGTGTAGTCTTCATATTCAAGCGAGATGATAATATTAACATTTTGGAGTTTATCCTGTGCCAAATTGTGACAAGTCTAAGAGATATTTTTTAGTCAATGTTCATTTATTGTGATATTTTATTGTTATAATGTTGAATGAGGTAAAACACACAAAGAATGCTTGCTCATTAACAATATCAGAAAGAGGCAACCATAATTTCTTATATATATATATATCATCAGAAAAAGTGGTTTGGAACATGATGGAAGTGAATCAAACCCCAATATCGAATGAGATTGATGAAGACAGAGAGATTATTCTGAAATGTATAGTTTTATAACCAGGGTAACAGTGCTATTCATGACTGGAAACAAACATTTGTGAAGATTCTTGTTGATCAAGCCAGCCAGGATGTCAGTGATAATACTGTTTTGATGTCAACACATGACCAGATATTTTAGTCATGCTAAGAAGTTATAATTCTTTACCATTTGTGCTGCCTATGTCTGGAGAAATTTGCTGACCTGGCACTCTGTGCAGAATTTTGCTGACCTATTAATCTGTGCGGTACTTTCTATCTATTAAAAAATGTCATTAAAATATGGCTGCACCCATGATCAGATCAATTTAGCACCAATCAGAAATGTAATTATTTTTTCAATGAACACTTCAGAATGGATGATATAGCTGATGACATCCACGTCCAAAATGAATCATTCAGACATTTTAGCAAGAAATATTGATAAAGTGGATTCAAAATAAGATACAGAATTGGACTATGATTCAAGCAGACCCTTGACAGTAGAAGACCTATGTACAGAATTAATTAGGACCTCATTTGTTACATTTAAACAAAATTATTGTTGCATAGTTGGTTGGTCAACTATTCATATACTTAGAGCTGCATGCCAAAAATAGCCAAGGGACTACTCACTACATCCCAAAACATGAACCTTGGTATCTATTTTCTAATGCCATGTGGAGCAAGGTTGTTATTTTTTTTTCACAAACCACAGGTAGTTAACTCAAAATCCATGTTATCTAGTCAGTGGACAAGTGGCTACACTACTTCATCTTCCCTAAATCAGTAGATGGTGTTAAAATCCTGGCAAAGTCAGTTCTCCTGATTTTTAATCCCTTAAATATCCAGAGAAAATCGACAAATATAAGGAAATAGATTAACAACATACAAGAGTGAGCAGGCTGAGTGTAGTTAATATTCAGAAGACAAAATCCATACCAGAAATTATTGAAGTGAACTAATGTGAAGATTATCCATCAGTGTCCCACAGGAGCAATAACATCATCATTACCATAACTCTTCAGGATCTTATAGATGCCACTTTGAAAATAACAATAGATGATAAATTAATTTAAATAATCATGTTAGCTCTGTGAAGGTAGCTCTTGACAGCCCAGAGGAGCCTTTCTGACAAAAGCACAGGTTCTCCTCAGTTGAGTAACTGAGGTGATAACTGAGTTTGTATAATGTTTGTTATCTCAAAGTCATGGTTATGTTAGGGGAGTTTATGTTTAGTCTTTGGTCACATTTAGTCCCAGAAGGGAGGTAGCATCTACGTCTGGGCCAACTAGCTTATCATTCTTCCATCAGTTTTACTAATGTGACAGAATATCTGACATTCTCCGCCACCAAAGCATCTACCATAGAAAGACAAATGTGCAATATCCACTGGCTTGCATCTCTTTGTCATTCATGATTATTTGATAGAAGACAAAAGTAAGAAATTGAGACAAGAAATGTGTTTAACCAATGAGTGGAGGACAACAGAACATTTACAACTGTAAAGATGAATGGAGGTATTTTTACAGGAAGTCAAGCCACTGTATGGTCATCATCTACTAGAAATATACTGTTGTAAGGTAGTATGTCTACTAAGACACTCGTAAGACCCACAGACACTCATGCCAAACAATGATAGATAGAATTGTGCATGCATTGTTGAGAAGTATGAAAATGCAGAAGCATAGGGAAAACATGCTGCCTGAAAGGCAAGAACAGCAAAAACTCAAAAATGTTCAACACTGACAATATCAGTGCAAGAATTTTACAACACAAATCTTGAAACTGTTGTTATCATCATCTGCAATGAACAGCTATTACAATATATATACTGGTCTCATTTTGATGCTGAATAAACAAAAATTTGAAATTGCAAAGTCTGAATCTAATTCACATCATTGAATTGTATAGGGGATACAAGCCTAGATGGGTATCCTGTGACAATTAAATGATACAGTTAATGTGGTCAGGATCACATCCGGCACTTTTTTTAGTGTTCATTCTCAAACTCCCAGTGGATTTCTCTTTGTATCCAGACCAGGGGTGGGCAAACTTTTTGTGCAGAGGGCCGCATTGAAATTGTAAAGCTATTGGAGGGCCGCATATAATATTATGTATGTTTTTGTTTAAAATTCTCGGTAAGTAATCAATAAAATATTTTTATTGTAAAGAAAGGTAGTTTTACATAATGTAGATAACTTCTGAAATAAAGAAATAAATTACATTTCTAACAGACTTACACTATAACAGTATATTTTCTAATATGGATAAAAGGTTTTGCAAATATTTTAACAATGTTCGTGTATTTAAAAATGTGTTTGAGGGCCGCAAAATATCCAATGGAGGGTCGCATGCGGCCCACAGGCCGTAGTTTGCCCACCCCTGATCTAGACAAAAGGTCCTACTAGATTTCCAGCAGGAGGTTGTCCAGAGATACATTTTGTCACCCTTCTATTTGCATGTCCCAGCCACCTTTACTTTCCCACATTATTCTGCTACCAATTTCCTGTAACTGTGTCATTCTAGGAACTATTGTGCTATAAATATTTCCTGTTAAACTTGGAATTGTATCACGAATCACAGAATTGAGAAGCCAGCTTACCACTGACTGGCTACTAGATTAGTTTACTAAAGCTGTTTGTTACAATGACTTCCTTTGATAACAAGTTCAGTACATTTTCATATTATTGAGACATACTATGTTATGCCTGTATTTTCTGCGACTAACAGTATTAAGGGCAATGGGTTCAGCATGACACTTATAGTCATCATCAGGTGCCATGCCGGCTGGCGTAGGCGATCATGGCTCTTCAAAGCTCTCTATCTCTAGTATTATGTATCAGAATCGTTGTTGTTTCCCTGCCATGCCAGGTTGTTAAACTGCCTAATATTTTCTCATGTTGTCACCCTCTGTTTTGTTTCTGTTGCCTTCAATCTTGCCTGTTGTGACTATATTCTCCAAACCACCTTGTCTCATAACAAGGCCAAATAAAAAAAATATTGTCTTTTTCTTATATTATTTATTAAGCTCCATCTCGCATTTCTACTCAACACCTCCACATTAGTTTTTCTGGCAGTCCATAGTATTCTCTGTATTATTCTGTAGAACCACATCTCTACTTTCCCAGTTCTAGTGTTCTTCAACATTGATATCCAATTTACTTAGGAACCATTCTATCTACCGGTAGTATGAAAGTTATATGACGGCTATTGCTTTTTAAAATTCTTCAAATTAGGTGGGAGCATAGAGTAACAATGAAAAATTAAGAAAAGATGGAAATGGCTGGTACTGAAAATGAAGACCATACATTCATATATGGCTTTGCAGCAGAATCCCTGAAGAGTTGGTCTGTGTTTTGGTGCTTGGACATCAAAAACTAGTTAATATGTCCTGGGTTGCTTCAGAAATCCTCAATATTACCAGTGTTATTTAATATTTATTCTGCAAAAGTGTCCAATATTCAACTGAATGAATATGTATTGACATTTGCAGACAGCTTTCTCAATACAGCATTGGAAAAGATAGGAAATGGTAAATTATATACATGACACATTATGAGCAATTTCTCAATGGTATGAATGAGTCAAGCTTTCAAATAAATCTCAGTAAGGCTTGCGTCATGTGGCATTCTTTGAATAACATCATGAAGGCTACTTCTCAGTGATGCTCAATGGCCAGACTATCATTTGTAGTGATCAAATTTATTACCTAGGAGTCATTTTTTTAATCGGAACACATTCTAAAATATAGCAATAATATGTAGAAAAATATAATCTGGCAATGCTTAAAAAAATGTGGCTGTGAATCTAAACAGAGGTTATTTGTTCTGCTCCTTCGACAGCTCGTCCTTTCCACAACAGATTATGACCTAGGACTCCTCATGCTATCAGATGCACAATGTCAGCATATAGAACATATTCAGAATGAGGGTATGCGTATAGCTCATGGATCTACATGTAATAACCCATTAGTTTTTATCGCATCCAAACATGCACTGGCATGGGTCAAATATTCATTGAGTTTTACCAGTGACAAAAAGCTGATATAGACAGCTTACATTAATTGACAGTTAACAATACTGGAGATGATGCCATAATATATACAGATAGTTCTATTCAGAAGGGGTCAAGATCAGGCTGTGGACTCTGCCATTCTAAGAGATAGTCATTGCTGAAAGGTGTGGAGCGCATAGTACGACAACTGTATGAAAATGGAGATTGAGGCAGACTCTCAATTCATGAGATTTAGAATGGATTGCTGCACCATGAGTGGATGGAATACATTGAAATTTCACACCTGCAGTGACTTAGTAATTATTTTGCCCTGGTTGTGCTGGAGATCTGGGTATTGATATTAAGGGATAGATAGGATAAGAATATACAATTAATGGGCTATGGGAACTATCAGCATACATAGCCTTTGTCAGTTGCTGAATGAGATAGAACTCTAATGGGGATGCAGGGAGTATACCACCATCGGTTTAGAAAATAACTAATCCCTGTGGTGAGGTAGGGAAAACATGGAGTCAAATTGTGCACAGGCAGTAGTCCATAATTTGACTATTTGTTCAAGACAGATCTGGATTTGTGAATGTCTTATGCATGAAAGAGACTAAAAGATTATGTTTCTACAAACCGGTGTCTTTCTGATATAGTCAGTACTGATGTCTATACTGAGAATATATATAAAGCATGCAATGAGTATGCTGGAATGGATTAACACTGGATATTGGGGGAACATCAGATACTAAGTTTGTTTCAGAGTAACTAGATGTTGATATGTGATATATAATTTTTTGAAAAATTACTACATGAGGTCTGAGACATGCATGAATATTGATTTGTGCTAAATATATAAACAATCAATAAAATACAACAATGTGATTCTGTTTTCAATTATTTTATCACCAAATTAGTTATCTAATTTTACTCACTGTCTCTCTTAGTGTTATTCTTATAGTCACTCACACATTCATCACGCAATGTCTCATTCATGTACTTGTTCACACAGATGACATACACAGTTGCACACATACACTGTACAATCTTTCATAATAGAAGTATCAGCATAAACTGAACAGTAAAATGTTTACAGTAAACAATCATATCAAGAGAGATTGTGTTTACAGCAATCGTGAAAGATGCACAGCATAAACAGCCATATCATGAGAGATTATGTTTACAGCAGATAATAATGAAAGACTTAAAGTATTAACAATATATCAGGGTTGCATTTTGTATATTCAATTGTACTATATACAGCCAAAGCATGGATGATGAATAGTTGATAACATGCAATCACTTTCTTCTTGTGCATTCACTCTCAAATTAACCAGCACTGTTTCTCATCTAATCTGAGCCAGAGAGTTTGAATATGTTGTGCTGCTAATTTACAGCAGAGCTGTGATATTTTGCATACATTTGCTTCAAGTGGGATTCCCCTAGCTTGTGTCAGCTTTTCAATCTGTCTATAAGCATGACAGCTGATCACCCATTGTGCTCTTTGGCACTACAGACCAAATGTTCCCGGGTGAATTTTGGGAATGAAAATGGTAGTCAGTGGAGTTGGACTTGAGTCAACTAAAATTCACTACATCTATCTCAGACGAGGTGTTCAGTTGCTTGTGAACTAATCTTGTTTATGAAGATGATTCTTTTGTCCACTGTTTCCACAGATATTGAACTCTTTACCATCTTAGACCATAGTTCTGGTATAGAAAATGCTTAACAGTAGAATTTTACTTGGATTGCTTCATCCTCCTTGATGGGATTCTGTTCACCAGCAACTTCAACACTTTGTCCAAGAACAGTTTCTCCATTCATTCATCTACAAAGTTGGACTGTGTGATTTTCTGCTAAATTACTCTTCTTCTCTAGACCATGTGATAACAGTTTTGTGAGTTTCAGAGACTGAGAAGATAGCAAATGAAGGTACTGGTTGTTTGGCTGTAATCAGTTCTCAATCTTTCCTAGTCTACACAGCTTGAGATTAGTCCTTAAAGCGCTAGCCAGGCTATTAACTTTTTTCTCAAATCAACCTGTTACTTAGATGCACCATACGGAAGTGCTGTTAAGATATTTGTTACTGCTTAACCCTGCGATTGCGCAGTATTATATCTCAGAAATTATTAGCATCATAGGGGTACTGAGGATGCAACAATACTCAGTCTACATTATATTCAATTCTGTGGGTGTGAACAAGTGTGTAGAAATCAAGTCCTCTCTGTCCCCTATTGTTTCTTCCATCCTCCATTGTACCAACAAGTTTGTTTTAGACAAGTTGTGTCAAGTGACATGCCTGAACCACATCAGTTCATCCTGATTTAACCAGTCATATACATTAATTATATCAGACTCCAATACCTTCATGTGGTAGCAAATTGCATGATGGAAAAAATTTTGTCACCCTGACCAGTTTCACATGAATCTATTTCCAGGACATGAAGGAGTCAGGGGCAAAGAAAGAGCAATATCTAGAAATACTGTAGTAGATGGCATAGTTATAAGAGACAAGGCAATTAAGGATACCCCCGCAAAGTTAGAATGAGTTGGAATGGAAATAGTTAAATTAACTAATTCAATCCTCTATCACCCCCTATTTATTCATTCCCGAATAAGCCGTTCTTGCTCGATTTGCACATGGTCATTTAGATTGATGTTCTTTATGGTTTCCATGCCAATAGACATGCTAAACTTAGCCCTGATGTGCCATGACTACTGGTAAAGGCAGCTTCCTTTGCAGTATTCTAATAGTTTTTAATGTGATATAGGGGCTGTGAACTAGTGAATATGACATTCAATTTTCTGCAAAACTTGGTAAGAATTGACTTACTTAAGATTCAGATGATGTTGATTGGCAATTTTTAAATGGAATTTTAGAGAATGTGAAAGAATCAGACGTTTATGGGGAAATAGTTCAGTATTTATTAGTTGAAATTAGCGATAATGTACTCCCCCCTCCCCCAAAAGTAATAATTGAGAATAGTCAACACAGCTGATCTATGTCAAAATTGATCAATTTCACAAGAAATCTGGTTTTGCAAATCACATTCATCCAGATAATTCTGCTTTTGATAATGACTAGGATTAACTTTTACTATTTCTACGAGAGTCGATCTTTGAGGTAGACGCAGGACAAACAAATGTGTATGCTGGTATCAAAATGTTCAGAAAAACTAAACTTTTTGGAAATCTGTTTCAACAGAAATCTAGGGCTTTCTTTATGTGAACTAGGCTTATGTGTTTGGAGTAGTTAACAGTTACCTAATGATGTTGTCATGCTGTGTAAGGGAGACTGTTTTGCAGCTTTAATTTGAACATTAATCAGCAAACAATTTGACACAAGTAAATGAAGTCGACATGAAACATGCTCATTTTTTTTCATCTCGCATGTTACATGACAAGTAAACTTGTCTTACATGATATTCACATTGATATGTGCACAGATCAGTACCTCCTCCATTTATCTGTTAATTAGACTTTGAATCATAAAAATTGATTATATCAAGTGACATATTCTTTCCAGAACATTGTCTTCGTCGTGGATACTCTGAACATCTCTCTGTTCTGGGTAAGCAGGCCCACATTGGCCAAAGACATGTACATACATTCTTCGATGTCGCTGATCGATCGACTTCTTGGCCTTACTCTTCTCTTGCCTGGCTCTCTACCCTCTAGAATCAGCCTTTAGATACCATCATGTCGCTTTAAGTGTCCAAAATACTGTAGCTTCCTTCTTATGATGGTATTTAAAAGCCACCCTTCATTTAGTTTCAGTAATTTCAAAACTTCAATGTTCTGTTTCTCTGTCCATGATATTCGTAGGGTCTTTCTGTAGCACTTCATTTCAAATGAATTTATTCTTAGGATATTGTCTTGCTTAAAGTCCAAGTCTCACATACATATGTTGCCACTGGGAAAACACATGATCTTAAAAGGGTTAATTTAGTGTCATTATTACTACTTTGCCATTACTTTCTTATGTGTGTTAATTTGAGTGTTGTAATTATGAGTCTTCTTCTAATCTTGACTTAACAATCTCCGGAACTAATGTTGGAAGGACAATTTTAAAAATAAGCTTATTACTTATTACTCTAAAATAATACTCACGTGTAAAACAGGTAATGAAGTCCTACTGAATGATGACTAAAACACTACACACTATCACTAACGGATGTAAATATGGTACATATAACAAAACAATACACAGATTGTCATCTGTAGATTATATTCTGTGTATTGTTTTGTTATATGTACCATATTTACATCCGTTAGTGATAGTGTGTAGTGTTTTAGTCATCATTCAGTAGGACTTCATTACCTGTTTTACACGTGAGTATTATTTTCCATTATGTTCTACTAGCAGTACCACCTTCTACTTATTACTCTGTAATTTGTTTCTCTTCCAATGTTCTGAGAGATTCATCAAGTTAAATTCATAGTGATGGAGATGGAGTAATATAGTAATATATGATAGCATATGCCAGTCAGCATAGTGATAGCACATAATGATGAATGAATGGTCTGCTGGTTTTCAGTATGCATCTTTCACAGCTAATCAGTATTTGGTAATTTCCGAGGAATGTTTTCTGGTGGATTCGGAAAGACAAGCTGATGATGTCAATGGCCAATATGTCCAATCATTTTTCCTCGTTCTGATGCAACAATTAATAGGGGTCTATTTTGTGTTCTTGGACAGAAATGAATTAGAGCAATTGACATGTACATTGTGTTTGAGTTATGTTATTTTTGAAGTGAAAACATACATAATTTAATTAATATTTTTTCGGAGATCCAATAACTATCATTGTGTAATTGTACATAGTTGCATTTTCAATGAAAATGGTAAGGGTAGTTTAAATAGGAAGAGTATATATGAATTTTAAGTAGCAGAAAATCTTTTTTCGCAATTATCAAGATATGCCACTGAAATCACAACATTTAGCACAATTCTCATCTACTGTCCCTGAATCTCATATTCTGGCACATATTCTCATCTACTGTCCCTGAATCTCATATTCTGGCACATATTCTCATCTACTGTCCCTGAATCTCATATTCTGGTACATATTCTCATCTACTGGCTCTGAATCTCATATTCTGGCACATATTCTCATCCTGGTACAAATTCTGATACATTTGTTGCAAAATTGTTGATTGCATCTTCTAGTACAACTTGCCAGATTATAAAATCAACACTTTGACAGAACAAACAGCAAATTACATACATTTTTCACAATAAACATATATTGGTATGTAATTAAATTAACAGGCATCTTTCAGAGCACCATAAAATTTAACAGATTTGGTTGCTATAACATGCATTTATCTACAAAACAGAGATGGAATTTTACCACATTTTGATAAAAAATTAGGAAACTAAATAATAACTACACATTAAATTATGCATACATCTGATGTTGTTCATCTATAACAAGTGATGGCCATTTGTTACATCCACTTGAAATTCAGTTATAGTTATGTCCTTGACTATGAATTCATAAATGGTTAATATTCTGGCTGAAAATGTCCCTGGATAGTTTGGACATAGGATGACCACTGTAGATGGTTTTTTTTTTATCTACCCATGACTTTCTAGCTACTCTTCACTATTGAGTTGCTGCATTTCTCTTCAAGATGCTGTGTTTTTTTTTACTGTAGATTGCCATGTATCTTGATATATTTCAAAGACTTTCAGTAAGGTCTTTAACAAGTCCTTGTAGCGCTTCTTTTGACCACCTTGAAAAAGTATCCCTTCTGCAACTCACCATAGAAAACTATCTTTTGCAGATGATGATCTAGCATACATACCACATGACCTGCATCCAACGAATCTGTGTCTGCATCAGAATAGTGAATGCTAAGAATACCATATCTGTCCTGAACAGTGATATCCATGATCTTTCCTTACCATCTGATGTTCATAATTTTTCTGAGACAAGTTGTGTGAAAGTGATTAAGCTTCCTCATGTCGTATATACCCTGTCCATGTATCACTGTAAGTACCACAGCATTTTAAACTTTCAGCTTTGTATGCTAATGCCATTTCTATGCAACAAATTTACATATATCTGCTAGATCACAGACATACTAAAAGTTCAAAAACGTTTAGCAAATTTTGTACATGGAAATATGGAGCTAAAACATTAACATTGATTTGGTTAAGTAAAATGTACCTCTTATTGAGGTACACTCCACTCCTTTCAACTGCAGACATTTATCCAATTTGGTTATATATCAGAGCTTTACAACCGTCAAAAAATAGTGGGGGTTGCGGTTCTGGTAATCTGGTCACCACAACCTCTGTAAGAATAACAATGAACAGGAATTTGGAAGACATAATGAACACTTTTGAGATATGGTTATACAGAAGAATAGGTAGAATTTTTAATAAAAAAGAGAAACAAAATGATACAGAAGAAAAAAAGTAGGAATATAAAAGAACTATACATTAATGGAAACTTTTAAGAACTAGAGATTAAATATTTGAAAAGTTTTACCTTTGAAGCTTTAATTTAAATAATATGAAAGATTGACACATTAGCTGTACATTTGCTCAAAGCTTAGAATGTCATTTTTTCTTGAAGTGTCATTAACTATAATGTAGACATAATCCTGATACACAAATGCTAATGTTGAACTAGGTGTCTGTCGAGGAAGATATCTGAGACCTTACCCACAACCAAGTATACACAGTCACATGAATCTCATTGTGAAAAGCGTAATGGTGTCCCTTGATGTTTTCCTTTAGCTTGAGAGAAAAGGAAGAAGTCACATGATGCCAGATCAGGGCTATACAATATGTGTGGTAAAATGTCTTGAAACTTGAGATCCTGCATTTAGTCATTTCTTTGTGTCTGGATTACTACCTCTTACAGCCTTAACACACCTATTGAGATCATCATATGTCACAGTCATTCTTCGATGAATGTTGATTGATGTACAACATTCCACCATCAGGAATTAAATCACAGAACATTTCAACAACTGTTTTTCCATGGACTTCACTATCTGATTTGCACATCAATCACATTCCAGATAGAAACAATTTCATGTCTAAGTGATTTGACTAGAGATTATTATCACATCAGTTCTACGAATGTTGGATTGCTTTTTATCATAGTTGTGGTTAGGCAAAACATCTCAAACTAGACTCATACTTTGGACGCATAATGCCTAAACACATAAACATTATTCTTTGATGAATATCTGAATTTGAAGGAAAGTGGCAATGGGCAGCCAATGATATAAATGGAAGGAAAACATAAAGAGACAGACAAACTACATAGTGTCAGTGTGCAACACTAAAACAAGAGATAGAAAGTGTTGGGAGATCCATTGAATCCAATCTCTATGGAGAATACATAATAATGATCTGATAGATGAAAATATTAACAAAAAAATGTATTTATTCACAGAATGATGTTCAATTTCTGTACCTGTACAGAATGCTTGGTCCGCACAGGTGTAAAAAAAATACACATGTGTTTATGGGTACGAGCAGAGACCACAAATAAAACATGTTCCAGTTTACATAGACTGAACTGTTTAAATGAAAAGCTTTATTAAAATACAAGACAAACGAAGAACAGCAAATTTAACTAATATTGCAAATAGTTTCGCTAATTCTGTCTATCTGCTTTTGCTGTTAAGTATCATAGGATTGAATGACAATTGGTTTTCGGCCTATGACATGTTTGGTTGTTTGATATACAGTAATATATATTGTGATGTCTCAGAACATTGGTAACTCCTTTAATTTCTTCTTCCTCTTAATTGGCCAAATGATTTCAGTCTCTATTTTTCAATATAAAGAACAACATTTGGTTGATTAGTTAAGGAAAATGTACCTCTTATGGTGAGGTACAGATCGTTCAACCACAGACTTTAGTCCAATTTGGTTCTATCAGAGCTTAACAACCATTAAAACAATAGTGGAAGTCATGGTTCTAATAATCCAGTCACTTCAATCTCTGAGTATTGATGTGTCATCTGTGATTTTACCATACCATTTATGCTGTATATGTCTAGCAACATACCTATCTGTGCTGTATTTGGTCTTTGTGTTCCCTGAGATACTTTGCGACCATTTATGTTTTGTTAATGTGGATATACAGGAAAAAAGCAGAATTTTATTTAAAACAAACAAATAACAAGGTACTGGAAAAATTAGGAATGAAAAGAGATCTATTAAGGGAAACAACAATACAAATAAAATATTATAGTCATAAAAATATATGACTTGTGGAAGACCTTACTGGAGGCAAAAGTTGAAAGCTGCTGAGTAAGAAACAGACGAAGATTCAAGTAGGAAGAAAATATCAAGAGAAGGACAAATTACAGTTTATTAGAGTGTACCACTACGGCAACAAGTAAATAAAGTGTTGGAGATTCATTGCTGCCAATCTTTGTTGTACAGGAGGCTCGTGATCTGATATGTTTCTCACCTCCAAGATAATAATATAAACATTTTTCTTCTTTTCTTCACTTTAAAATATTCCAATATTTGTAATTTTTGTCTCCTGAATAAACATCACTATTTCTTTGTAGCTCACACAGAGGATCTTTAAGCTTTGATCTTTCAGTGTTGTTTTGCTAGCCAAATATGCTTGCCTCAGTCTCTAATATTCAAGACATTCTCGAAGTACATGTTCTACAGTATGAGGTGCCTATCTACATGGTTATGTTATCAATCTTGAAACTTTGAGCTATACAATAAGTCAACAGTGAACTGGAACTGTCAGCTGCTACACTCTGATTGATTTATTAACCCTGGGATTGGAGCACATATGGACTTGTCCAGTGTGCACTGATGATAACTTTCATTCATAGTTTTTAGTTTGCTCACTTGTGTACATCAATAAAAGGTAATACACCTAGTAAAACCGTATGAAAATAGTATTTAGGCTTACATACTAAACAGTCATGTTCTCAGAATGAACAGCCTAAGAATTCCCCAGCAGTCACTATATTGGGTGCCACCTGGAGTAAGAAGAAGAGGGAGACTTAGAGAAACTCTACGAAGAACCATTAATAGAGAAGGCATGTCAATGAACCTAAACAACATGCAACAATTGAAAGACCTGGCAACACAAAGACAGAAATGGAAGGCTATGGTTTCTGCCCTATGCGCCGCCTATGGCCCTGGAGGAACATAACATAACTAAACAGTAATGAAGTTTTTCTGCATGATGACTAATACACTACCACTATCGGAAGCTCATGTGACATAATACACACAACAAACAATAAGCAAAATCATACAAATTACCTTTTAGTTGAAATGTTGATTATGTCATTTGTATTATAAAACTTCATCACGTGTACATTTCTACATTGACTATTTTCAATTGTGTACACATAACTTCATTGTCAGTTGTGTTCTGTTTTGAGGCATAAAATAAATTTTCCTGGTCTGTTAATAATTTTATAGTCATCTTGTGTTTGTGACTTTTTTTAATCAACTTGATCATCTGTTTCTTCTGATTGTGACCTTGTGTTCATGGCTTTCAAATCAATGATCATCTGTTTCTTCTGATTGTCACCTTGTGTTCATGGCTTTCGAATCAATGATCATCTGTTTCTTCTGTTAATAATTTGATGGTCATCTTGTGTTGATGGCTTTCTAATTAACTTGATCATCTGTTTCTTAAGTGCAATATTTTATATGTTGCTGTTTATGTATTTTTAAATCAGTTTTTCCAATATATGGGTTCTTCAATGAACACTACAGTGGAATCCCATTATAACAACTTGGTCTGGACTGACAAAATATGTATGTAATAACAGAAATTTGCAATATACAGTACAAACAGTAAAGAATGAATATAATTGGGAGTTTTTGAAAAATGTTATAGAGGAAAATTTGTTATAAAAGCATGCGCTGTAGAGAAATTCCACTGTATAAGTAAGTAAAGGTAACTCATAGCATTTAACTGCCATAGGAGTGTGAGATGTTAGCGATCTCACATTTCAAAGGCCCTGCTGTGTGACTGCAGTAGCCATCTCCTCTCCCTCGTAGTATTTACTTCCCGGAATGATCCTGTACCCAATTAAGGGTGTGTTGAGCAGGAGATGTTGCAGTCTGAAAAAACATTTCCGCTTCAAATGGGGAATGAAACAAGAAAGGAAAATACACTAACCACTGCACTACACAGCCCTGCAATTCCAATGTATAAGGGTTTCTCCAATAATCACTAATTGGGTCCTCCAATAAACACTAGTTGGATCATTCAATAAACACTATATGGGTTTCTCCAATAAACACTAGTTGGATCCTTCAATAAACACTATATTGGTTTCTCCAATAAACACTAGTTGGATCCTTCTATAAACACTATATGAGTTTCTCCAATAAACAAATATACATTTCTCCAATAAACACTATATGGGTTCCTTCAATAAACACTAATTGGATCCTCCAATAAACACTAGTTGGATCCTTCTATATGGGCTTCTCCAATAAAAATATATATGTTCCTCCAATAAACACTATATGGGTTTCTCCAATAAACAAATATACATTTCTCCAATAAACACTATATGGGTTCCTTCAATAAACACTAGTTGGATCCTCCAATAAAAACTAATTGGATCCTTCTATAAACACTATATGGGTTTCTACAATAAACAAATATATGTTTCTCCAATAAACACTATATGGGTTCCTTCAATAAACACTATATGGGTTTCTTCAATAAACACTATATGGGTTTTTCCAACAGACACATTAATATAGCAATAGTAATAAATAATCAGAGGCACTATCTACAAAACTGTTTATCTTCACTATTAGCAACCAATCACAGAGGACTGCTGTCTGCCTCAACATTCTGCGATGTACTCATTGTCTCGTCACTTTCACCTGTGTCCGGACTCTCTGGTGATAATGGCTCTTGTTGCACCCTGCGCCTGTAAAAAAAATTTGAAGAAAAGCAGAGCTAAATTTTTAACAATAACAAGATAATACAGTCAAATTCCATTATAACAACTTCATCTGACCAACAAAATATTTATGTAATATCCAAAATTAAATGTATACAATATAAACAATAAGAATAAATATAATTGGGGGTTTTGAATATTGTTAAATAGGGGAATTTGTTATAAACATATGCACTATAGAGGGATTATACTGTAAAAGGATGCGATGAAATAAAGTATCATCCAAGTAAATAAATAACTCAAGTAAAATAATTATCCAGGTTCTTATGTATGCAAATAATGTCTTTCCAAAATTATCCTGCAGGGAACAGTTGAGGGTAAGTGAAGAAGAGAGGAGGACAATGGAAAGCACGGATTTATAGTATTAAGGATTGATTAAGATTTTCCACATTCATACAAAGGGCTGAGAATAGAGAGGAATGATGCAATTTTGCATTGATATTTCTAAAGTAGCACCCATACAAACTTGACAGATTATGCGTTTCATGATGATGATGAAATAATATGTCATTTTCGAACATTATATCTGGAACTGTGGTGGGGTCGTACAGTGCACATTTCCCATGTATCAGGTTCAATTTCCAGCTCAGGAAACTGTGCATGTGGACTGTTTAGACATCAATAGCAACCTACTGAATGTATAATATTGTCTATAAAATCACTATAGCTAAACCATGCAGGGTTGATCACTACATCCTGATTAGGATATGCTACCAACAACTAATGCTATCTACACAAAAAACATAATTGACACAATATTTCAACATTGACTCAGTCAAGATTTTATACTGACAGCTTACAGGAATGAAAGTTCTAGAAATTAGAGATTATATGTGTATCCAGTATTTCAAACTTGGGAGAGTACAAGCTTAGAGTTTACAGATTATTAGTACAGTGGAATCCCTCTATAGCGCATTCTGTCTTAACAAATTTCCCTATACAGCAACAGTTTTCAAAATTCCCAATTATATTTATTCTATATTATTTTGTACTGTATATAGCTCATTTCTGTTATTACATTTATATTTTATCTGTCTGGATCAAGTTGTCATAACAGGATTCCACTGTATATCTAGCATTTCAAGATTGTGAAAGTTTAGTTTAGAAATTGTATATCCATTATTCCAAGTAGAATGTTGAGATGTTTTTTTAATCTGGTATTTCTAGTGGAGTGTAGAGTTCTTATTTTTTATATATCCAGTAATGAAAGTAGATTTTTAGAAACTACATCCATTATCTGAAGTCAGGTTTAGAGATTGTTTACATTTTGTTGGATCAAGAATAGTAACAATACAACAGATCTATTTATTTAAGTGAGGATGTAATTTATTTTTATCTGCTATATGATGTCATAAACTATAGATCTAATTGTTGTCATGTTGTTTGGTTTAAGAAAATCAAATTCCTTCTCTATCATCGAGTGTTGCTAGGGTCCAAAGGGGAAGATGAGAATGGTAACACTGTTTATCTTCCATGCATGTCATAAGGGGTGACTAAGGGCAGTATGGAGTTGAGTTGGCTGTCCCATGTAATATAAGTCAAAGTGACCTATATGCCATGTTGAAGTCAGATATGCCAGACCGAAAGGTGCAGACATCACAGCAAAGCTGTAAATCTTGCCACAAAGCATTTTGTTCTCTGGGTTACATCCTTCTAATTTGCAGAAGTTTGTGAATGAACACAGACAAAGAAAAAGACTGTAATCATAATTACAATAAACACTTACATGCACTGAAGTATTCAAGCAGAATCGACCTCTGCTTTTCATTCAACAAGTTTGATTAATTGGAAAATCTCCTGTCCACATCATACAAAGTAATTCGGGCATATTTACATTTACATTATTGCTTTTCGGTTTTGGTTCTGTTTCATCAATTGTTATTTGACAGGATATAGGGAAAAAATACAAGTGGGAGAGTAACATTCGTCCTCTGGAACCCAGCTATTTGTTATGATTTCGGATTTTTCTGGATGTTTGATTTTTTTGGAATACTTTTTTATTTATTGAGCTATTGATTTCAAATTCGGAGACAATAGAGATAAGTGGATGCTGGATATGATAGTGTTTTTGGTTGTGTGTCAGTGTTATGTTATGGATAACCAACATGGACAGTGAGGATAATAACAAATGCACATAAAGGACTTACAGTTTTGAGATAATCTGACATAGTAATGTATCTGTAACAGCAATTATCAGTGTAGATCTACACATCTTGCCAACTATCATTGTCAACTGATTGTCAACTAATCAATCATGAATATTGCAAGAATAAAAACAAGTAATGCTTGCATCTCGTCTACAGTTACTGGTTTCCATTTTACAAATTCACAACAATGGCGTCACTTTCACTAAGGTCTGCAAACGTGTGTCTTGCTAACATGAAGAGAATTAATAAGATAACTATAGAGACTTTTATATGCCGTGAAAAATCAGGAAGGACCACTCTAGCAAATAGTTATTACAAAAAGCATGATGAGAAATTAACAAGGGTGACAATAGATATGTGGCTAAAGCTGCCTTCAGGAGCCCACCGACAATAGATATGTGGCTAAAGCTGCCTTCAGGAGCATACTGACAATATATGTGTGGCTAAAACACCTTCGAATTTCTATGGGTTAAAAAAAACAGATCTAACAGAAACATATTTTGGATATGTAAGAAAATATATTTACCTAATTTAACTTGGAAATAATTTTGCAATGTTTTTTGGGATAGAAATTATCCTTTTGTCACAATATTACTTGTTTCCATGGTAAACACACTTCTACCACTTGAAAAAGAACGTGAAAAGTGCACAAAAATAATTTTACAATTAATTAGATGTTTATGTGCAATACTGTCAAAAATACTGTTCTGGTGATTATTTAAAATCATTTTCCTATTTTAAAATGTGATTCTTTATATTATAATGTGTCATTATCAGTATTATTGCTGAGCCAATGTGTGCAGTTTACTGCCATATTTGATGGTGCATCTAGCAGTTGGGAGAGATTTTATGTAGGAGATATGTGAAACAATGATATATAAATTATAAATAAATATATAAATTAATGCAGTAATAAATTCATTTCAAGATGAAGATGATGTCAATGAGGTTAAGAATGTACACATACAGAGAATGTTAGAAATGGGAGTATCTAGAGGAGTTGGAAGGAAAAGTAATTCTTTTGGAAGGTTCTGAAAATCGCGCAATCAACACCTGACTGGGACTCTGAGTCTACATACACTGGGATGGCTGCTGGAGTGGAGGGCGGAGCACTTATCGGAATGCCCCATGTGCTGTGAAGCTAGTTTCTAATCAAGAACATAAATTATTGCAATGACCATTACCCCAAAAAAATGAATGAAATATGCAATTATAGGCAAAAATGTGCAGTCATAAATATCTTAAACATGCTAATAATCAATGGGGCCACAATCATTACATTTTTAGCCATTATTGGTTTGTGGCCTCTCTTTCTTATCCAGGACAATCTCTGCAGCAGTGAATTTTTGTCAAGAACTATACATATTTTTACAAATCAATTTATGGATGAAATGAACTCAGGAACTTTGGTATCTGTGCCAGTGTCTATCCTCAACACTACAGAATTGTCCAAAGTAACTAAGATCTAACAGATCTAATTAAAGTACTTTGGCTGGGTGGTATGATAAGTGAAAATGATTAAGCTAATATATTCATAAAAGTGTAGTGTATCTATGCCTCAAAACAAAATATAAACAACCTGTGCATTGAGTTGATCTAATAAAATTTGTGCTGCAGGTAAAAATATAAGATTAAAATTAATATCAAGCAAGAGTGGCTATATAAAACATTATCTAAGAAATTTGTAGTGACGAACTAGTTCACAAGCTAGAAAATCAGCATAGAAAATAGAAATAATGGGAAAATTTAGAAAGAAAATAGAAATGGTAACATTGAGCAAGGAAATTAAAGCAATTTAGAAGGGAAATGAAGCAAGAAAAAACATAACTTAAAAGTATAAATAAGAACAGCCTAGAAGTGAAAAAAGAAATTAGAACATTTTCAAGAAAAATGCAATATGATAAATCCACCACCCAGATGTGAATTACATAAAAGGAATCCAGAAGATTAAATTTTAAGGAAAAAAATGTAGGCTTTATTCACTTAGACAGTTTATTTCCTTGTCTGTAACTTCTTGTTTTTGACTGCTAGACTGTATTGGATCTAAACTTTCTGCGCAACACATTGAGTAACTTCCCTTTCATTTTTAGGAGCCTAGAATGCAATGGCTGCAGGCGATAGGCTAGACCAGTGAATACCCTTCCAAGACAGAGATATTAAAATAAATTTGAAATGAAATTGATGATAGTTTTAGTAAAGAAACACCAAAAAAATAATAATAATCTACTTCAGTAAAGCTATTTATGTATATCTGACAGAAAATTTCCACTAAACAATAAACATCAATCTATAACGCACAAATAATTGTATGAAAGTACTTCTCCGTGGCAAAGTTGTTGAGCTATCTGCTTTATGTTCATGAAACTGTGGGATGTGTTCTACAACTGGTTACATAAAATAGAGAACTTATTAACTGTATTAGAAGACGGCAATCACAGTTTCTGGGTCGTGTCATGAGAAGAGGTGTGTTGGAGAACATCATAACAACTGAAAAGATTGAGGGTAAGAGAGACAGAGGAAGACAATATGAGAAAATGTTGGATGGCTTTAATTCCTGGCATAATGCAGAATCCTCAGAAACTATATTAAAATGTATAACAACAAACAGAGGACTGTGGAGAGACATCATCGCCTACGACAGAAGGCATAGTACCATGAATGAATGAACTAATCAGAGATACTGATCTTCCATTTATGGCACACAACAATAACTCACTACAGTTATTGCACAAGTACAATTCAATATCAATATAATGGTAAGTAAAAAAGTAAAGTAGCCCATAGCATTTATTAATGCCGTAGGGGTGTGAGATGTTAGCGATCTCACATTTCAGAGGCTCTGCAAATGAGGGCGGTAGCCATCTCCTCTCCCTCGCAGTCTTTACTTTCCGGATTAATCCGGTACCCATTTAAGGCTGGGTCGACCTGGGAGCCGTTGCAATCTGAAAAACATTTCCGCCTCAACTGGGGAATGAACCCAGGACCACTCATATGCGCAGCCAGAGCGCTAACCACTGCGCTACGCTGCTCCCTCAATATAATGGTAAGCTGAATTGAATAAAGTATATACATTGAGCGGCCCCTAACATGCTCTCAGTATATTTTAGATAGCTGAAAGTATCTGCTGCACAATACTTACACAATAACTGAGATGGTAACTCAAAATCAAAACAATACTGGCTATTTATTTCAAGCTAGGTAGGCTAAGGTATTGGTTGTACCAGAAATGGAATCCAGAAGAGAAATAAATTGTACTTACTATCACTACACTACTTTACACCTTCATATATTCATTTATTTTAACTGGAGTATATGGTGTTAAATAATGACCATGGGTTTCATAAGTTTTTATGGACTGTATAGTCCAGCCTTAAAGTACAACACAGACATTGGTCCTGCCATAAAGTACAACACAGACATTGGTCCTGCCTTAAAGTACAACACAGACATTGGTCCTGCCATAAAGTACAACACAAACATTGGTCCTGCCTTAAAGTACAACACAGACATTGGTCCTGCCATAAAGTACAACACAGATATTGGTCCTGCCATAAAGTACAACACAGACATTGGTACTGCCATAAAGTACAACACAGACATTGGTCCTGCCATAAAGTACAACACAGACATTGGTCCTGCCATAAAGTACAACACATACATTGGTACTGCCATAAAGTACAACACAGACATTGGTACTGCCATAAAGTACAACACAGACATTGGTCCTGCCATAAAGTACAACACATACATTGGTACTGCCATAAAGTACAACACAGACATTGGTACTGCCATAAAGTACAACACAGACATTGGTACTGCCATAAAGTACAACACAGACATTGGTCCTGCCATAAAGTACAACACAGACATTGGTCCTGCCATAAAGTACAACACATACATTGGTCCTGCCATAAAGTACAACAAAGATGTCAGTATTTGCTCAAACTGCATACATCAGAATGTCATGCATTATATTCAAAAGAACTGCCATAATGTGTGTCTTAAGGTAGGCAAAGGGAGGCCGGCCAGAAACTAACAGGCACAAAACAATGTAGGAAGGAGATGAGTTAATTTAATCATGAGGCACTTTATAAAGGATATCCATGGAAAGAGTGGAGAGATGCGTGTGTTGCCAGGGTCTGAAATGAAAACAAAGAATTGTGATCTGTCATATATGTTGTAATAGGTGAGTAAGGAGGTATTGGGGTTGATTGGCCCATTTCATAGAAGGTCAAAGTGAACAAATCTAATGTGCTGGCTGAAATGGTGCAGATATTGAAGTTAAGTTGTAAACCATTACACAATGAATTTCATTCTCCGACTATGTCCTGCTAACTCTAACCCTAGAAGAATGATCCACGCTTGTTACTGCCCGGCAAGATGGCACAAGGTTGACGTAAGTGGATACTTTAACACAAAAGAAAATGAAGAAGAAATGTACTGTGTGACAATCTCAAGAGACAGCACAAACAGGGAATGAGTGTTGCCATTGTGTCAGATTCCAACAAGTGGATGGCTATGACATGAGTGGATGGCATACATTGGGATTTCCCAATTACAAGGATGTGAATGATTATTTTATCCTGACCAAGTTATAATTCAGGGAAATGAAAGAGCTGAAGACTGACTTCAAAGGCTGTGGAGCAAGAGGTGCAGGCTTTGATCAGTGAGAATGCCAAAGATGGGGATGTGATTATATACACTGATTGATTTGTGATTAGACATATTTGCAGTACTTGGGCCTTCACAGCCCAGTGCACAGATAAAACATTCAGGGAGGAGAGTGGAGCCTTTGCTGTGCTACGAGTAGCATGACCATGGAGATGATGGTGGTGAACAGGACATATGAGTGGGTAGGTACACAGATGGCAACACAGGTGCTGAGTGACTCTAGGAGTATGATTATAAAAGTACAAGTGGGTCTCATTCACAAACAGTGAATTGAGGCCTTGAGAAAGGCTAGTTTGAAAGTAGCTACATTTATTTTATGCTGGGACATGGGCGTTTGAGACAATGAAAGAGCAGATCAACTGGCACCATGCACGATTGTGGCACAATGTGATGATGCAATGGATCAAGTTGATGTTTTGAACTCCATAGGAGATATAGCACATAAGAGTGATACTACTGTGGATGATGATTCCTTTTCAATGTCCAGGATTAAAGATCACGGTTTGAAATGTGATGTTGCAAAAGTGAACATTTTTGAAAGCACAGAAGAATGACGACCAACTAACAGAGGACAGGTACTGTCAGTATAAGTGTAATTGCGGATACACTCAGGAAGAGATCACAGCATCTATTGACGTGTCTAGTTTGCAGTGATGATGATCCGACAACTAACTAACTACTAACTAACTAAAGGCACCTGCAACAAGGCAGATGACTATGTCTTCATAATCAATCCAAATTTTTGATAAAAACTGGCAGATGACCATGCAGCATGGAATACAGCGCTATGCAGATGCTTTCAATTGTCTGTGGGTGGTCAGAAGACAAGCAATGTAGGTGAAAAACATCTGCATCCTTGAACACAGATTTGTTTTATATATATATAATATATTCTGTCCTAATGACTGCAGATGCACAAATTAGCCATGAGAGAGACTGCAATATGAGAACTTTGTACACCATTTGTAATTCTTACACTTTCCTACCACTTGACAGACTAAAGATGCAAAAGGCCATACGAATCACACATATTGACATCCTTTTGTAAGATTTTTTTGGATATGGATACCACAGTGGATGAGACTGTTAGTAGGAGTTTGCAGGAGTATGGAAAAGCTCAGATAGAAAGTACAGATGATAATTGAGGGAGTATGGTAAGGATAGTGGAGTATGTAAACTAACAGTATGAAAATTCTTTGCCTCATGCTAAAATATAACTACTTTTTTTCGGTAGGGTGAGGAAGATGTACAATCAGTGAAGTATGGGAATTATCAGTTAGCTTACCATATACTTTGAGACAGAACTATTATGTTAATACTCATAATGCTCATGTTTACCCTCATATAGTTAGAGTGACTGTCCCAGGATAAAAAACTAGATATTTAACTTTCTGGATTATAATTCTATCTATCTATTATCTTTTCTCTAATTTTTCTGTAAGGCATCACAAGATTGAATGACAATATGTTTTTGTGCTATGGCATGTTTGCTCGCTTGATATCCAGTAATACAATGGAATCTCTCTATACCTCATTTTAATAACAAATATCCCTATAAGTACTTTTCAAAATCCCAATTGTATTTATTCTATATTGCTTGTACTGTATATAGCAAATTTCTGTTATTACATATATATTTTGTTGGTCTGGACCGAGTTGTTATAACAGAGTTCCACTGTATTGTGACATCACAAAATTTTGTAACTCCACTTTCTTCTTAGTCTTCCTCTGCATCTTGCTGTTTCCATTTTCATGTTGTATGCTTTTTCTGCTGGCAATAAAGGTTCATTCTCATTAAGTTGCTGAACAATTTCAGTCTCTGCTTTTCAAAATATTTGACCAAGATGTTGTTTCAACAGTTTTTGTAATCTCTTCATTCTTCACATGATTTCTTCTTGTTCTGTTTGCTGCTTTTCTTAGACATCTCATTTCACACATAGCATGCTTTCTCTCTTGTTAGTGTCCATGTCTGACATTCATTATAAAATACTGGTATGAAGAATGAATTTATGATTTACCTTTTGGTTTCCCTGGGATAGATTTTTTTCAAAATAGGTTCATAATTTACAAGTTGACTTTTTAAAATTCTTGTTTCTATCTCTCTCTGTTAATTTTTCCATTGTCTGGTCCCAAAAATTATCCCAAGATATCTATATTCCTCCACTTGTTTCAGTAATTGATCATTTATCTTTATGTGATTGTATTGGGTTCTCTGCCTGTAGACTTTATTCCTTTTTTTTCTGTAATTATCTTCCTGTTGTGATTGAGGCAGCTTTCATTGAGTAGGTATATGTGATCTTGCAGCTCTTCACTTGAACTGTGGAGTAGGCACTGATCGTCAGCAAGTCTAGTTCAGTTATGTAATTTGGATGATAAACATCTGGTGTTGTTTTTACTGCTTTGGTAATATTATCCATATAAATAATAAACAACAATAGTGTAAGACACATCACTGTCTAACTCTTGATGTTACTGAAAGCCACTTTGTAAGTCCTGCATTTGTTCTAACTACACTTTTACTATCTTTGTTATACTCTTACACAGTATAATAATGGTTTTTTTATTCTATCATTTTCAAGAATACTTCACAGTAGTTCTCTATCTATTCGGTCAAAGGCTTTCTCTTGATCTATAAAAGCATTTGTTATTCATTTGGATTTTTCCATTCTATTGTCTTTTCACTAATTTGTTGTAGAGAAAATATTGCATCTGTGCACCCGTTTCTTAAACCAAACTGTTCCAGACTAAACTTATTCACAATCTTTTTTACAATATCTTAGCTAACATTTTCTGACATGGCTAAGCAGGGAGATACCTCTACATGAGCACAATCTTGCTTGCTTCCTTTTTTATTCCATATTGGTACTATGACGGCTCTTTGCCAATCTATTTGGGATAGCTCTTTCTTTCCAAGCCTATCAGAAGATATGAAGTAACCAAGTTTCTCCACAGGCTTGTATTGCTTTGGTTGTTATTCTATCAATACCTGTAGATTCTTTCAGTTATTCTTGATAACTTCTCTGACTTCTTAGATTCTTTCAGTTATTCTTGATAACTTCTCTGACTTCTTAGATTCTTTCAGTTATTCTTGATAACTTCTCTGACTTCTTAGATTCTTTCAGTTGTTCTTGATAACTTCTCTGACTTCTTAGATTCTTTCAGTTATTCTTGATAACTTCTCTGACTTCTTAGATTCTTTCAGTTGTTCTTGATAATTTCTCTGACTTCTTATTTCAGGTTCTTCTTCATATCTTGGTCTGAATAGTGCTATATGTCCATTTTCTGGTATGTTCAAGAACTCTTCAGAACATTCTTCCCAGCTTTCTCTGATCCTATCTTCTTCTAGTATTGGTATTCCCTGCCTGTCATTTATATATTCTGTTGGTTGAAAAGGTTTGTCATATTCTGTTTTGCTATGGCGTTATAAAACTGTCTACTGGACTCTACACAGAGCCTGCTAAGATTTTTCCTTTTGATTATTTTTGTTTGATTACTCTTAGAGCACATCGCCTTGCTAATTTGTACCTTATATAGTTGTCTTCTGTTCATGTTCTCAGCCAGGTATTGCAGTGTTTCTCTTTAAATTTTATGGCTTCTTTAACTGCATTAATCTGCCATGATATTTTTTCTTAGGTACTTCACCTGTATATCTAGTGCCACAGTGTTTTATTCTAGAATGGTGTTTTTTGAATTTTTGCTATGCTGTTTCTATGTTATGTTCTGATATGTAGATCTCTGCTATAGCTGTTGTTTATTTTTCTTTGTGTTTCTCAGTCATTCAATTTTTTTGTGTCAATGGTTTTTGTTTTCATTGCTTTTCTTTGTTTCTTGTTGTGTGTAAATTCCCAAAGTATGCAATTAGAGGGTAGTGGTTTGTAGTTACTGTGCTGTTGGAAATGACCTTGGCATTTCTAACATTGTGTTTTCCGGCCTGTTGTTTAAGTATGAAATCTATCTAAAATCTACATAAAATTAAAAATCAACTATGTTTATGTCAGAGTGATTGCTATAGAAAAACATCCTTTATTGCAACATCCTATAAAATCTTGCCTGCAATGCTCAACAAGAAAGCTTGCAGTGATGAACAGATATTTCATCAGTAAAATGCAAGTTAAGCATAAAAAATAAGAGCAACAAAAATTTTGTTAAAGCACAGAAACTTAATATACAGTACAATAATATTCTAAAAAAACAAGATATATCAGGAAAATAACAGCAACATTGGAATGAATGTGGTGAAATGGCGGACAGAAGGAAAAGTGAACATACACAAGTGTGCACCCTAAAAAGTGCTAATGTATGAGTACGGTCAATTTAAAAAATGGATAAATAGAATGGATACACTATTGTATTTTAGTACAAAGCATATTACCATGCAGGTCAGAGAAAATGATCACAGAACACCATTAGCATTTCCCACAATAATTGTTTACTATTTATATGGATAATATTACCAAAGCAGTAAAAACACCACCACATGTCTACCATCCAAATAACATAACTGAACTCATAAATAGGCATATCATGTTTCAGTATTGTCCAATATTTTGTCATATTTTCAGCAGTACATCATTTTTATAAGAATCAGATTGTCTTCAGGTTTGGGAAAACAACCTCATGTGTTAAAATTCCTGCACAGTTAACTAACAATGTGTACACAATAATTCTGACAATGATTCTATGTTTTAAGATAACATAGATCAGATAACATATCCTGGACAGGATGTAATAATCATCATAGCCTTTCTGGATGCACCTGCTGATCTAGCGCTAGCCTTCACACCTGGCCGAGTGCATTGCTCAGATGGACTTTGATGTCTTGTATCAATATCCTTCTTAGTCTACCTATTTTTTGTTGCTCTGCCATCATCCCCTCCATTATGGTCTTTTCTAGACAGTCATATCTTTTGAAATGGCTAAAACATTAAAATTTTCTGTAGAGAAGCCTGTTAGGTTAAATAAAAAGTACTTGTTATAGTGAGGTTTACTCATTTCAACTGCAGTGTTAGTCCAATTAAGGTTACATCAGAATTTTTTATTTTTTTTTAATATTGGAGGTCACAGTAATGGTAATCCAGTCTCCATGACTTGTGGTGAGTATAAAATCCTGTTATTCAGCCAGTTTTATTTTAAATTCATTTCTTTCATGACTGATTTACTGGTAATATTTTCCTGGCTCATGGTATTCTGATGATTCTTATATAACATATCAAACCTCTTTCTTCTTCATAAAATCATCATTGGTGCTGTTAGGGTATTCAAATTTGTTGACTAAATATAGTTCTCTGTTATGAATCATGATTGAGAACTTGTCATAACATTGAGCTTATTTTCCAAGGGATCTACTATATTCTGAATACAACACAGTACATTGTTATGCAAATCTCATTGCTTCTGTGTTACTTAGAATAAACCAATAAAGATGACAATACTGTATATATTGAGGAATTAAATTTATCAAAATATTATACAGAATCATAATTAAAAAGACAGCCAAATGTTTATTTTATTTCACAGGAAACTGACTGCCTAGGAGACATAACTGATCTTACCTTGCTTCTAGTCGTATACACTTTGGACATTTCCCTGGAATAAAACAGTCCTTGTGATAGCAAGATTGGCAGACTGAAATATTAAACAGAGAAATCATCAGAATAAATTTGCCAAGTTAAAGTCCTAACTAATCGTATTTTAGTTCTGTTTTAAGGATGCTCATGAGAATACCGTCTAGTTCTGATGTGGAGGAATTGTGCAGGGCATGTCTCGTGGTGAGGTAGCAGGTTCAAACCCAACCACAGATAAAAGTGCACTGGGCCATTCAGAAAGTAATGGTAACTTAATGAATGCATTTCTATTGCCTAGAAAACCACTATAGCCAAAAAAAAATGCTTGGTTAATTATTATGATCTGAATAGAATATGCCACTTTAGTTTTTCATACGAATACAATGGTTTGGACATCACAGACCTAGGTCTGTGAAAATACAATATTTTAAAATCCTTACAATATGAGAAATCACAAATGCTAAGGACAGCCTATAAACAAAGTACTGTTTGATGGTAGACTCCTAAGAAAAAGTATAAACCATCCAACAAGAACTTTCAATACACAAGTCTCATTAGAAACTGATATTAACGTATGCGAAGTTATATCTCCTGAACCATAGTTACTCAAACAAAAAAACTATTCAAATATTTTCTACATTAACATCAAGACTACTCATAAACAAACAGAACAAACAGATCCATCACATAACATTTCAAAAATGCAATGGTGGGTGTATGTCAATAGTGATACAACAGCAAAAATGTCTAGCAAAAATGGTTGAACAAAGCAACAACAAAAGCCAGGAGGAAGTTAGATATCCTCAGAAAACTAAGTGGAACCATATGGGGAGTCAGTGGGTATATACTCCGTAAAGTTTACCAGCAAGGCATAAGACCACACCTGGAACATGGTTCAGATTGCATGGTGTCCTGCATCAAACACCACATTATAAGATCTAGTGCAAAACCAGGCGCTTAGGATAATGTTGGGAGCAATGAAATCAACACCCATATTAGAGATGCAAAAAATGGGAAGAAGGAAAACACTTGGCAAAGGTACTAATAAAAAACAGAAAAGTTTCAGTGTATGCCAAGTCATCCAATGAAGGAAAGATTCCAAAATCTAACAATGGGGCAACTGAAAAGAAGCAGCTTTATCCACCAAGTTAAACGACTCCGTAGACAACTTACAGACCTACCTGATGTTGACAGCCCCTTAAAGTCTGTACCATAACAAACCCCATGGAGTAAAAGGTATGCAATATCAATATACATTCAGACGCACGTAAAAAAGGAATACTAAGCGAGGGCAAACAGAACAGTGTGCAGCGAAGGACAGTCACTCTCAGCTTCCTGGACGAGTAATATCCACAAGACATATGTGTCAGAGTATACACAGATGGATCAGCACAGAATGCAGTGAGGAATGGAGGTGCAGGTCTATATATAGAATATCCACACACGCCTAGAGATACGATCAGAACACAAACAGGGAAATGTTTTATACTCTGTCTAGTTGGGTGACCATAGCTCCTTTTCTCAAACACTTCATCTCACATGTGATGATTTTTCTTTGCTGTGAGGTTGTGAAAGATGATGTTTGACACCGGTAACAAATTGTTGGTATGAAAATTGTAAACATTATCTGTCTCTTTATGTCCTTATTGATCTTTGTATGCAGGAGTAATGGTGAAAGTTTATATGTCACTGCGTCTTTGGCATCTTGATTCTATTTCTCTGTCTAGTTTCCCATTTTCTAAAAAAAAAAACACTTCCTAAATATTTAAATTCTTTTGTTTCATACTGCTGAATCATCCATTGTTGTTGGTGATTTGTTCCCAATCATGTTCAGAATATGAAAAAAAATCCAGGTGTACATAGAACTCATTGTCCACATTTACATATATAATGGTAACTATCATCTTTCATCATCTCTATTCGAGATGAGCTCAATTAGTCTTTGTCAACACCAACTGAAGAACAATATATATGATACTTAAAACATAAACTTCAAATATAAGAAATACAAAAATAATTAGTTAGTTTGATCCTTTCATGTCACAGGCGGCATAAGGCTCTGATAGACAAAAATAATAGAAAAGGTATAATCATAGTTCATGCTCTATCCATGCTTTTTCTTCTTTGTTCATTCTCAAACTCCTGCAGATTAGTAAGATGGAGTCCAGAATGTTTTGTATCATGGTGCACATATCCAATGTGTTATCTGCACATCCAATTTCATCATGATCACTTCAACCTATGGATGGAACTGTCTCCATTTTAGAACCTACTTAGCCATTTCTTATGACAGGCGTGGCATTTAGTGTTGCTATTCTTTGCTTCCTCTCAGGTCCTGGTACTATACTAGCTAGTGTGGAGTTAAGTCAAGGTTATACACAAACATAAACATATGTCTACAGTTGGTGACAATAGTTTTGGTCACTCTTGTGCTTGTCTACACATAAACAAAATTTTCTCAACATACAGGTATGGATGTACACACATAAATAAAATAATTTTCTACCTGGACACTTGATAACATTTTCAAGTTGAAATGGGAATATAACTTTTTGGTCCTGGCACATTCCACAGATAAAACCAAGGCCTTGGCACAGCTGAAATAGCAGACCCATACACACATAAAAATCTGGTGATCACTTAAATGTAGGGGATATTTTAAGAAAAGCTAATGCACACAGGAAAGCTAAACATGAAAAGACAAAACAAATACCATACACCAATAGTTACTTAATAAACAGATGCCACTCGCATTTGTAAATTTTGAAAACTTAATCAGTAGACCAATAGATCAACCAGTTGCAAACAATTAGTAAATGGACATGTCTACATGACGACACTTTTCTCTTGTAGAAACCACACAGCACTTCATCTACACAATTATGTTTTCTACCCATCTGAGTTTGAACTGGCATAACATCTATGAAATCCAATCCTTGAAGCAAACAATGTACAACCTACTATTCTTCCATAAAATCTACATCATCATGTAATGGATCATAGAACACTCAGATATTCAAAGAAATGATAGAGCGAACCAATTGTTCAAAGAAGACTCATTCAATTTACAAGTAAGCAAATCAGTTATCATCATGTTGTAAAATATACTGATAAAAAATTATAAAGAAGATTGGTTGAACCACTGGGCTATGAGAACAACTGGCCATGTCATGTATCTGAAATGAATGGGCCCAGACCAAAGGATAATATAAACTCACTGCGAATGTGACCAAAGCAACGATTTCCAACTCAGGACAGGGCACATTGCTCTGACTACCACCTGAACATAATAACCCCAACTTACGTAATTGTAAAAATTGCAATCACCTATATGAAACAGTGCAGCATGTCCATTTTAGTGTATAGGACTAAATTATACTAGACAAGAATTACTCCTTCAAAACAATTTATCTTTCTTTCTTTTCATTTCGCTTTATACTCCTTTATGCCATGCAGCATCAGGGGTAGAAGAGTTCTCTGGAGATGGCTTTTTTTTGTGTGCTTCATATATATTTGTTTTTATTAACTCGTTTATTTCTTTTATCCATCATTTGCAAGGTCTGCCCCTGCTTTGTTTCCATCGTGTCTGTATAGTAATGATGTTTTAGAGGCATTGTCTGATGGTAGTCTGGAAGCATGTGAAAACCACTTAATTTGTTCTCCTCTGATGTAATCCAGAAATGGTATTGTTCTTTTTAGTCTTCTAATGTTTTCATTTCTGATTTTGTCTCTTATTGTTACTCCAAAAATTCTATGTGGACAAATCATTTCTGTTTTAACTAGTTTTCTTTTGGATTTTGTTGTTAGTGTCCACATTTGACATTGGTGGCATAGTGATGGTACGATGATCATTTTATATAGTGCAGTTTTGGTGTTCATGCTCACATTTGTGTTTTTGAAAATAGGAGACATCTGCCCCAAGATTTGGTATGCTATGTTGCATCTATGTTGGATTTCTTTAGTGTTTTTCCCTATTCGATATGATGCTTCCAAAATATGTGAACTCTTTCACCTGTTTAAGTTGTTGGTCATCGAACAGAATAGTGGCATTTCTGTCTGTTTTAGCGATTGACATTACCTCATTGTTTTCTGTGTTTATCTTCATTTTAAAGTCCCTACATGTTGTGTACAGTCTATTTATATGTTGTGTAGTTGTTCTTTTGATGTTGGTATTATTGCTTGATCGTCTGCAAAAATAAGTTCATTCAGAAGGTTGTTTAGGTTGTCTTCTTGATTGGTGTTGGCAATTTTACATATGCAATCAACATACAGACCATGTAAAAGATGTATCACAGAAATCAAAGAAGCCACAGGAACAAGCTTACAAACAGCGCACAAGAAGGCCATCTCGAGAGAACTCTTCCACCCCTGACGCTGCAAGGCAAACAAGGGACACAGCGTATAGATAGAGAATCAACATATGTGATGAATAATAAGGTAGATAGAACACATCCTTGTCACATATCAGATTGTGTATGTGGAATTTATCTGAAAGCTCTACACTCATTCAAACTGAACATAGACTGCCTGTGTAACTACTTCTACACAACTTGATTAGGTGTTGTGGAACCCCATATTTTGATAGTATTTTCCAAAGTTGTCTGTCTATTCTGTCAAAGGCGTTTTTCTTAGTCGACAATTGCAATATACTGGTACAATTCTTTGTTGTTTTCAGTTGTTTTTTTCTGCCAGTTGTCAGAGTGTAAAAATGGCATCTGTAAAGCTCATTCTTACAGAATCTCATGTGAGTGTTGTTAAGCTGTGGTTCTCTTTATATGGAAGTCTATCCCAACTACAGAAAACATGCAGATTTTAGACTGGCATGGGCTGCCTAAGAGTGAAACTCACAGTTCTGGGTGGAAGAAGAACCTCTTTGATAAGGATTCCTCTCAAAGTATTGCACACCACCAAGAGGTGGAGTCTTCTAGCTCTTGAAATAGAACTCTGGTTGGTGATAATGGTGGTAATGGTGGTGGTGACAATAGTAGTGATGTGGCAGTAGTGGTTGTGATGGAAGTACTAATAGAATAATATCTGCCATGCTAACATTTGATATAGATGATGGTGGATGAATGTCATTAAATGCAAAAAATTACATTTTCTGTACATACCTGGCAATCACTGATGTGGACAACTGCAAGGGATATAAATGACTTGAGGTAATTTAACATTGCACCATTTCTCACCTGTGGGATCAAAGTAATAATGTTATTCTCTTTAATATAACAGGAAGCAAAACATACTATAAAGAGTGGCAGGTGAGAAGATGTAAAATATGAAAATACACAGGTGGCATCATTTGATATCTCTCACCTGCATTCTGAAGAATTTCCTATTCTTCATTCAATTTCAGATTCTCACATACAATGGTGCTCAGTTCTAAATTCCTAGCACTGAAGCCCTAAACTCCCTTCTTCCTTTAAGAATTTCTGACTATAATCCCATTAAACACCACATGGTAGATACACAAGAGTGACTTAAAAAACTAGGCCCTGAATGATTTTCTTCAAATTAAAAAAAATCATGATAAGAAAATAGACAGTCAAGACATCTGCCTTAATAAAAATGGAAAAGCAACAATTCAAGACCAGTAAAATTGAAGGTGAGCAGAAACAAATATGTGTCAACAACTTTTTGGTTCATCTAACATTTCTGTTTGTAGTGTAATTTTTGTATGTTGTTGTCACAATTTTTATATTGTTTATTGATTCCACATTCTTTTTCTTCTTCAGCGTCCATTCTCAAACTCACAGTGGATCTCTCTTGCAGCAGGACAATGGCCCTACTAGATTTCCAGCAGTTAATAGTCCAGAGAATGGAAATGCGTTGTGTTGCCGTTTGATTTGCGCCAATGGCCCGACACATCTGTCTTCAACAGAGATTCCACATTCAACTTTCTTTCTTTTGGTACCTTATATGTCCTTCTATTGCTAATAATTTTTCTTCAAGAAGCTTTCAGCTAAATCATCTAATGGTCCAAAAATTGAGCATAAAAGTAATTATGTTTCCCAAATTATGATTTCCAAACTCCAGAATCAATGCGTCCTGACAGAGTTAATATATTTAGAAGTACAGTTCCTTGTTCCAGTCATGGATGTAAAAAAATAAAAATTTAAATAAAATCTGTCCAAACCCTAAAAATACTCTGTAGCGAATGAGTTAAAGAAGTGATCAGCCATTAAAACTTTTAGTATGATTAAAGTACATAGGTGCTCAAGTTTCTTTCAACAGCAAGCACTAACTATTAAATCAGGCATGTGGCCCTCATAAGATGAATTCTCTCCAGTCCATGCAATCCTTAGATTTTCCCTTCAGGTCATTCCTCATTATGCTAATATCACAGATAGCTTTCCTCATTTTTCACCAGTTCGCTAGTACTTCGCTCTGGGAGTGTTGTATGCAGGAAAACATCACTCCATGCACTGACATTTGTTATTGCAAGATTGACTATATATTTGTCCTCAAGTTCTGAGCTATATTATAAGGTAGCATATTCCTCACAGACAACAATGCTGTGGCCACTAAGATACATCAATTGTGGCTGACTAATTATAAGTCTTTTTCATGCTCACAGATGTCCGTACCAGCTCATGCCATGAATGGATCATATATTTTATAGAAGGCTGCACACAAACCATTTCACTTCCTATCTTTTATTCATATCTTAGAAATAGTTGACTCAAAATGCGGAGTGTAAAATAAAACCAAAAAATGCAGATGCTGAAAAGTTCTGATTAATTTGACTTTCACTATCAATATTGCTTATAACTTCACATTCAAACACTCTTTATTAAGACACATTAAGATTAACTGAAATGACTGACCTGACCAAAATCTTCCATGGAATATGCATCATCGTTGCTTATCCAATGGGAAGGCATCTTGTACATTTCTTTTAAGAGCCTGTTGATGTGATAGTCAACAAATGATTAACGTGTATCCAAATAGAGCAGTTCCTAAAGAATAATTTTATCTTCATAGCATCTCAGTTCTTCGCAAACCAAACCAAAACAATTAATAAAAGTGTGAAAATTTAATTGAACTTCAATGGACTGCAGATCATTTCATGTGGTATGCACTAGCTAGCAAAATAATTACATGCCAACTCAGGTGACACAAGTAATACAGTTATATATTTGATTTTACTATTCATTGCAAAACAGTTTATATGCCACTTTCATGTTATACATTACCATTATACACTCACAGATCATTACCCAGGCCCAAAAGAGGCGCAGAAAATAGCAACACATACATGCTGTAAGCAGTAATTATGGAGGTTGGGCATGTGATTTGCTATTCCATCACATTTTGGACATATTAAAATGATAAACCTTGTTGACGACCTTACTTGAGACAAGGGGCTGAGAGCAACAGGTAGACAGAGATACAAATGGGAGAAAAACATCAATGAGATGGATAGGATACACTTTAGCAGATTGCACTACCAAGGCAAGAGACAGAAGATATTGGAAGTCCGTTGCAGGCAACCTTCAAAGTGGAGAAAGCACCTAATGATAATTATAACTTCATGATTTATGCTGTAATAAAGCCTGCTACAGCAAGACAGCAGCGAAGAAACCCATTTTTTGTATCTGCATCATTCTATAAACTTGCAAGAAAATCATGGTACAGTCTCCTCCAGCATAGACAACTGGTGGCATTGAACTCTACAGCTATATTAAATCAAACAGTCATCTAAGACTTGCAAGAGCTCTGTAAATTTCCCCATTAAATAAAATTGCCAGATAAACACCAATCTGGAGCTAAAAGTAAAACTCTACAGCCTGGCATAAGTAACAAGTGTGAAAACTCATACTTCCTTTGGGCTCTATAACTATCATCATCATTATACGAATACTCAAAAACTACAGTGCAACTTGCTGTTTTATATGGCTTGGACAAACATGTAACACAACAAAATGATGAAACACAAATTTCAATGTGTTTGAAAATATATTATTTAGAATAATCAACTTATCAAATAAGAACATTTGAACCAAAGATTCCAACCCATGGGTCACAGCCCCATTTGGGGTCATGAAGGGTTTTCTATCTGGCTGTTGGCTGAAACAATAAACTGAAAACAATAATGGTTTTAAAGCAATTTCCATT
This sequence comes from Meghimatium bilineatum, assembly GCA_034231615.1. Classification (NCBI taxonomy): domain Eukaryota; kingdom Metazoa; phylum Mollusca; class Gastropoda; order Stylommatophora; family Philomycidae; genus Meghimatium; species Meghimatium bilineatum. The sequence goes on along the minus strand of CM067299.1, from coordinate 69,507,526 downwards.
TTTAATCTAATTTCAAGTTTGAATACTATAACTGTCATCATCATCAGGTGTCATGCCAGCTGGTGTAGGCAATCATGGCTCTCCACAGCTCTCTATCTCCAGCATTATATATCAAGATCATTGTTGTTTCCCTGCCGTGCCAGGTTGTCAAACTGTCTAATATTTTCTCATGTTGCCACCCTGTCTCTTTTGCCTTCAATCTAGCCTGTTCTCACTATGTTCTCCAAACCTCCCTGTCTCATGCAATGGCCAAAAAATTAAGATTGTCTTTTCCTTATATTATTGAACAAGTTGTCTTTTCCTTATATTATTGATTAAGGTACATTTAACATTTGACTCTTTAAACACCTCCATATTAGTTTTTCTGGCAGCCCATGGTATTTTCAGCATTCTTCTGTAGAACCACATCTCTATTGCTTCTAATTTCCCATTGTCCTGTTTGATTATTGTCCAAGACTTGCATCCATATGTTAGTATAGGCAGTATTCCTCACCTCTAATGACAAGGTCATATTACACAATACATTTTTCATTTTTCTTTTAAGTTGTTACCATAATTGTATTATAGTGAAAAATTAGATTTATGTTTACTTTTACCCTGTTAAAAACCTTTTACAAATTATCAGGGTCATGGGTTACTATGATTCTATAAAATTAGGTCAGGACTAAAAAAAAAAGATTGGACATCTATGATTTAGACATATGACATATTTGAGACATTGAAAAAATTCATGATTTAGATAAACCACTATCTATCAGGGAAATATTGCTAGCAAACACTTGGAATGTTAAGACATTTAGAAAGAGGTCACTATACCCTTACAAGTTACAGTGAATCACTCTTCTACATAGGTATCATTACTACACCACACAAATTCAACATCCAGTAGATCTTGATTACATACCACCAATACCACTACACAACAAAGGTGTAACTTACATTGGGTCCCGCTTACACACAGCCAATAAGGAATGTAAATGGATAAGCTGCTGCCGACACTCTCTAATATTCTCCAGTCCTCTGACACGTTTATATAAAGCAGGATTTATAGTATCCACATGGAAAAGTGGTTCCCTCCACATTTTCTCCAATAAAGTACAAGAAAAGTTTGCAATTGGATAGCGGGAAAAATCCCACTTTTCTATCACTCGTCCGGGAATGACAGAAGTCTCCCCCGTATGGCAACACTGGCAGAAATATTTTCCAAGATACTCACAGTATCTGTATCTTTTCATGAAAGCTGGAAGAAAGAAATATATTCATAAAATAAGTGTCATGTAATGAAAACTCGGAGGAATCTAATTAATGCATGGCTTATAATTAATGTTGGGAGAAATATTATCATGAATGCTGGGAGCAATATTATCATGAATGCTGGGAGAAATACTATGATTAATGTTCGGAAAACATCATCCATTTGGCTATTAGAGTCGCTGGGCGTCACTTCTATTGTTAAAACACTAGAGTTGCCGGCTGTGACTGTTTTTTACTTGTTTCGCTCGGATCCACATTCTATTTTGAATCTTCCCAGGGTTATTTTAAATCTGCGAACTTTGTGTAGTTCATAGTTTACAATTTCTATGGATGCTTACATTATGTCAGGCTGACATTTTTACAAAATTTACTAAATTTGTGGAGTTTTACCACAATTTGTTTGCAATGGAGGATATTGTTCATATGTACACTGATGATACAGCCATAGTTAAAATGGAATTGCGTACCAAATATAAAATGAAAAGTAACATTGAAGTCCCTTTGTTAGATAGGAATAATGTTTCCGACAATGAGGAGGAAATTTGTGGTACTAATTGTGACATCATGAATTTCGTCGGGGTGATGTAGTTTTTCCAGTAGAAGTTGAGAATTTTGTAGAAAATGTTGGGCCTGTACATAATCTTGATAAGATTGCTACACCTTATGAATACTTTAGCTTCACTGTCAACGAGGAGTTTTATACATTTACAGCTGATCAGACAAATTTGTATGTAACATAACGCAAAGAACAAGAAAAGAAAGAGGACGCGTGCTGGACATCTGTAACTGTCAGCAAACTAAAACTTATTTATATTATTATGGGCCTGTGTATTCTGCCTGAGTATGGCATGTATTGGAGTAAAGATGACAGGTTCAATGTTTCGGGAATATCAACATGTTTGCAAAAAAGGAGATTTCAGAAAATATCTCAATATTTTCGTTTCAATATGACTCCACTACGTAGCACTCCCAAGGTTAAAAAAAAATTTTCCAACATTATTTTGAGTTTGACAGTTTATTTTTTTAAAATATATATTAAATTATTTTCTATATCCTTTCATGTGAGACTTCATTTTTCTGTTTATCTGCAAAGTGTGAGTGTGATATTATGAACAATTTTAACCTGCAGCCATCTGACGGTGCATATGTCACATATTTCCTTTCTCAATAGAAACCCAAAGGCGTGTATATCACATTCCAATTAGCCATTTGTTGTCATGGTAAACAAATTCTCATGATCTTTTCCTATCATAATTTTGTAATAACTCTTTACTAGAGTTATTTCCCTTAGATTTTCAGCAGTATTTGAAAGGCACTATACACTATATTTGGTCTATTAACTTAGAAAGTTCAACTCTGTAGCGAAGTGGTACAGAGCATGTCTGTAACAGCCAAGGTACTGAGTTCGATACTTACCACAGGCAATTGTGCATTCGGATAATTCAGAAAGCAATGGCAAACTACTGAACATATTTATATTGCCTAAAAACTTCACCACAGCCAACAGATGAATGCTACTAATTTCTTATTTAAAAAAAAACAAAAAAAACTTAGGAAGTCAAGCCAAATTGTATATTACACTTTCGAAAGCCATTGTTCGTGTAGATCTATTCTTCTTTGATACTGATTCGATTGAATGAGATTTTGAAGGCTGTGTGTTAGTTACTGTCGATTAAGCTAAAGTAATGGAAATGTTGATAATATTTAATAATAATAGTAATATAAATTATGCCAGTAGCCCAGGTTTTCTGGCTATCATCATCCTTGGATCCATGAATGGACTAGATCAAGACTAGGCCTATCAGGAAACTAATTATGTGTGTGTGTTTTTTTGGTATTGTCTATGTTTGTAGTTCCACTGACACACACAAACAAACAGCACCACCATATTCAGCATCCACTTATCTCTATTGTCTCCGAATTTGAAATCAATAACTTAATAAATAAAATAGTTATGCCGAAAAAGCAAACACGTGCAGAAAAATCAGATGTCATTAAAAAATGGTTGAGTGCCAGGGGAAGTAGGCTATTTTTAATCTGGGTTGCTACAGGTTTAAGAAAATGTAAATTTTAAAATCATCATATCGACAATTTGGAGGAATTATTCCCTTTGTCTTAATGATGGGGAAGTGACAATTTGGAAATCTCATAGTGGTGAAAAGGGGTTATCATGAAAGCTGGGAGAAATATTATCATGAATACAAGGAGAATTGTCAAGGACTATCTGCTCACAGCTAAATGGATTATTTCATCATCACTAGGAGAATTATTATTAATATTTACTCATATTAATGAGCTGTTAAGTTATATTATTATGAATATTGAAAGGAATATCATCATGAATGCTGGGAGAAATATTACCATGAATGCTGGGAGAAATAGGTGCTGTGAGGAATAAGATTGCTGAGAAAAATATTACCATGAATGCTGGAAGAAATGCATAAATTAACAACTAATTATATTATCATAAATGTCAAGAGAAATTTTAACATAGATGCTGGGAAAAATTGTATCATAAAATTGTGGGATAAATCTTATCATCAAATGGAGAGTGAAATCTTATCATGAAATAAACCTTTGCATAACCAGTTAATTTTTCATATTGGTTAATAATTTAATCTATAATCTAATCTAGAGAAATCATAATTAAATATTTTTTTACATTTTAATATAGTTTACAAATAATTTCAGTGAGTTTTCTGTGGCTCACTTTTTTTTTCCTAAATCTCCCCCCCCCCCACAAATCAATAAACTCTGACTAAATGGTGGGCCATATGACTTCAGTAGAGAGCCAACTATATATATATATTAACTCTTTTAAACCAAACACACCTGGATCAACTCTCATTCCACAACCAGCACATCTGAAGTTCTGACGACTCATAACTGTTGCTCTCCTGTAATAATAAAAAGTTGAGAATCAATATCATACATCAATAAATAATAATTGATTATCAATATTTGGTGCAGAATTTCCATGATAATCTCATAATACTCCTTCCCAAGTTACTGAACCTTTAAGCTTCACTCCTCATTCTTTTGTCTTAACTATCACTGATTTCTCATTCTCTTATTTTAGACTAACTCTTTCCATTTTTACATCTTAGACTAACATGAGATTATATATTTCTGTGATTCCCCATTCTATGATCTTTGACTAACATGAGATTATATATTTCTGTGATTCCCTATTCTGTGATCTTTGACTAACATGAGATTATATATTTCTGTGATTCCCTATTCTGTGATCTTTGACTAACATGAGATTATATATTTCTGTGATTCCCCATTCTGTGATCTTTGACTAACCTTCGCTCTCCTCATTCTCTTAGACTAAACCTCCTTCCAAATTCTCTTGTCTTAAGCTAACCTTAACCCTTAAGATTTTCTGGTCTTAAAATGGTACTACTTACTTCTCAGGAGGATGAACACTAAAAATTATCTGTGCTCTTGGAGGTGCCCACTCTAGATTGCCTCTCAGACGTGTCTTTAAAAAGAAAGCAAATATTCATTCATTTTTGTTAATCATACAAACCCATCTGTTGTTCAATAGATACTTTCTAATCATTGTTATTCCAGTTGAGACTGTTATTTTCAAATTTTCTGTGTCTATTGTCTATTATCTTTCCTCAGGTGGTTTGTTATTCAATCTTGCCGTTAAGCGTAGGAGAGATTGGAGCTCGAGCTTGCATTCTAGATCCAGATTTGTGGCATCTGCTGTGCTATGACCGTGTTTGTTCGGGATATCCCTGACGTTTTCTATCCATCTTTTCTGTGGTCTTCCTCTGGATTTGTACCCTGATCTCATTTGGTTATATGCCTGTGCGGACAACTTGCGTGATGCATTCTCATAATGCGGCCACACCACTAGATCTGCTGCCTTTCAATGTATTCTGTGCAAGGTATTATACCTATTCTTTCCCTGATATCTTCATTTCGTAATCATTGCTGAAGATAGATGTGTTGGGCCACTGATGCAAATAAAACGTAGACACAACGCATTTCTATTCTCTGGATTACATCCTGCTGGACATCTAGTAGGACAATGATCCTGCTAAAAGAGGAGATCCAGTGGGAGTTGGGAAAATGAACGCAGAAGAAGATAAAGAAGAATAATTTCGTAATCTATCAAGCCTGGTGACCCCTGTGGCTTTCAAGCATTTCATCTCGCAGGTCACTATCTTTCTGTAATGTGAAGATAAAAGAGACCAGGTTTGGACTTATAGCGCAGTGTTGGTAGGAATATACTGTAGATCATTTGTCTTTTAACTTCCATTCCGATCTTGGAATGAAGAAGTAGTCGTGACAGTTGGTATGTTACTGCATTTGCCTTTTGATGTCTCGTCTCTATCTCTCTATCGAGGCTTCCATTTAAGTGTGTTTATTACATACAAGTAATTCTGATCTTTAGATCAAATAACATTTTCACATCAAAGGTAGGCTGTAATAGATCAAAACACATTGAAAGAAACTGACTGCCCATTGAAAGACATCAATTTCATCTATTGAATGGCAGTGATCTTTTTTGATGGGTTTTTGTTAAAGTCCCTGAATTTTCTAAAATAAACCACTCTAAAGGTTCTTACAGATTTTATAGGAAGCATCATTGTTCCTATTTTTTTAAAAATCTATTGAATGACTTACATATTTTATTAAAAGAACTCACACTACTGAAAGGCACTCACTGACTTTCTTTTAAAATAAAAATGTCTATTAACTCTAATCACATCAATTCCAGATTTTCAATGTAATCAATGGCACGTGTGATTGATGCATCAATCCTATTTTTAACAACTCAGAACTTCATTATTGTTAATTAAATTTTACTGGGACCCATTCAAAATTAGTAACTAATAGTTAACTTTATGATTCCAACTTTTTATCATCATCAAGTGCCATCTCTGCAATGAAGGTTGACTGCAACAGACCTTCAATATCTATCTCTTGCCTTGATGGTGGTGCACTAGGCTGGACTTTAACCTATACATCTCCAGATGCTTCTCTCCCACTTGTATCTCTGTCTACCTCTTGTTTCCCCTCGACTAATCGTAACAAGGTGTCGCCTCCCTTTGACTTTACCTTCAAGTAAGGCCTTCAACAAGGTGTCATGTCTTTTAAGGTGTTGAAAATATTTAATTTGCTTGATCTTTATTTCTTTTAACAATTCTTTCTTCATATCAAGTGTTGTTAGAACCTCTTTGTTTGTTTTCTTCTCCTTCCATGATATTCTCCCTATTCTTCTATATATCCACATCTCAAAGTCATCAATTCTGTCTTCTAATTGTCTGTTCATCACCCATGTTTCTGAGCCATACATTAATATAGAATAGATGTAGCATTTTATAATTCTCATTTTTAGTTTGTTTGTAATTTGTGTAGATGTCAATATTTTCCTCATGTCATTGAAAGTACTTTTAGCCATTCCTATTTCCTTTCAACTTCTGTTTCACATCTACCATCATTTGACACCACAGTCTTTGTCAAGATAAAGACAAACACAAAAACTGGAAATATAATTGAAAAAAAACCTACATTTAAGGAAAGTATGTAGGTATATATTTTATCATCAGGAGCATTCTATGGAGGTAAATTAGAATACAAAATAAATATTATAAGCTACATTAGTTGACACTGTAAATATGGAAATGAGTATTAGAATTAGAATTTACAAATAAAAAACTTAGTCAACACTCAATAAAGAAAGATACAAAATTGCAGCATGTGAAACACAACGTTACAGAAGACTTCTCAGAATACCATGGATAAAAAAGAACACAAATAGAGACACCCTGAGAGAATTGAATGGAAAAGAGAACTGGCTAAACAACAAGTTCCCTGAGACAATTACAATGTTTTTTGGACAGATAAAAAAGAAATTACCAGACTGAAGAAAATGATGTCAGTGAAACATACAAAAGATGTGAATCATGAAGAAGATGGATACATGATATAAGAGATCATGACACTCTCAGAAGCAAGAAGATTAGCTCATGATATCAGACCATCTGAACATGACACTCTCAGAAGCAGGAAGATTAGCTATAGATATCAGACCATCTGAACATGACACTCTCAGAAGCAGGAAGATTAGCTATAGATATCAGACCATCTGAACATGACACTCTCAGAAGCAGGAAGATTAGCTATAGATATCAGACCATCTGAACATGACACTCTCAGAAGCAGGAAGATTAGCTATAGATATCAGACCATCTGAACATGACACTCTCAGAAGCAGGAAGATTAGCTATAGATATCAGACCATCTGAACATGACACTCTCAGAAGCAGGAAGATTAGCTATAGATATCAGACCATCTGAACATGACATTCTCAGAAGCAGGAAGATTAGCTATAGATATCAGACCATCTGAACATGACACTCTCAGAAGCAGGAAGATTAGCTATAGATATCAGACCATCTGAACATGACACTCTCAGAAGCAGGAAGATTAGCTATAGATATCAGACCATCTGAACATGACACTCTCAGAAGCAGGAAGATTAGCTATAGATATCAGACCATCTGAACATGACACTCTCAGAAGCAGGAAGATTAGCTATAGATATCAGACCATCTGAACATGACATTCTCAGAAGCAGGAAGATTAGCTATAGATATCAGACCATCTGAACATGACACTCTCAGAAGCAAGAAGATTAGCTCATGATATCAGACCATCTGAACATGACATTCTCAGAAGCAGGAAGATTAGCTATAGATATCAGACCATCTGAACATGACATTCTCAGAAGCAGGAAGATTAGCTATAGATATCAGACCATCTGAACATGACACTCTCAGAAGCAAGAAGATTAGCTCATGATATCAGACCATCTGAACATGACACTCTCAGAAGCAGGAAGATTAGCTATAGATATCAGACCATCTGAACATGACACTCTCAGAAGCAAGAAGATTAGCTCATGATATCAGACCATCTGAACATGACACTCTCAGAAGCAGGAAGATTAGCTATAGATATCAGACCATCTGAACATGACACTCTCAGAAGCAAGAAGATTAGCTCATGATATCAGACCATCTGAACATGACACTCTCAGAAGCAGGAAGGTTAGCTCAAGATCAGCAGGAGTTTCAAAAGGCTGTGATCTGCTAATTCCTCTCCAGGATATGCTACTGATGACCTGCTTTATTGAAATGGCTTACTTACTTAGAAGCAAATACTCTTATGTAAAAACACTTACCCTGTTTATTGAAAGGTCAGAATTTTCTGCATCATCTGGAGACACTGGAGTGGACAATGGCAAAGGTAATAACTGGGGATATGAAGATAAATATTAAATAATTACAATAATCCTGCAACTATTGTGTAGCGCCCACCATTTTAATACTGAAAAATCTATAAATGTATGATAATAAAGAGTTGGATACTTTTCTCAACATCACTCAGAGTATCATATAGATACACTGTTCTGATCATGTGGGAGTCAGGAGCAACGAAAGAGTTGACACATTGGAGGGGTTAAGCTATAGTGGATGGTAAAGTTACAAGAAGAGACCAGGCTGAATTAATTAAAGCAGTCATAGGTACACTACAAAATGATGAAGATGATGCTGAAAAAGACAATGTACATATTCAGAGAATGATGTTTGTATGTGTTTGTTAATAGCCTCAGGAATTGTGAGTGATTAGCTCTTACTTTCTATGTGCAGTGGGGTGCCTCTGAGCTTTCTTTCATGCCCAGGAGACTTCAGCTTTTGGCTTAATGCAATGCCAATTAAAGGAGCCTTTTACTCAGAGGTGTATATATGTCACAAGATGAGCTGATAGTTTGCCTAGGTCACCCATTGTGTATCTTTCCTCCAACGAGGCACTTCGCAGCCAGCAAGCTGTCCCTTGTGTAGGAAGACCATTCCACTACCACCCTTTGTGTTCCTAAGTCCCAGGCATAATTTCTTCTGTATGAGACTTGTTGAGTAAGTCTAATTCGATAGGCACTGCATGTGCATTTTGACTCTTCACCATTGCATATATTACACAAAGAAGTCGATAGATTACAGCTATCTTGGATAAGGAGTTTCGCAGTGGCCCTTGGGTACTGAACCCAATTCTCTCTGTATGAGTCATATTGGGTAATGGAATGTTTAGGATCTTGGTTATCTGCTAACAATGGGTGCACATGAGAGCAATGCAAGACCCTTTGCAACCCTCAGAGAATTATAGAAATGGAAGTGACCAGGGGCGAGGGGAAAAAGTGCAACCTCACGGAAGGACAAGAAAAACTCACAACCAACAACTGACTGGAACACTGAACTTATATACTTTTAGATGGTTGGTAGAATGGCAAGCAGAGCATTTATAGGAATGTCCCTTGTGCAGTGATGCTGGTCCTAATCAAGAATCAAGAATATTAACATAAACTTCTTTCATTATATTCTCACTGTTTGAACTTTTCAAACAGAAACAAGATATTTTTACATGACTAATCTTTCTCTAGACTTTAATGTTTACTTAATTTCACTTTACCTAGATGATAAGAATTAACATATAGACACTCACTTGTCATCATATGTGCTTTGTGCTAGCCCAAAGTGTTAGCAGAAAAGTAGTTAAAGGAAGCTTTTGGAGGCATGCTACTTTACCTTTTTCCATCCGCATGTGGAAGTTCTGAAGTTCTCACTAATGACTTATCAGACCAATAATGTGAAAGGTCTGAAGTTCTCACTAATGACCTATCAGACCAATAATGTGGAAGGTATGAAGTTCTCACTAATGACCTATCAGACCAATAATGTGGAAGATATGAAGTTCTCACTAATGACCTATCAGACAAACAATGTGGTTGGTCTGAAGTTCTCACTAATCGTCTATCAGACAAACAATGTGGTTGGTCTGAAGTTCTCACTAATGGTCTATCAGACAAACAATGTGGTTGGTCTGAAGTTCTCACTAATGGTCTATCAGACAAACAATGTGGTTGGTCTGAAGTTCTCACTAATGACCTATCAGACAAACAATGTGGTTGGTCTGAAGTTCTCACTAATGACCTATCAGACAAACAATGTGGTTGGTCTGAAGTTCTCACTAATGACCTATCAGACCAATAATGTGGAAGGTCTGAAGTTCTCACTAATGACCTATCAGACCAATAATGTGGAAGGTCTGAAGTTCTCACTAATGACCTATCAGACAAACAATGTGGTTGGTCTGAAGTTCTCACTAATGACCTATCAGACCAACAATTATGCAACAGTAAACTGTCAGTAGATGACATGCTAATGTAGTAAGGTCTTTCTTTGGTGGAACCCCCACAGCATGTCATTTGTACAATTACATTTCCCTTGTGGTACAACATCCAGAGAAATCAGCATTGCACATCATGCTGGAGGGATCAGATGAGCTCCAGTTGACCATGGTCCTAGCTGCCAGTGCGTACTTGGTGCTGCGACCTTGAACAGGTGGCGCATGGAGTATGCTGAAAAGCAAATTTATGCAGGACGTGACAAGTCCTTGGGTGAGCCCAGAATCAGACAAATATGTTAGCTCTGCATAATTGGAATTCCCCTGTGGATGGTGGGAAATGCAATTGCTAGCTGATCCGCTCATACAAGTGACCATGGTCCAGAGTTAGGTTGCTATAGACACCACCTCTAGCAGGAAAGTATGCTTGGCAGGAGATCTGAAGCTCATGACTTCAGCCCTGCATGCAGTAAAAGTACATGAAAAGTAGAAAAGATACACCTCGAAATTACCTCCTGTGATTAGAAGACTTTTCAAAGCATTACGAACTGCTGAGAGTCGGAGTCTTATGTGTATAAAAGAAAGCTCTAGAGAAACCACACCATTGCATACAGGAAGTCTGCACTTACTGCTCATAATCAAATCAACAACCTTTTTCTACTTACACTATCTTCATCCAGTATTACCATAGCTACCAATTTTTCAGCTTGTTTTGCTGCCCCTGAATTCTGGCGATTAGATCTAACTGTGTGAATGTTATGCTTCCAGATCCCAAAAAGGAGGAAAGAATAGCAACATAACCTAACATACTTGTATAAGCTGCAACTAAGGAAGTTTGGGGGATAGAGTTCGCTGTCATATTTCAAGGTCAACTTGACCCTTAAAAAAATACATTGACATCTATGCTATTGTGCTTCTCATGCACTGCTAATTACATCACAGGCAAGAAATCTTTTTGAGAACTTACTGTTTCACACAAAAATATTTCAAGAACTGCAATTCTTTTTTACATTCTTCACATCAAATGAGCCATTAAAGCTGTCATTGCAATAGATAAGCGAATAAATACATTTATACAGCTTTTTCTAATTATATTAAAGCAGCAATGACAATAAAGAGTTAATATAAAATAAATAGATTTCACTCACTGTTTGTGGAGCATCACACTCTGAGACCAGCCATTTCAATTCTGAAGCTTTCGGTAAATGTTTCTCTGAAAATTTCCGTAGTAATGAAATAGCAATGGACTCTGCTGACCCAGGGTTAACTGATTCATCATAAGAACTAAGACAAGAGAGGTATATGCTATTATACACTGATGAGATGATATGGAAAAGGAAACAATAAAGAGAAAAGAATGATCAGATAAAAATGTTAACAATGAGACTGATAGTAAGACCACAGTAAAATAATTTGTTTGAAAAATGAGTCATCAACTGTCAGATACCCTAGTCGATTGGTCAGTCAATCAGGTAACCAATCAGTTTTCCTGTTTTTTTGGTCAGTCAGACAAAATATTAGTTAGTTTACAGATAATCCTTGCTGCATACTGAGCCATTGATTCATAACTATTTGAATCTATTCCCCAAGATTTCCTTCAGACTGCAGTGACATGACACTGTCTCTCCAAACAGGTTTACACAGCTTCTCTGGCCACCTTCATATCACCCTTGTTTAGCCACGTACCTCTTGATATTGTGTTCATGTAGTCTGTTTTATCTTATTTATTTACAAACATTGTCACATCATTCAAACAGAGTACCTGTCTAAGGACATTCATAATATTAGTCCATTGCTCATTCATATCCATTGACATCAGCATTTCTGGAAGAAATATGAAGCTGATCCTTATCTTCTGTACAGACTTCAGCCACAGCCTGCAAATCCAACCACTTCTAATACTTCTTAATATGCTCACTGAGTCGCTCCACAGTCTATGGTCAAGTCAAAGGACTTAAGTTAAGAGCTTAAGAACACAACATATATTTCAGTTTAAACATTTTAAAAAATCATGATATTTAATAATAACAGCAAGCAGAGTGCCAGAAGTTGAAAAAAATAATAGATCAAATATAGTGAAAAAATTGTATTCCCCATTGTTGAGAATTGACTAGTTCTTGGCCTATCAAACTTCGTTGTGTCAAAGATAGAAATGTTAATGTCTAACCTAATCAATTATGCTACCAGAAAAACCCATAAGCTCTGGAAAATCCCACTGATCTGTCTTATCCTGTGTGCCATCCTGCCTCAGCTATCTTACATACCAGTCTAAGATAGACCTCTGACAAATCTTAGATAATACATACCAGTCAAACAACTCTTATATGACTCAGATCATTCTAAAGCAACAGCAAAAACTGTCTTTTAAACATTGATGACATTCAAACATCTTATACTGTCACTACTTGCCTATTTTTTTCAATCTGCTGATTGCTGCGCTGAAGCTCGGCATCTGTTGAAAAATAAAATAATCTACATTAAAAAGTACTTGAAAATTATATCTGATATGATTTCCTTTTCCCAAGACACACTAGTTTGGATCTGTTGAAACAAAAAAGTATATGAAACTAGATTATAAGGCCACCTGAGCTTTACACATATCTGTGCTCCAGTCAATTTTTAAAACATACATATTTGGAAATTTATGACCACATATGTCAGAGTCGCCAACAAGCTGATTTAAGTCTACCCTTAAGCCATATTCTGAAGAAAGTTATGCACACAAAATGAGGTACAGTAAATTCCTTAATATGTTTTCTGACTTTGCTTTATCATTCATTATTTTCATTCAAAACATCAACACGATACTATAAATGATCAGTCACCTCTGACCTATGCCAAATAATATTATAATTCATTACTATGGTGAATTTATTTTAAATGATATAAATCTATTTAAAGATGACAAAAATTTAAAGATGATTTGTATTTATTTTAATTTATTTACAAATTGTTACAAATAAAAATGGATTATTAGTACCCACACCCTTGAAGCAAAGCAAACAAGATGTCTAAACAGTATTAGATACAAATAGAAAATATCATACAACTGATAAAAGGCTGAATATTATCAATTATAATCAGTGATAAATCATGCTGGATTAATAAAGCAAGTACAGTAGCTGGTATAGTTCAATAAATTGATATGTTACAACTAAAGAAAGCCTGTAATCAGACAGACGAAACTGAAAACAAGGTACCGGTAATACAATTTTTCTAATCAATGTAAATACACAGAAAACACACAAAAATCTGTTTTTGACCAAAATATCTTTATTACGAGCACAATACAGCACACAATGAGTATGATATAATTGTTGGCACTGCTGCCTTTACTTATTGTGAGCTAAGTTATGTTCTGTTGCCTACAGAAATGGCGTGAAGTTGGTTGAGAAATCTACAGCATTTTCCACTGTCATATCGAGCATGAGGATGGAGATAGAGGGAGTTACAGCAGCTCTTAATTGGTTGATAACTGATACATCAACACACTCAGTAATACTCACAGACTCTCAAAGCATGTTGCACAAGATAGAAAAGTTCATGCTAAGAAAAGAATGGTTGGACTTATTGAACAACTCAGTTGTCCAGATCATTACATGGATATACTACCCTGGTCATGCTGGGGTCAGAGGAAATGAGAGAGCCGACTTATTGGCAGGCAATGTAGTGATAGATGCTGAGAAGAGATAAAGCAGACTTAATGAAGGCAGTAAAAAATTCATTTCAAGATGAAGATAATGTCAATGAGGCTGAGAATGTACACATGGAGAGAATGTCAGAAATGGGAGTATCTAGAGGGGAAGGAAAAGTAATTATTTTGGAAGGCCCGAAGATCATGCAATCAACACCTGATCAGGACTCTGAGTCTACATATGCTGAGATGGGTGCTGGAATGGAGGGCGGAGCACTTATGGGAATACCCCACATGCTGTGAAGCCTGTTTCCAATCAAGATTAAATTATGTTCTTCATAAAAGTCTTTTAGTCGAAAGGTTGATTTGTGTTTTCCTGTGTTTCTAGTGATTAGCAAAACTTCACTGCCCTGTGTTTCCATTTTTGTCTGTATAATTCAGTGAGATTCAAGTAAGGGAAGATACCAATTATGAAAAACATTAATGGTTGATACATAAATTAATCAACAAAAGACATAAAGTTTATTTCATCTTGTGTTAGTTGAAACTTGGTTACAATCCCAAAATAAGAGTCTACCTCTTTACAGATAGTGAAATGAAATAAATAACAAAGGGGAGGAAATTCTTCCTGCGATTATTTCCCTCGACTATAGTTGCCATTCACTAGTACACTAGTTGGAGGTCGAGATATTTCATTTGGAAAGGTTGTACAGATGGGGCTCTCCGTGGGTAGTGAGCACTTCTTTGTATCTGGCAACAGCCCTTGAGATTACACCATTCATCTTTATCGGTCATAAGTAAACTCAACAAACTATTAATAGCCATTTTGTATCCAGGACTCAGGGGATATTCAGTGACGTCACAAAATTACAAATTTTCAGATAGACACATCTTTTATAAAAAGTGTGAAGTTAAACCCTTATTTTGGGATTCAAACTTGTTTTAGTGTGTCACAAAAGACCAAAAGGAATGCAGAGATAAAAAAACTGTATGAGCCATTAAGCAAGACCGTATTTCAAGTGCATATGCATGTTCAAAAATCAGGTCACAGTATTTAGTTTATAAATGGATTCTCTCTGAAGTCTCTGTTCAAATATCATTTGAGTAGAGTTAAGTGTTGTTAACAATATTCTTGGCAGACAGTATACTGCTGTTGATAGGGACAGCATACATTGGGGAAACCCAAACACAAGTAAATCAATCCTTGCCCTTAATCATTCTTCTCTCTACCACATGTGTGATTTAAAAAAATTATACCTGATTTTTAAATATGCTAATGAAGGTTATAAACTAAAATTAAAACAATAAACAAAAGATTAGCATGACTACTGCATAAACCAAAAAAATGACATTAAAACAAGCAACTACCGGTATATCAAATGCATGCAGAACAATAGAGTTATTGAAACATTTAAAAAGTGAACAACGATGTTGCAGGAAAAACTTATTACAATTTGAATAACATGCAAATTCTAATTAAAACTAAATTAAAACCGCTCTGAGTAGAAAGTTGCTCAAGGTATTTCACACCTCCAAGAGTAGAAGTCTTCCGAGTATGAAAAAAAACTTTAGAGAAACTACTCAACCACATAATAGAAGTAAAAGTAAGTTGCTCATAGTTCCTGGGGGTCAAAACAACAAGGAACTTAAATAACACTATTGTAAACACAAGTGCTTAAAAAATACCTGCTTTTCTTCTAACCTTTTTGCAAACTTGATGCTTAGAATAATAAAGTTAAAGATGTTACTATAACATTACTAACTATAAAAAAAAAACCACAACAAACGCAATAACAAGGACTGTTAATAACATGTTGCAGTCTAAACGGGACCGTTTTCAAGAAACGAAAACACACAACAATAACAAAAACTTATTTACAGAGATATTTATACTGAGATATCCTCGTACAGAGAGAGAAAGGAATTCACTTCAGTTTCTCCCTGCCATTTGCAATCCTCTGTACTATGTTTCAATTTTTAACCAATATCTTCATTTGCTGTTTCACTGTTCTTCAAATACCTTGGGACTTCTAAATCTTCACTCAGTTATTCATCTTAAAACAGCTTTCACTACATAGCCTGTTTCATGTCTAGTACATGTTCCATCCCCAAAATCTTTTCTTTATGATGGTATTCAGATCCACCTCACGATGTGAGCTACTTCTGTTTGATATAGTTACAAAATATATGCACAACTTTTCTCAGGTATATAGTATGGAAAGTTGAATCTGGAAATATTTTAGTTAAAGTACTCGTATTAAATATTATGATTATATTTATTCAAATTTAATAAGCTTAAAAAAACTATTGCAGGAAAAAGAAAACTTTATTAACTGAACAGCACTGTTGCAAAAAAAAAGTTTAAAAAAACTCTTGCAAGAACAATTTTTACAATTTTGCCAACTGAAAACCACTGAATGAATGGGAGACTATGTAAATTGTGTACCATATAGAAAATATAAATATAAACAACAAACAAAGGAGGGATGGGGTTTTTTAATAGTTTTACATTAAACTAAGACACAGAATCAATGTTTTGACCAAAACAGTCTTTATCAAGATGGGCACAAACATAGAGGTGAACGAAAAGTAAATAGAAGACTACCGGTACATAGAATGCTTAAATTGCACACAAAATTTTCTGATTTAGAAATAAAACAACTAACTAATGTCCAACAATGAGGAACAGAAAGATGTGATTATTATAAAAGGTCAAGATCAAATGGGGCTTCTCTGCTATTCTGAGAGGGAATGTCATTGCTGAAAAGTGTGAAGCTTATAACAACCCCCAGAATGAGAATGGACATTAAGGCAGCTTAGGGGGACCCTAAAATGAGTCTCAGAAATAATGACAACCAGAGCTGTTAATTAGTCAGACCTATGATCCGCAAGAATGAAATGGATGGATACATCATAAGTGGATAGAATATATTAGGGTTTCACACCTTCCGGAACTTACATGGATGTTTTGCACAGGTCACACTGGAATTCAGATATTGAGAAAACTGACACCTGACTTGGTCAGGATAGATGACAAAGGACAAGCTGGAAATTGTGAATTTTCAATGCATCTGTTGGATGAGAACATTATGGTGGACAAGATTGCTATTAAGAGATTGAACTCAATATGAAAATGTTCAAGGAGATAGTAGAATGGGATGATTGATGGGTAGCACTAGGAAATATATGATTAACGAGCCACAGGAACTATCAGCATGTATATCTTTATCATTTTCTGAAAAATATGGAACTCCTATGGGTATGTTCGGAGTGTCTCACAAATAGATAATCACAAATCACTACACAGAATACTGTAATGGAAACTGACAGATATGATCATAAGAAAGTAGCAAAAAAGAGTACAAAAGATGTGGTGTGTGAAATGATTTTTTTGTTCGATCCCCGCCACAGGCAATTGTGCATCTGCACCGTTCAGAAAGAACAGGCTAACTACCGGCATTCTATTTTTAGGCAAATATATTTATATTCCCGAGAAAAATCACTACAGCCAAAAAATGCTGGGTTGATAGCCAAGTCCTGAATAGGATATGCTACCAATTCTTAGTATAGTATACATAGAAAATATGTGTATATGTTCCTAAAATAATACAAAATCCTGAAAATGTGTCTACATGGGTTACCATAGTGCCAAGTGCTGTCTAGTGCTTAGTGAAGTGAACATATAAATAATGTGAGTACTCTTAATATTATGTCATTATTTTCAGAGTAGGTCTGCTACAAATTCTAAACACATTAGCTATATCTAATCATCATGAAATATGACAAACTATTTCAATGATACAAATATATATGCTGATTGTGATTGCTTTTTGTATTGACCGTGTCACATTGATTGTTTGTGTTTTGTATACCCTATTTTATTATTAAATTCATTCCTTTACATGAATAAATTCTGTGTTTCTTGAATAATGTTTATTTTAAAGTATTTTGCATGCTACAATTTCTGGTCTAAACAAAACAAAAAATGAATGACAAATATTATGACATCTGAGATTTACCAACAACTTATTCTATGGAAACCTATGTACACATGTTTCAATGTCAGATGTTATTTTAGGAATGCATATCAAAATATAAAGTTAAAAGTAAAAAGAGAAACAAGAATATCAGTATCCTCTTTAAAATCCTCTTAGAGGAATGTGTCCTTTTCATAATTCTAGCCACATTAGTGCCATGGATATCTCAATCACTGCTTCAGTCATGCACATCAGACCACAGAAGCCACTTTGTGACTGAGAATCCATCATTCATAACATTGGTAACTTGAAACCTGCTGGGATAAATATACTATACTCATTCTCTTAATCTCCTCATTCCTTCACTGTAATCTTGCATTGGTCCTTATTTAGTCTAATTTTAGAACCTCTTATACTTTGTTCTGAGTTTTTGTTCTTTATGCCACTTCCATTTCCATGTTTTACAGGATATAGTAGTGTGTTTATACCTCTAGTGGACAGATTCAGCCAAAAGGATTCCAACAATATTATTCTTGCTATTTTAATTTCGCATTTCTTGTATACTACATTCTCTTGATATGTAATTTTCATGTATTTTTTTTTAGCGACTTTCTTATTCCTATATCTGTTAGTTTCCATTACATAATTCTATTTAGTCTTCCAGTTACTTTTTCTGTTCCCTTTTTGTTTGTCTCTATCTTGATAAAGGTTGAAATGTGACTTCTGTGTATTTGTTCATTGTAAACCTGCAATTTTAACCCATTTTTTACTTTTGTTATATTTATTTCCTAACTGAAAAATGCTGGTGGAAGAAAGAATTTGTTTTAACCAACTAAACATTGAAAGAAAGTACAAACAAAATAAGCAACTATATTAATACTCTTACAAGAAAGTAAAAAATGCTATTACAAAAACAATTAAGCAGCTAAAGAACAAGACAATGCAAACAAAGAAAAAACATAAGACAACGAAAAGAAAGATAACTGATTTGTTCAAGCAGTTCCCCCAAACAAGCAAAAGTACATCTGCAGAAACCTGAGTATAGGGAAGCCATTGATAAATTGAGACCACTGGATCTGATGGCCATCAGGTTACCATGACTTTCAGATGACACTGAGGAGACATTGACATAAATATGCACATTGCATACAAAAATGGGTGTACAGGTTCAGTACACAGTGAATTTAACAGTAAATAAATTAACATTACAATGTGTACATTATTACCAAATGTGAACATGAGAGTGTGAAAGACTTTTTTGTCACCGTGGAGTGTAGCTTATACTTCTTCTTATTTCACAACAATAATATATTGTCAAATCAAATATATATTATGAGTGGAAAGATGCCAGCAGTACATGAGGGAAGCACATGAACCGACTATTTAAAGAATATTTCAAACTACTTTTGATGTTCAATGTAACCTGAGCAATGGTCAATGAAAACATCTTTATGTAACACCTTTGCTGAATGTTGTCCTCACTGCAACTCTACAAGGATCCCAACTCTATCCTTCTTTTTCTTGTTTACTACTTGATGTCTCGCCATTAGACAAGCCTCATGGATGAACTCCATTGTTGTCTGGATCTCTTTAGTTTCCATTGTTGTCCGGATCTCTTTAGTTTCCATTGTTGTCCGGAGCTCTTTAGTTTCCATTTTTGTCCGGATCTCTTTAGTTTCCATTGTTGTCCGGAGCTCTTTAGTTTCCATTGTTGTCCGGAGCTCTTTAGTTTCCATTGTTGTCCGGATCTCTTTAGTTTCCATTTTTGTCCGGATCTCTTTAGTTTCCATTGTTGTCCGGAGCTCTTTAGTTTCCATTGTTGTCCGGAGCTCTTTAGTTTCCATTGTTGTCCGGATCTCTTTAGTTTCCATTGTTGTCCGGATCTCTTTAGTTTCCATTGTTGTCCGGATCTCTTTAGTTTCCATTGTTGTCCGGATCTCTTTAGTTTCCATTGTTGTCCTGATCTCTTTAGTTTCCATTGTTGTCCGGATCTCTTTAGTTTCCATTGTTGTCCGGATCTCTTTAGTTTCCATTGTTGTCCGGATCTCTTTAGTTTCCATTGTTGTCCGGATCTCTTTAGTTTCCATTGTTGTCCGGATCTCTTTAGTTTCCATTGTTGTCCGGATCTCTTTAGTTTCCATTGTTGTCCGGATCTCTTTAGTTTCCATTGTTGTCCGGATCTCTTTAGTTTCCATTGTTGTCCGGATCTCTTTAGTTTCCATTGTTGTCCGGATCTCTTTAGTTTCCATTGTTGTCCGGATCTCTTTAGTTTCCATTGTTGTCCGGATCTCTTTAGTTTCCATTGTTGTCCGGATCTCTTTAGTTTCCATTGTTGTCCGGATCTCTTTAGTTTCCATTGTTGTCCGGATCTCTTTAGTTTCCATTGTTGTCCTGATCTCTTTAGTTTCCATTGTTGTCCGGATCTCTTTAGTTTCCATTGTTGTCCGGATCTCTTTAGTTTCCATTGTTGTCCGGATCTCTTTAGTTTCCATTGTTGTCCGGATCTCTTTAGTTTCCATTGTTGTCCGGATCTCTTTAGTTTCCATTGTTGTCCGGATCTCTTTAGTTTCCATTGTTGTCCGGATCTCTTTAGTTTCCATTGTTGTCCGGATCTCTTTAGTTTCCATTGTTGTCCGGATCTCTTTAGTTTCCATTGTTGTCCGGATCTCTTTAGTTTCCATTGTTGTCCGGATCTCTTTAGTTTCCATTGTTGTCCGGATCTCTTTAGTTTCCATTGTTGTCCGGATCTCTTTAGTTTCCATTGTTGTCCGGATCTCTTTAGTTTCCATTGTTGTCCGGATCTCTTTAGTTTCCATTGTTGTCCGGATCTCTTTAGTTTCCATTGTTGTCCGGATCTCTTTAGTTTCCATTGTTGTCCGGATCTCTTTAGTTTCCATTGTTGTCCGGATCTCTTTAGTTTCCATTGTTGTCCGGAGCTCTTTAGTTTCCATTGTTGTCCTGATCTCTTTAGTTTCCATTGTTGTCCGGAGCTCTTTAGTTTCCATTGTTGTCCGGATCTCTTTAGTTTCCATTGTTGTCCTGATCTCTTTAGTTTCCATTGTTGTCCGGATCTCTTTAGTTTCCATTGTTGTCCGGATCTCTTTAGTTTCCATTGTTGTCCGGAGCTCTTTAGTTTCCATTGTTGTCCTGATCTCTTTAGTTTCCATTGTTGTCCGGATCTCTTTAGTTTCCATTGTTGTCCGGATCTCTTTAGTTTCCATTGTTGTCCGGAGCTCTTTAGTTCTATATATCTTTGCTTGCATTGAGCCAGTATGTCTTTCTCAATTGTTCATACTAGAGACAGTTCTGTAGAATATGTTCAAAGATCTGTTCTTCTGTTCCATGGGTGCACAGTGGTGTGGCACACAGTTGCATCCTGCGCATGTGTTAGTTTAGTCTGTTGTTTCCTGTCTTTAGGCAAAGTATGATGACTTGCCCCTACTGAATTAGGCATTTACTATGACATTGATCCTAGCTTATGGGAGACTACAGCCCTTGATCGCTCAACTTGGCACACCCAGATCACTGCTGGCATCACTAAATTTGAAAAAAAAAATAGAAAACTGCAGGTAATTTACAAGCGATGGAAGTGGAAGGACAAATCCGAAAACTCTCCCACCACAAACTCTCTAGGCTCCTGTATGTACTGCATTACAACTTTCCTGGCACAAATCAGACTCATCGGGTATCTACGAACTCACAAACCAAATTATGTTTTTCATACCATGCTCATCTTTGGAGGGACATCATCATTATAATAATGAGGTAGTGATATGGGCCTTTGTCATGTTATGTTCACTTCTGAAGGTTTGTATAGCTTTCTTCTTTTCTTGATATGAGATTTCATTGTCTTCCTGCATGCACTCTTCTTCTCTTTGGCCAACTTATCAGTCTGCTCATTTCCCAAGACACCCTACTGTGATGATGCTCACTAAAGTACCATTTTGCTTGTTTTGCTTGCTATGTTGTTTGGTAAATTTCTTAGATGTAGTAGTTTACCACCCTTGAGAGCGTATAGAACAGATATTGTATCTGTGAAGATGACTACTTTTTGCCATTCAGAGACAGTCAAGTATCATGTTCTATTGCTTGAACCTCAGCGTTGTAGTTGAATTTTCCTTTAGGGATGGTCCCTACTCTATGCAAGCTGCCCAGCCTCTTACTGTGTCATATTCAAACAGTATTTGATCTATGTCCATCATAGTTGTTGGCCTTTCTCTCGTTCTCTTTCCTAGAATTTTACCCTTCATGATTAATCTTTCCAATCCAATGTGTCCTTTTATATGTTCAAAATATGTTAGCTTACGTTGTTTGATAGTTTTGAAGAGCCAGTATTCAACAAGTCTTTATGGGCATTAGTGTTGGATCATCTTTCTGTCCATGATATTCTTAAGACCTTTCTATAGAACTACATTTCAACTACTGAGATTATATCTTCCCTTGCAGATATCATTATCCAAGACTTGCAACCAATTGTTGCCACTAGACAAATATATCTCCTTACTAGAGTGAGAATGTCCTTGAGAGAATCAGCACTATGAAGTACTTGGGAGTTATGTTGGACCGAAGTCTGAGTTTCAAAGATTATGTTGACCACATCTTAGTAAAGGCTTATAAAGGTCTTGTGGCAATGAAATTTATGGCTACTGCTCAGTGTGAAAAGAGGCTGCTACTTCTGCTGTATTAGGGATTGATGGTGGTGGTGGTAGAGTATCACTGGCGATTCTGACACTGAGTCAGACAAACAGAAACATTGGATAGAATCCAGAATAAGGCACTGCAAATCATACTTTGGTGTACAAGAGATACGTCATCACTTGCTATGCATACTTACTTGATTGCCCAACTACAGAGCAAAGAATGCAGTTGTGCAGGGCGCAGTCTTACCTACAAATCACCACTGATAAAGAGCACTCTTTACACCCTAAAATTCTCAAAGTTAAAGTCAGTCGACTTAAGAGAGGAAAGTCTTGGATGGAGCGACATATTATACAAAGTGTGTATAGGTTGAAGGATCTGCTACCTGGTTCGGAATGGAGTCAGGCACCCTTAGAGTATCCGACAGCCTTCAAAGTAATAACACTCAAAAGAGAATGCAAGGAATGGTGTCTAGCAGTCGTGGAATCAGAGGTGTAAGATTATGGTATAACTAATTGTAGAGATAAATCACGTTATGCTGGAAAATGCAGGAAAGATAGGGGTTGTAGTAACACAAGGAAAATATGGGTATAAATATAAATAGATTAAAGTGTTACCAATAAGACACATGACATATGTGATGGATAGTAATATACATACATCATGGATAATTATGTGTGTACATCATGAATAGTGATATGTGTACGTCACAGACAGTGATATAAGTACATCATGCTTACTATTGGTAACACTTTAACCTATTTCTGTACCTGTATAACTGTATAACTGATGATAGATATACTCAAAAAATTTGTTACATTCAAAACTTAATTCAATAATGAACTTTAGAAATCTATTATTAATGTCATAAATCTGTTATTCTGTTATTTTTTTAAATAAATGGAGTATTTCATATTTAATTTTAGATTTTATGTCTATTTTTTATGTTATATTTTATAATCTGTACTAATCTTGTGTGTTGTTTTACAAAGCGAAACTATACGTATGAAAAGAGATATGTCAAGTAAATGTTAACTAATAAACTCCATTAACAATACTTAGTATTATTGTCAATTTTTGTAACTGTTCTGTGCAACATTTGAAATGGAATGCAAGCAGTTAAACATTATATGTACACACAGGACAATTATAGTTTACATATATAATACTCACTTGTGAGATCAAAGTTTCTCCTATCTTCTTCTTCTTCTTCATTTTCTGAATCACCTAAGAATGATTAATGAATTAATAAAATTAATTATTTATAATTTAAAGCAGTATTCAAAAATTGACATAATCAGCTCCCTCATTTGTGAGCACCCAATTGTGACCTCAATAGTAAATAAATACAAGTTCCTGAAAGATAGATGTATACATGCATTCATGTTGCAGTCATTCAATGGAAAAGCCATTCACTTTGGACTTTCTAAAGCATTAACTGAGAGTCAGACAAAATAACTGCTCTGTTCAATATGGTTGTGAATAGCCATTTAGAGCTGCAATAACTGCATATGCCACCATTCTACTAGAGCTGCATTCATTCTCAAACTCCTGAAGATTAGTAGGGTGTAGTCTGAAAAAAGGGGGTGGGATTGGAGTGTGTAAGGGATAGTACCTCACGGTGAGAGGCAGTCACTTTCTCCTTGGAGGAAGGCCTGGATCCTATTATGTATAACATTAAACAATAAGGTTGAATATTATGAAGGGATAAATGTTCCAGTGTAGGGTAACAACCTAAACAGGAACTTCCCCTCCCCACTTACCACTATCTTCTCCCTATCTTTTTCCCTGTCATGCTGCTCCATTTTTGCTTCCTCCGCTATCTATTCGCTATCTCTCCTTTTATTTCCTCCCTATCATAACCGTGTTTGTCTCCATGTAAGATTAGTTGTACTGTGGCCTTTGGTTTGTCCTGATGAAGGCTTTTTAGTCGAAACGTCATCTGTCTCTGTATCTCGTTGTTAGGTTGTTTTATGTCTTATTTTGGTAACACACCAATTTTTGTTCATTCAATACTTTGGTTAACACTGTGAAGTTGTGTATTACTATGACATTTTGTATCACTATGAACATTTGTATCACTATGTAGTTTTGTATCACTTTGAAACTGTGCATAACTATTAACCTTCACCGAGCCGATATGATATCCAGCCGCCGAAAAACAAAATGGCCGCGCGCGCTGATGGCAGGCCGTCCCTCCCAGCGAGATTATCGTGAGATTTACACGTACCACAGTCCGTACACATAGCTGGGGACATGCGCAATCGAAGCCGGTACATCCTCCACTTCCGACATGATCGTTTTTGAGAATGGCTGGCTATTCGTAAAAGTTTAAGAGCAATTAATCTGACCACATCTGTACACCGGTACGATGCCATGATGATGGATCGGTTTTACTGACCTTTATTTCATCGTATTTCGAATAAAATAACACTGAATCGTGGATTGAATCATGGATTATTAGGTTATTTAGTTTCACAGCAGTGAATATACAGAATGCCGTGCTGGTTTGGGGACTTGTACGTTTGATATCGAACATTTTGAAGTGGCAGAAAAAATAACTCTAGGCCTAAGCTCAAAGAACGATTTTACTGCAAATCTACATGTTTTATACAGTTCCCCCGGCTATATTTTGATAATTTTGCAGTGAAAGAACATAAATACAACAGATTTACGTGATTTAGTTGACAGTGTTGCCAAGGAATTCGATATGTAAGGTAAGTTATTTTTTTTCCTTATTTTTTCCCTCTTTATTTGTTATAAAATATATGTTTTTTGTGAAAAACGTCTTTACCACTTTCTCATACGTCTGGTATCACACACACACGTATATAAATTACACCAATATATGCATAATTCAATTCTTTATTTATATGTGCAAATATTATTTAAATATCTCTAACAACCAAAAAATTATCACATTTTCAAAACAGTCACCATCAATAATGAAAATTTTCAAAAAAGAATCCGGTGGCAGGGAGACGTTTCGTATTTTTTAATCTGGCTTGCTAAAGGTTAAGTTATGTATCATGAAGTTTTTTTATCATTGTGAAGTTTTGTATCACCATGAAGTTTTCTATCACTGTGGAGTGCACAGGGTATTGTATTGCTTTCGGCAGACCCAAGGTTAGCAGATAACCAAGATCCTAATAGTACCTCTTTGTAGTGCACCCTGGAAACAGAGTACAGCGGCTCATGCTGCTTTTGGCCAACACTTTTGGGATTGTGTTCGGGAATGTGGAGGCTGCAGACAGAATGAGAATTGACTGTAAAAAGACAGCAATATCTCAGACAACTCTGGGCAAATAGAGCAGACACCTCAGTGCCAGTCGACACACAGTGACAGACAGTCCGGCTCAAGCATTGGAGGGGCAGCCATTGCAACAGTCATGAAATGGGTAGATGTCCAGACGAATTGTGTGAGTCAAAAAGATAACATATTGAGTACAATGAGAAGGCAGCACAGCACCAGAGGGTAGAGCTAAGTGCAAACGGAAAGGGAAAATGTTTGAAGAAATTGGAACTAGTATGGTTCAGCTCAAGGACAAGCTTCTAGTCCCTATTGCTCCTAACTGGTAAGGCCTAATTCTACCATCGATGCTTTCCTATATGGGAAATCATGCTCGCTGTGAGGGTATTGTTCAGATTGA
The DNA here is from genome assembly GCA_034231615.1 of Meghimatium bilineatum. Taxonomy (NCBI): domain Eukaryota; kingdom Metazoa; phylum Mollusca; class Gastropoda; order Stylommatophora; family Philomycidae; genus Meghimatium; species Meghimatium bilineatum. The sequence goes on along the minus strand of CM067299.1, from coordinate 69,481,168 downwards.
GAACCAGTTTCTAGGCCATGTTTCTTCTCAAAATTGTGTAGAGACTCAGACTCTGACCCTCTCAAATGCCATCAAGAATCATTTACAAACATTCTCAAAAATAAATAATTCATTGTATTTAATTACTAAGTCAACTTCACAATGACTGTCTATCTATCTATTTATCTATACACCGTGACCCTTGTTTGCCTTGTGGTGTCAGGGGTAAAAGAGTTCTCTGAAGATGGCCTTCTTGTGTGCTGTTTGTAAGCTTGTTAATGTGGCTTCTTTGATTTCTGTGATCCATCTTTTACATGGTCTGCCTCTGGCTTTATAGCCGTTATGTCTATGTGTTATGACCATTTGTGGCATGCTATCTGATGGTAAACTGGAAGAGTGTGAAAACCACTTGATCTGTTGTCTTTTGATGTGTTCCAATACTGGTATTGTTTTGAGTATCTGCCTGAAATTATCGTTTCTAATTCTATCTCTTAATGACACTTCGAATATTCTTCGTAGACATGTCATTTCCTCTGTCACTATCTTTCTTTTGTCTTGAGTTGTCATTGTCCAAGTTTGATACTGGTAGCACAGTGATGGATTAATAATAGTCTTGTATAATGCAACTTTAGTGTCTATGTTTACATTTTTGTTCTTGAAAATACGTGTCATCTGTCTCAGGATCTGGTATGTTTAGTTGCATCTATTTTGTATCTCTTTGATGGTTTTCCCTTCACTTGATATAATGCTTCCTAAGTAGGTGAACTCATTTACCTGTTTAAGGTGTTTATTATCAATGGAGACAGTGATATTTCTTTCTTTCTTTGCTATTGCCATTATTTCTGTCTTATCAATATTAATCTTCATGTTTTATTTTTGACATGTTGTGTGGAGTCTGTTCTTATGTTCTTGCAATTGTTCTTCTGATGTTGCTATTAGTACTTGGTCGTCTGCAAAGAGTAGTTCATTCAATTTGTCTTTTATGTTATCTTCTTCTTTGGTACTTGTTATTTTGCAGATGTGGTCGATATATATTTTATAAAAAGTAGAGGGGAATAGGACACACTCCTGTTAAACTCCTGATTGAATTTGTAACTTATTGGACACTCCTGCATTTTTTCTTACTTCACATTGGCTATTAGTATAAATGCCCTTGCATATATTGATTAAATGTTCTGGTATTCCATATACTGATAGTATTTTGCAGAGTTGTTGCCTGTCTACTTTGTTGAAAGCCTTTTCTTGGTCGACGAATGCGATGTATAATTCTTTATTGTTTTCTGTCTGTTAGCAGTCTAAGTGTAAAGATAGCATCCGTACAGCTTTTGTTCTTACAGAAGCCCATTTGGGTGTTTTGAAGTTGTGGTTCAATGTATGATTGTAATTGTTGTTCTAATGTTTTGTCTGCTTAATATAAATTCTATCTGGCTTTTGCAGTCTAAATCCGTTCCACTTGTACCAGGTGTGAACTTGGGATTCTCTGTTCTTGAAGAATGTGTTAGTTATAAATAGGTTGTTCTGAATGCACATTTTATTTAATCTGCTGCTGTTGTCATTTATCTTGTTTATTTTGTCTCCAAACTGTCCAATGTATTCTTCTATTCCATATCTTTCTGGTCCCAAGTGGGTGTTAAAATCTCCTAATACAAAAAAGTTTTCTTCTGTGTTATTGTTGAAAAAAAAAGGACAATGACTGTGCTTTTTTAAAATGTCATTGAGCTCTCAAGAGTAGATCATGTCAACAGCATTTGAATATTGACAACAATAACAACAACAGCATTGTGGTTCAGGATTCAATTCCAAAGTGAGCTGGAATTATTCAACTGGATATGACTCGCATATCAATCAAGGCTCATAAAATGAGTACCAGAATAAATGTGGGAAAGTAAAGGTAGATGGCATCATGCAGACTATAATGTGTACTATTGGTCAGAGACTTTACTTTTTACTATCATCATGCACCAATGTGTTACTGTGCCAATAAGGTAGCGAAGAATAGTAGCTCTGTGACCTGCTATGCATATTATAAGAGTTAACTAAGGAGGATTTAGCATGGGATTAGTTGCCCTATCTTGTAGAAGATCAAAGTGACTCACTTTCGTGTTAAAATTGAATTATCAGAGATGCAAATATCACAGTCAAGCTGTACACCACCATGACTAAACTTTTTCATTCTAAAAAAAACACCCTGCTAGCCAACAGATTTCAAGAATGAACCAACACAAACTATAACCATGACTTAAGATAGAAAATGTGAGAGATCCATTACAGCTCAGCTTTCCTTAAGGAGATGACACTTGATCTGATCATCTCTCATCTGAGAAATATAGCAAAAGACAGCCAGAGTATGGTAACTATTAATTTGTGGTAATTATCAGCATGTACCAACCTGAGTAAGATGAAAGATCATTCTTTGATGAAACTGGTGATGATGCTGTCTGGCTGTTGGTGGCTGCTGTAGATGTAAGAGAAATGCAGTTTGCAAATACTATTTTTTTAAATAATTTTTTGTCTGTAACTGGTTAATGTTATTATAGTTTTTTGTAGACATAAAATTATTTGTTTAATTGCATGTACACATAAACTTGTTACTTTAGTTGCATGTACACATAAACTTGTTACTTTAGATTATTGTGCACATGAACTCATTACTTTAGTTGTGCATGCACATAAACTTGTTATTTTAGTTGTAACTGCAAATAAATTTGTTAATTTAGATGTATATGCATATAAACTTGTTACTTTAGCTATGTACCTCATGCATAAATTTGTCAATAGATGAGTACTATAAAAAAAAAAAAAGCTAATACTTACTGTCAGTCTGATCATCACTCAAGGAAGGAAATGGACGCCCTTTCTGGAAAGTAAAAAACATAAATAGAATATAATAAATATCTAGCTTCAAAAACAGTGATCAGTACAGTGCTTCAGCACAGTAACTAAAAATAAACTTTCTTTGAAAACAATATGCACACCAAAAACTTGTAGTTATGGAAGTTAATCTCTTAGCAAAATTTATGGTTGTGACTGAACCAGACATATTTATTGTCCACCTCAGAACAATTCCTTCCTGTTATGAGAGAGAAATCATTTGATATTTTGTCTTTTCATGTGTCTGCATCAGAATAGTGTCAATGCTAGAGAAACCAGATCTATCAAGGACAGTGGTATCTGAAATCCTGTCTTGTCATCTGATTTTTCATAACTTTTCTGAGACAAGTTGTGTGAAAATGATTGAGCTTCTTCACATGTCGTCTAGCATATGCATGTTTCACCAGCATATAACAGCATTGGAAGTACCACAGCCCTGTAAACTTTTAGCTTACTCTGTAGGTTAATGCCATTTCTATGCTTTACATTCATGCACAATCTGCCAAAAGTGTTGCTTGCCTTGGAGACTTTGGTATACACTTCATTATTAATGGTGGCCTTTTGTGATAGTGTTCTACCTAGGTATGTGAATCTATTCACAACTTTCAGTGCTACTACATTTATCTTCATACAGGGCTCCTATCTAGATTTTGCCAGGTGCTGATTGTAGCATCACTTCTGTTTTCTCTGTGTTAATAGTACATACAAAGTTGGTACAGACTTTTAAAAGACAGTCTATAATAATTTGTAGATCAGTCACTGGATGCTAAAAGATAGTAAGTATGTCTTAGATGACCAAGATATCTAATTCAATTTCAGGTACAGGCAGTTGAGAATTCTGATAGTTCAGAAAAAATGGTAGCATACTGAATGTAAAAATCACTAAGAAAACCACTATTGCCAATAGTGTGGGGTACATCCTAATTAGGATAGGCTACCAAATTTTGTATACCTTTATTTCAATTGATGATACTCAGCATGAGACATTTACCTTGTACTGGTTGGAAGACTTGTGTGTTACAATGATTTAGTGCACTATGAAGACAGGAACTAATTCTTAAAAATGTGTAGAACAATGAGGAAGTGAAACTCAGAACTTACTGCCATCATTTTCTCCCTTTTCCGGATACGTATCCGCTGCCTTAATTCCTGGATCTCTTCATCAGATGAAGAACCTGAGGATGAATTTGACTTGCCAGTCTCTTGTCTCTTCAACATGCGGTTGAACTTCATGGATTCAAATGCTTCGATCACGGCTTCACAGATACGAAAGTGAGAATTCTCCTGGAAAGAGAGAATACATAATAAATTTGTTCACAACTTGTACTGATAGTAAGCTTCAATGATCAAGATTTTGCTGACATCAATTTTGTAATAATCAGCATTTTGTTGACAGTTGATTTAATTAGTGTAATTTTGTTAATTACTTTATTTAGATTAGTTTATTTAGGTTAGTTTAATTATATTAGTTTAGCTAAATTAGTTTAGTTCAGTTAATCTAGTTAGGTTAGTTAGTTTAGTTCAATTAGTTTAGTTTACCATCATCAGGTGCATGCCGGCTGGCATAGGTGATCATGACTCTCCACAGTTCTCTGTCTTCAGTATTATGTATCAAGCTCGCTGCTGTTTCCCTGCTGTGCCAGGTTGTCAAACTGTCTAATATTTTCTCATGTTGTCACCTCCACTATACCTCTGTCTCTGTTGCCTTCAATCTTGCCTGTTGTGACTATGTTCTCTAAACCTCCCTGTTTCATGGAGTGGCCAGAAAATGAAGATTGTCTTTTTCTTATATTATTGATTAAGGTCCGTTTCGCATTTGACTCTTTCAACACCTCCACATTAGTTTTTCTGGAAGTCCATTATATTCTCAGCATTCTTCTATAGAACCACATCTCTATTGCCTCTAATTTCCCACTTTATAAGGTTTGTTTATTGTCCACGACTTGCATCCATATGTTAGTATAGGAGTTATATGGCACTGCAGAACTCTCTTTCTCACCTCCAATGACAAGGTCATATTACAAAATATATTTTTCATTTTTCTGAATGTTGTTTTTGCTTGTCCTATTCTGTTTCTTATTTCTGCTGAACTTCTTCCATCTGCTGTACCTAAATATTTGAATTGGTGGACCTGTTTTAATACTATATCATTCACTTCGATTTTGCAAGGTTCTGCATTTTGTTTCTTTGAAATACTTCTTTAGTTTAGTTAGGTTGGTTTAATTAGATTAGTTTAGCTAAATTAGTTTAGTTTTATGAGTTTAGTTAAATTAATTTAGTTTGATTGTTAGTTTATTTGTCACTATCCCAAGGAATTGTAAGCAACATGCTCTTACTACCAATGTGCAGTGGGGTGATTTCTCTGAGCCAGGAGACCCTTTCATACCCAGGAGACTTAAACTTTCAGTTTAATACAATGCCTATTGAAGAAGCCTTCTACTCAGAGAGGGTATATGTTATGAGATGAGCTGATATCTTTCCTCTGATAAGACACTTCAAGGTCAGCAAACTATCCCTTATTTAGGAAGATCATTCCATTACCACCCTCTGTGCTTAGGTTCAGGCCTAATTTCTCTCTGTATGAGCCGTGTTGGGCAACAGCGACAGGCAAATTAGACTTAGGGTTAATACACCTTCCTAGGCAAGATGCTGCTTGGCCAAATACGTCGAGTATCTGGGATTTGACCTGTGCATTTCTCACGCACTCGCCTCATCCACTTGTGATGATCTTCCAATTCATAGTATTTTGACGCTTCGTCATTGCGTTTATCACCCAAAGGATATAAGTATATTGCTATATTGCTCCTATCTCAGACGAGCAGCTATGCAGTCTGCAAAACAGTCTCTTGTAAGAAAGACATCATTCCCCTCTGTGCCCTTGAGTACTGAACCAATTCTCTCTGTATGAGCCATGTTAGACATTAGCGACAGTCATGTTAGACTAGATTTGTTATGTCCTCAAAGACAAGGACTTGCTTCCCATCTATGTTGCTCCCAGCATCCACCAGAGTCCAAGTCTCAATACTGCTTCGATCAGAAATTTGAATCAATAAGTGCTCCCGACATTTGTCCATGCTTTTCCTTTGTACAATGGGAAGCTGTAATCAAAACTTTTATCCATAACCAGAAGCGCATGTTGAAGTAGGTGTATCCAATACCTGAGTCATGACTCCTACTTTGAATGGAGTCACTTGTGGTGGGATATGTGGGCTTCTGTGTGTTCTCGACCATGAACAGCACATCTGCTGGCCAGTCTCATGCTGGACAACTGTAACTTCATTGCCACTTTATCATTTCCCATACACAATGATGCCCTCTAGCATGTGTTGCCTTTTCCAGATTAAAATGTGTACTCTAAGCACCATCTTTTCATAATGATGGCTACCCATATCAGGACATTAACACTGGTCGCCCCTCCAATGCATCTGCATTTTGGTTGACTGAACCACAATGCCTTGCATCACTGTGTGTTGACACTGAATGTCGCTGGATGTGCTGGAACTGAGGTGTGGGAGATTTTGCTTGTCCTTTTGCAGTTAATTCTCATTCAATTTGCAGTCTCTAAATCCATGTACATGATCCCTAAAAGTCTTGGCCAGGAACACAGTACAAGCCGCAATATTTCTGTTTCCAATGTACATCATGAGAAGGTACTTTTGAGATCTTGGTTTTTGTGCTAACCCTGGGTCTGCATGACAGCAATGCTCAACCCATTGCACTCCCTTTGTTTTGTTAGTTAGGTGTTAGTTTAGTTAAATTTGTTTAGTTACCATAGGTTAGTTTAGTTAGGTTAGTTAGTTTAGTTAGGTAAATTAGTTTAGTTAAATTAATTAGGTTGATTAATTCAGTTAATTAAATTAGTTTAGTTAGGTTTGTTAGTTTAATTAGATTAGTAAGGTCAGTGAATTTAGTTCCTTTTGCATCCCCTGACCTGCTCCATGTAGCTTGTTTCATGAACCTTGTTTTATGTGCCTTGCTTAACTTTACTGATGGTAATCATACAATGGAAACTGCATTATTTCTTTAACCTTTCATACCACTACAACAATAGGCACATTAACTAACCTTCTCAAGGTTAGCACAGGTATTGAAGTCTTGAGAAGTCAGGTAGCTCATTAAACTCTGCCCTTCTGTTGGTTTTGTCAAAGTGCCATGGTAACTTGGGGGTTCGAACTCTGATGCTGCAGAAAAAAAGGTAACATTGAACATTACTGCTCATTTTCTATTTTTTAAAATAACAAATCATGGAAATATTTGGCTCTGTGGCGAAGTGGCACTGAGCGCTTCTGTGACAGCCACGGTACAGAGTTAAATCCCCACCACAGGGATTTGAGCATCATGAAAGTTCAGAAAGCAATGGCAAACTACTGAATGTATTTATATTTCCTAGAAAATCACTACAGCCAAAAAATGCTGGGTTGATGGTTACGTCCTGAAATAGGATATGCTATTCAAAAAATCATGGAAATGCTCATTTATTGTGTGTTTTATACACAAAAAATGTGTTAAGTTAGTTGGTAATGATATAGAACATGCATACCTGGAGAAGTGTCATATGCATACCTGGAGGTGTGTAAAATGGATACCTGGAGATGCGCAACATGCATACCTGGATATGTGTGACATGAATACTTGTTGACATGACACGCATACCTAGCAACATGTAACATGCATACCTGGAGATGTTTGGCCTGCACACTTGGTGATGTGTGACCAATACACATGTTGTGTGATTTGCAAAGTTGGTGATGTGTGACCTGATGTGTGACAAATACACATCATGATGATGTGTGATCAATGCACATGATAAAGTGTGACAATATCACCTGATGATGTGTAACCAATACACAATATTGCATGTGACCAATACACCTGATGATGTGTGATCAATATGGAATATTGCATGTGACCAATACACCTGATGATGTGATCAATACACTTGATGATGTGTGTCCTGCATACCTCATGATGTGTGACTAATACACCTGATGATGGATGAACAATACACTCCAGGTTTGACTCAATAATGTGTGATCAATACATGTTACTATCTGTGACCAATACATATGGGGATGAGTGACCAATACGCCTGATAATGTGTAACCAATACATGTGATGATCTGTGACCAATACACCTGATGATGTATTAAAAACATGCCATATTGCATGTGATAAATACACCTGAGGATGTATGACCAATACACCTGACAATGTGTCCCATTGCTACTAGTGATGTGTGCTCACCACAAGCTATTGAATTTTAAGAATTATTTCTTACTGTAATGTAAGAAATTTTAAAGAAATTTTATGTTTATATGTCTTACTGAAATAAAAGAAATTGAAAAAAAATTCATATTTTATTTTATTTATTTTTTATTTTTTTTACATATCACTTTAAACATTTTTAATATGGGGAAGGCGGCTCTTTGGAAGACACAGTCATCAACAAATGGTGATAAGATTAAAAAGCACAACTGTGTGTTAGCAAATAAATGTGATCCTTACAATTACTAAAATGTGGGTGACTGTACTGTGGGGATGTTGCCTAGGTGCAACAGCTGCTGAAGAAACATAACATAAATCCCTGATCTGGGTCGATAGTTGCTGGTACACATTATACTGCTCCACTTGAGGCTGTGTTCCACACAGTGATATCAGTGTCTATGCACACGCTCAAACACGCTGTAACCACATCTTGCATATACTCAAATCAAACGTGCCATTAATTTAGTTCAAGTAACATGTATGTGCATACAATATTGCATACTCCATGCAGTTAGTGATCTATGAAACACGTACACATACAAAACAATTTTCTAAATTTACGAGTTCAGTCTACACAATACTTTTTTTTATTATACACTAGGTTGTCCTGACTATAACACAAGAAGTACGATTACATGAAACCTCATATATGTAGTTGTTAAGCAATTTGCCTGGTGCTTAAAAAGTAGTGGGTTTGAATCTTGCTCATGACTTGCTGTTTAAAAAATGGAAATTTCTGTTCTAGATCCTCAGGGATTATCACTTTAAGCTACAGAGTTGCAAGCTATGCAGAGTGAAGCTTTGTTGAGAGGGATTAATTACATATGGGGAAACCTGAGTACAATGAGGTAAATCCTCTACGCCTCTAGATTTTACATCTACTTGAAATCTTGATCTGTCTACATCAACATGCTCTGCAAGATTGAATCAGGAGTCATCCAGGAGACATCCATGAGTGAAGTTGTTAAGATAATCTGAGATAGAAAATTTACCTTGATTTTCATTCCCAAACATATGGGTTTAGAGGGTAATGAGCAAGCTGTCAGAATGGTGATTGTGGTCACTGTATAGGATATATTACTGGACTGTGCTGACATTGTCAATACAATGAGGGACTTCCTATTCAGAATATTTTCAGGAGTGTGAATAATGGTCGATCTCAAGACTGCAGGAAATTGAAGTAAAGTTGGAGCCATCCAACAAAAGAAAGATAATAGATATACCAAAATACTGATAAATCAAAATTGAACAGGAACAATGAGCTGCTACACACTGATAGATGAACTGAGATAAGGATAAGATTGTATATAAATTTGATTATTGTTTGATGATACACTTTCCCTCTCATATTGATTTTGCTGGTGGCAGTGTTCTACTTTCCAATACTCTGAAATTTCAGACATCTCACCAAATCATTCATATAATTTAGACTTAATCTCAACCAGAGAAAGACAGAGATAGTTAATTAGCAATCAAATCATCATCATGGCACTCCGGACACATCCACAGGTGCTCCGATCTTATGTCCATCTTATACCAATATGTCCTTCAGCATGTGGTAACTTACTGTTCCTGTTCTGTGTTGATTGAGAATTCTTCTTTTTATTTATATTGGAAGCTCTTTTCTTGAAACACCACGCTTCAATCCCAGGTCCTGTATTCTAGCCATAGACGTGGAAGAAGAAATATGCCAAACATCATAAAACTGGTATAACTCCCTGACTGTATTCAAAATATCAGCACAGTTAATTAAATACTACTAGTCACTGTGCCAGGTCTGGCTCTTTCATTTCCCCTAATACTCACATATAAGTCAGAGATAATGTCTTTGAATATACCAACACCAGTCACAATAGATACTGAAGTACTTGCAAATACAAACTACAATGTATACAGAACGTATGCGGGAAGACAATGAAGTCTGATTTCCAGAAAAGAAGAGAGCTATAAAAAACATCAGAAGTGAAAATGACATGATGAAATACGCCTACCACCATCTAAATCAGCAGGAAAAGGTCACCATAATTCACCTGGAACAACACACAACAGACTATTAACAACATGCACAAATTGTGAGTATCTGTTACACCACTCTGCACTTGTGGAAAAGATGAATACTGAACATATCCATCAGAACTGTCCTCAGTATGAACAATTGATAGATATATATATTGACCCAATGACTCAGCCCTAAAAACAAAGATATATGGTACTAAAGAAGAACTCCAGACAACAGTAGAGTTAATTCAAAAGACTTATCTGATGGTGCAGACATCAAGTAACGAACAAGAGAAAGAAAGACAACTACAATCACATATATTTTGTAGTTTTATCAACAATAAAAAGGTGTGCAAGGATTAGCATCCTAAGTAGATTTAATACGACAATCTATATTAAGTGAGACGGCTGTAAAACTGTATAACAATAGTACTCACGTAGAACACAAGGTTGATTAGCTTTATAATGAACGCACAGATTATCAGATGATTGGGTATGAGTATGAAAAACTACAGATAGCAGTAAAAACAGTTTCAATGTTTCAACCTCAAGGTCTCTTTTAAAAAAATACATGACAAACAGTGAACAAACAGTAAACATAAAGGCACCATCAAACATGCATTAGATAGCAGATATTTAGTAGCAGAGACATCCAAGGTAACAATGACATGGGCCTATGTATACACAAGTTTTGTCATAGACGTGCATTTAAAAAATATGTGGAATGAGAACAAAATAAAACTATGCCTGAAAACAACATGAACGACAACACAACAAAGGTACCACCACCTAAATCTAAATAAATGACTGATATGTATTACTGACAAATGGCTTAATTGTACCAAACTGCAATCTATCTATCTATACGATGTGGCCAATGTTTGCCTTGTGGCATCAGAGGTAGAGAGTTCTCTGGAGATGGCCTTTTTGTGTGCTATTTGTAAGCTTGTTCCTGTTGCTTCTTTGATTCATCTTTTACATAGTCTGCCTCTGGCTTTATAGCCGTGATGTCTATGTGTCATGGCCATCAGTGGCATGCTGTTTGTTGGTAGTCTGGCAAACCACATGATCTGTTGTCTCTTAATATAGGTATTGTTTTGATTATCTATCTCATATTACCGTTTCTAACTCTATCTCTTAATGACACTGAGTAATATTTCGTAGACACATAATTTCTGCTGTCACTATTTTTCTTTTGTCTTGTGCTGTCATTGTCCAGGTTTGGCACCGGTAGCATAGTGATGGGACAGTAATAGTCTTGTATAATCAACTTTAGAGTCTATGTTTATATTTTTGTTCTTAATAATACGTGTCATCTGTCCCAGGATCTGGTATGTTTTGTTGCATCTATTTTTACACTATATACTGCAGTTAGGTATCCTTAAGTGATTTGATCTTCAATTTGCTTTAATTGACATGAGCAGGGTATATCATCATGATCATGGAAAAACTAATAGACAGACAACATTGAAAGAAATCCCACAATAGTAAATATCTAGGTTTAGAGCATTCAACTATTTGAAATACTACACAACATGAGCAAAACTAATAAGCAAACAATGATGGAAGAATATTATATAAACCATGAGAAAAACTAAGGAAAAGAACAATGGACAAAATTCTACCAATGTTCAGAACAAAAATGACTCCTTGCCATACTTGTATTCAAACCTCCAACCCCTCACAATAACTTGCAGCATCAATAAACAAAACAAGCAAGGTACTCACTGAAGCCCATAAAGAGAGTCCAAAAACAGTTGCCCATGGTTACAGGTTTGTCTCATCACAAAGTGTAGTTTGTCATTCACACACGAAATTATCCCTACTGCCCATTCGAAAATAACTAGGTATTTATGATTTGGTTATGTGGGCAGAATTTAACCAAGTCCATTTCTATCAACGTGTGAATTCCTTAAGGCAATTATCACAAACCAAAACATAGGTGGCAGGTGATTTAGTTCGAAGCAAATAAGCAATATTAAACACACGACTGGCAATCAATTTTCCCTCCATCTGTGCCACAGGATCAATAAACAGATGCCAGTGTCTTCTAGTCTATTTTTATCTACAGTATATCAAATGTAATGCTCCTATGTGGGTCAGGACACTCATTTTGGAGGAGCAAAAATTCATCATCATGTGCATCATCATCATGTGCCACACCAGCTAACATAGGTGGTCACGGATGTCCTTAGTTCTAACTATGAGTTATAATGTTGACATTTCTCACTATATAGGAAGATATATATATATTACTGCAATGTGCTCACGGTGTCAATACACAGAAGGACTGTCTATTCAGAATATTTTCAGGAGTGTAAATAATGGTCAATCTCAAGACTGCAGGAGATTGAAGTAAAAGTTGGAGCCGTCCAACAACAGAAAGATACTAGAGAAGTTAAACCTTTGGTTAGTATTTAGTCATTACAAGGGTGTTTCAAAAGAAAACTTTTAATGTTTTTTGGTGAATATATTCTGAACACGGCTAACCATTACCACACCACTGGAGAAAAATGTTGTCAATGATTTTCTAGTTGTAAACAACCAACGGAGATGTTTGTCACATGTTGCAATTCACCGACGTAAAATCACACGATCGCTAATGTCATGTGACCGGAATCAGTAAATCATAGATGTAGTATTCTACTTCTGATTCCAAGATAGTGTTGGTGGAATAGGATAATGTCAGAAAAGAAATTGAAACATCTAGATCAGATTGAAATTAATCTGGTTACAATGGGGTAAAATCATGATAAAATCATTATGGATTGTAGTTTTGATGATAAGGAATTCTTGGGAATTACATTTGTTTTCAAAGTAGATACAGTAACATGTTGATTTCATTATGAAATAACACCAGAGAAATATGAACCTGATGTACTGCCATAGGCTGCAGACAACATTAAGTCTTAAGTCAATTTTTAGACATGGTAAGTTACTTTTACATGCTTTATTTATTTCCCCAGAAATATTATGTTAGTTTGGTTGTGAAACATCATAAATACAATAGACTTAGATCTGTAAAAGATTATTTTCAGGGTTATAACATCGGACAATCAATAAAGGTGAGTAATATTTTATTTTTTTTCAATTTTATTTTGATTGTCTTTTTTTTCCCGCCTTTTTTTCCCAACCTTTTCATACTTCTTGTATCACAGATATACAAACAGAACTTAACCAGTATATGTGTATTCAATTCCTTATTTACATATACACAAATTATTTAAAAATCTAAAAACAAAACAAAAATTGTGTTTTCTAAATACATATGTTTGTTTTTGTGGAAGAAAAATGTCTTTACCACTTTCTCACACCTCTCGTATCACAAATTACAAAAAAAACAACTTACACACATATATTTACATGTGCAAAAACTTTTTTAAATCTCTGAAAACAAAAATTTTATTGAATTTTTCAAACATAAAAAAAAACCAACCAAAATTGGTCAAAAAGAAACCCGTGGTAGGAGGTAAATTGAATCATTTTAATCCAGATTGCTCTCAAGGTTAAACAACTGTAATTATTTTTTGTGTGACAGTCACCATTGCATTTCATACAAGACATCCAATGCCTGTAAAATGTTTTGATTCTGTAGAAAAAGATTATCTTGGCATTTTGAGCCCCTCATGCACAGCCTGAAGTAACTTTTTAAGTGGACTTGAAATTCTTTCCTTTCAATGACTCTTTGAGTCATCTAATTAGATGGAAATAACTTGGGACTAGACCTTGTAGTGAATGTGGCAGACACTGAAAGTAGATGTTTTAGATGGTTGCAGCATTGAACAATCATTATGGGATCAAGTATTGTAATGCTGCAAAAGAGCACATTTACTCAGAAGAGCACATATTTTTGATTGTCTGATAAAATCTGCATATGTGGCACTGGTAACAGTGTTCCCAGTTTTAGTGCTCTAAAATAATGAATTATATCTTGTTCATCACAAAGAGAGTCAGCACAATGATCCCTGCAGTTGGCAGCAAGCTCAAGTTCCACAGTTTGTGAGGAAGGATTGGTGTCATTTCTTGCTTGCTTTCTCCATCTCTGACTCATGGTATAGAACCCTTACTTTATCTCCAGTAATAATTCTTGACAGGAAACCATTACTTTCTGTTTCAGAGCACCACAAAATTTCTTCAATTACTTTCTGCTCCACAGCACTGCAAAAGTTCTTCCATTACTTTCTGCTTCACAGCAATGCAAAAATTCTTGACAGACATTAATGCATCATTGTTTCCATTCAGGAGTAATCTTGGGTGGCACCGACCTTGCAGACACTTCTTAGTTCTGTAGTACATCATGGAGGGTGTATGTGCTGAACCTTGACTGATGTTTAGATTGGTAGCAATGTTACTAACAGTCAATCAGCAATTTTCCTGTACAACAGCTACAATTGATTCTGGGTGCACTACTTGGTCTGCTTAACCTGATCGTGAAAAGTCTATTACAGAACTCACAGCATTTTGAAACTTCCTACTTCCCATATGTAATTGTTGGACGGACAGGCATGCATCACAATAATGGAGTTTCATTCACCTGTGAATTTTTATAAATTTTACTCCATTGTTTAAAAAAATGGATAACTGAATGTTGCTTCTCTTTGATGCATGCCAATAGTTGGGCAGCTATTGTTAAACTGCCATTATAATGTCACATCATTCATCTGAACCAAGATGGCATGTACATTCTTAACAGCAATACTGACAATGCCACAGTTTATTCTAATTTCCATCACACTTTTATGGTTTTCATTTGAATTGTGTGTAGTATCTCTTTTTTTTTCTTTGATACTTATGTGACTGATAAATACTGATGATTCATCTTTGTGGGTTTATTGTCTTTTCTGTTCTACAATAAGATACAGCAGCTGCAACTGATTATCAAATGCAAGTGATTGTGCACTGGTGCACTTTATGCAGACTGAGAAAGAAAACAAGAAAACAGAAGAACAGCTGTCAAACAATTTGTTCTATATGACATTTCCTACAAATCTTGGAAGCCACAGGAGTTTAGTGGTTATGCCATCCACTCACCAACTAAATGACCAAGGTTCTAATCAACTTATCACTTGCAATTTACAAAAAAACATGTGATTAACTAGGAAACGGGTACCAAGGATAATTTTGTGGGAAAGTCCAAGAATTACATCATTGCTGAGAAATATATGCAGGCATGATACTAAACAAATCATCCCTAGGTATGCTCAGTTCCACAGGTGTGCCTCACAACATTTGAGCTTTCTATACATGTGACTTCTCAGTTTGTTATGGCCAGTACATAGTCTTCTTTGTGTGACATTTGGTTGTAAGGATAATTAAGTTTAAATTCTGAAGTTTGGTGCACCTGCTTTCACTTTTTCTTGAATTCAAATTTTATCATAGTCTTACAATCATATGAGATGTCACCTTCTACTGTATTTGTTTTAGTGATTCTCCTGCCACTGCAAACAGAACAACCTTTTCATTTTTAATTATGCCACAGTGACCACATATCTACTGCAGTACTGTTACTTTGGTGATAGTGCTGAGATGTAGTAAGCAGGACAGAGTTATTTCATGATTGTGCTCTTTGGGTTTTTCAATGCCTACTATCTTTTCATCAGTAAGAAAGACTACATCTGTTATGTCTCTATACAAAATTATGGCTGCCTATGTTATGGCTTTCATTTCTGCTTTGAAGTTTGTGAAATATTTTCCTGTGAGCATGACTTTCTCTATTTCTTTTCCATCTGGTTTTATTATATTCTTTTTCTACTTCTTCTGTGTTCATTCTCTCCTGCAGATTAGCAGAATGTGGTCTGAATAAGGGTTGTGCCAAGTTTTACAGCTTAGATGCAATATTTGCGCCTTTTGACCTGACACAACCAACTTCAGCATGTCTTCTAGGTCACTTTGAAAATCTCCTCCCCCCAAAACCTTCTTAGTAAACTCTTACGACATGCATGGCAGGTAACAGTGTCACTATTCTTTGCTCCCTATTCAGGCCCAGACAGTAAGCACAGTACTAAAGAGAAAAATTAATTTCTGAATATAAGCCGCTTCAATATAAGCCGAGGATGTAACTCTAATGTCCAAAATATGATCACAATAGGAAATCTGTGTATAGATCAAAGTATCAATAAAATTACTGTAATAATACTGTGGATTCCAATTATTATAAAAATAAAGGGACAAGCAAAATATTGCTGAAAGGAAAATAACACAATCTTTAGCAATGGTAAGACACAAGGTCATTTCTTTCATTTGCCATACACTACCTATACTTATATAAAATACAACATCGAAGATAATAAAGTGACCTCTCTCCAGAGACATTGCAAACCTCATAAAACCTGCAACCACCAGGTACCAGAATGTTCCTTGAGCATTCGTTCAGTGCCATTTCAGCAACAGAGGTTGGCTGCAACAATAGCATGTCATTATGGTAAATTCAAGCCTAGTCAATGAATGGTTCAGGACAACATTTAACTTTGCTTTTAGATTTGCCTTCATATCGCAAAGTGGAATGAAAAGGTGTAAAGAAAAGTTTTTGTGAAGCCAACTGGACATAAGAAGACATGTTTTACTGTTGTTTTAGGAAGCAATCAATATAAGGCAATACTGCAGTGAAACGGAACAACAATAGTACCTTTAGAACACAGGTTTTGATGTTTCACTTGAACACAACAGACGGACTATCACTAAGACTAAGGGGTTATTTATATACGAAAACATACCAAGCTGACCAAGAATTAGTGGATAAAGTGTATCTTTGGAAAGATCCAAAGATCACACAATTAATATTTAACTGGGACTTTGTTTTAACACTCTTGTATGACTTAAGGAACAAAGAATGGAGTACATATAAGAATGATACTGGTTTCCAATCAAGAATCAAGGAAAATAAGAAATAACTAAAAGCAAAGTATGTACATAATTTAAAAATGTACCTTTTCTCCAAGTCTGATCATTTTGTGGAGTCATTTCTGAATTTTGTGTACTGGTGCTCTTTGCTGGTAATGACTGTTCTGTAATGTCTGATTGTTGATTCTGATCAAAACGAATAGTACTGGTGTCTGAAACCCATCGCTTATGTCCTAATTTCCTCGACGATGATGGTGGTTGATGATTGGATATCTGAGGTTTACTAAGACCACTGCTCTGTATATTCCCTAGTGTCACGGGTGGATTTTGATCTGATACTCCCTTAACAAGAGGATGTGGAATGTATACATTGCCAGATGACTTGAAAGTACCGGAAAAACTCTTGGTGAGAGGTGATGAGCTGGGGCTGCCCATGCTCTCTTGATATAGATCTACTTCAGCCCAAGGTCGGACTGGACTGTACAGACCAGGACTTGGGTTTTCAAGATAAGATAACTGCTGATTGGGCAGAATTGTGTTGCTTGTGTTGGACACAAGTGGATGGGATATGCTTAAAGAGGGATCAGACCGGACACTGACAATTTTTGTAGTTGGGCTGCCAGCATTTGATAATAAAATAATATGATTTTGCTTCGGGCTCTCTGTGTCCTTATGAAATGATGGATATGACAAATAACGAGGTAGTCGAGGTGTTTCTGGAAGTATGTTGATTGTTATTTCCATTTTGGAAGATGAAGATGAAGGCACAGAGTGGCGACTTGCACGGGAATTGATGACACTAGTTATGTTTATGTCACAATCCAATGCACTGTTACTGTTCCCACTAACATTAACTGGAAGAACATGCTCAGTTGTATTGTCAGCATCCGTATCATTTAATGAAAAAGAAACACTGGGATCTTTGACGTCCACAACACTAATTTTCTCATTAACTGGTTCTTTAATATCTATTTGAAGTTTAACATCTACTGCAGGATATTCAAGTTTCTTTGGAAAACTCAATGAATTAAATCTTGCATAATCATTTGCATCTGAAAGCTGATCCTGGGCTAGTTCATGGAAAATAACTCCTTGTGAATCTATACTTTGGTTCACTATATAACTCTCAAGTCTAGCACTAGCTGTTTCTTCACAACTTTCTTGATTTTCAGAAAAGTCACATGGTTTGATAATCAATAAAGGACTGGCAATTTGGCCCTCCAAATCCTCAAAACTTGATGGTGAAGTAATTACAGAATTAACTGACAATGCTGAATGTGGGTTGACGGAAGTGTTACAGTCATTCAGTTCTGTTAATTCTACTGAGGAGGTTATATCAACATCTGAAGCTGTGTAACTAATAAGAGAGCTATCAATTGAAGACACAAAAATTTTAGGTGGATAATGTGATTGATCATTAAGATCTGAATCTGTTGTCTCTGCAGTATCCACAGATAAGTCACTTAACTGGCTATTTTCTAAGGCTCTTTGTGACTGGTTGTTGTTTCTAACAAATGATTGACTATATTCCTGTAGACTCTGCAGCTGACGTTGAGTAACGATATTGCTATTTCTAATAGATTCTGAAAATGGGTCTCTTCTGAGATTCTCAAGGACCAACGGTGAGTCCAAGGAAGATACAAAATATGGGTCAGCAAGTGTCTTCTGGAGCTGCAAGCTTGATACTCCAAGAGAGGGATCTACAGCCAATGACAAATTGGAACTGCTCAACTGGTCAGAGTAAGTGACTGAAAATAATTTGACAAAAAAGTATTGAAATGTTGCAGAATACAAATCTATAAGATATTTACCATATTTGTTTTTACATTGGATACTTTCTATTTCTCATCTGGCTAGCAGGATGTAGTCTGAAGAAGGAAATGTTACTTTCCTGTTTAGCGGGCATACAATTTTAACAAAAAAACATTAACTGTGAAATAAAATATAATGCAGCAAGGGTGATCAACTGAGAATACAAAATAGAACAAGGGGCAACAACCAATTCTGCAGGCAGTAATCTTTTATTACAACTGATCATGCTGAAGTCTGATGTGTCAGGCAACAAGGTGCAGATATTGTAATTAAGCTGTAAGCCATGACACAATGCATCTATTCTCTGGACTACATCCTGTTACCAAATTCAGAAGAAGATTACAACTGAGAGTTGCTGTTGATGTGCATATACATTACACTTCCACCTGATATGGATCATATCACCTGAGTAGTAGATCTTCATAGGATTATAGAAATAGCAAATCTTCATGAATTGAGAATTATCTAGTTTTAGCCTATGGCAGCCCAATGTTGACATTTTTTTTACATGTTTACTCTTTCCATAGACACCCAATGTCGACACGTCACCAATGAGATCGCCATTTGTAGTCATGGTAACAATCTCTCATGAATATTTCCCATCATGCTTTCATAATATCTATTTGTTGGAGTGGTTGTCCCTAAATTTTTCGCTTCAACATAAATACCCTGTCGTAAATATTTGACCTCTTCATGTTTGCAAGCCATACTGTACGGACATAACTTCAGTGATGCCATTGTGTTCGTTAATTCTTCATGGATGCTGATTTCAGACAAAGATTTTGAAGGTTTCAGTGTGTTATTATATTATGGTATATATATATATATATATATATATATATATATATATATATATATATATATATATATATATATATATATATATATATATATATATATATATATATATATATATATATATATATATATATATATATATATATAACATATATATATATATATATATATAACATATATATATATATATATATATATATATATATATATGTTATCCATAGGACTTATCAAACAGAAGTAGTAGCTGCAGGACTGTGCCTAATCCTACAGATATAAAATATGCAAATAACATTAAGGAAATGCTTACCATTCAAATGTGCATGTTTATTACCCATGTCAGGACATTTACAAACTCCACTTGCAGGAGTGCATTCTAAAAGTGTTTTATTTGTGGCTGCCACTCGGAGAGCTCTACTACCAGGTAATAATGAAGTCTTGGAATTTGACTTACTAGTGTGACCTGCACGTATCTGCAGACAAATGAAGAGAGTGATTGATAATAACTTAACTCCTTTCATGTTCACTTTCTGATAACCAACACATTTTTCATGATTTCCGTCAAGGAGCTTTATTTGACTTTGACATGTGATTACATTTCATGTGAGTTTCTTTAGCCTATGATAGCCTTCATATGTTGCCAGATAAATGAGTATCTGCTCTATACCATGACAGTTTATCACCCACTGTGTCCTTGGACTTTACAGTTCAAAACGTGTACCTGGGTGGCAGTTAAAAAGGAGACAGGGAGCAGGGATTTAGGCTTCAGTCAGATACTTTCATCTCACAAGAGGTGCTCTGCTGTCAGTGAACTAGTCTTGTGTAATTAAGAATCCATTGCCACGTGTCCTCGGATACTGACCCCTTATCTCAACTGTAAGCTGTATTTCGGTATAGGAAATTGCTCAATCAGTAAAACTGGACCTAGGGTCTAGATTTATAATTCATGGTGCAAAGAATAGGGCCACTGCCTTTTTTACAGGCATGTCGTAAAAAGCGGTCAAGAAGTGTAATGACTGATAGGCTGACAACCTATTACCTGTGAAAAAAAATATTGTCACTGTATGTCTTATTTCTACTTACCGGGTATTCACCCACTGTCTAACGGGGTAGCATGGCAGTACCTTAGGCTAAGGGAACAAACCCCCAAAGAAAATATAGAGGGAAAACCCTAAGACAGTAGTAAGAATGATAGTAAACCAGCAGAGGACTGGTACTGTAAGCAGAAGTGTAATCACGGATACACTAAGGGAGAGATCGGAGCAACTATGGACATGTCCAGTTTGCAGTGTGGACTATCCGATGACAAACTAACTAACTACGGTGACTAACTAATCAACAGAGCCAAGAGGGGGTTTTGTACAAATTTACAAATCACTATCTGCATAAAGTCTGCTCAGGCAGGCAGTCATGTGTGAAATGTAGGGACTATGTATCTCTGCAACTTACACTGGCCTGCCTCCTGACCATCTGTAAAGACACAAAAGGCCATTATCAAAGTTAGACTAGAGTTGAATCGCCCTCTTATCTGAGATTTCGTTCATGAACATCCTGAAGATTTCATCCAAGTATGAGTTTCTACCCACATTTTATTTGCACTGAGATGGTATGGTATCCTGCTTTACCTTTCCACACAACCTGCTACCAAAATAAAGGTTTGTTTTTTGAGCATGAAAATTTCTTTCATTATGGGTTACATTTTCTCCCTTATTCTTACAGATGGCGCTGCCTTCAAGTTGAACCACTTCTTCATTAGTTGACACATCCGCTTCAGCATCGCTTCAGGGCCACTTTAACCCTCTAGGAAATGGGACAGCCAACTCCACCATCAAAACCTCTTAGTTGTTATCATCTTAGAATTTATTAACAACACAAGAGACAGAGAGTTGTGGAGAGGCATGATCATCAATGCCACTCGGCATGACACTTGATTGATTGATTGATTGATTGATTGAGATTCTGTTACAGAGTGACTCTTGATCATTTGTCTTCGTCAATATAGTTTATGTTTAAGGATTATCATTACTGAACTCTGGAACAAATCTATAGGAGATCAGAAGTTGGCTTAAAATATTAATCCACGTAACGTATCGAATAGAATCAGAAACTGTATTATTATTAATATTATTCATTTGCATTCCTTCACAACATTTCTCCTGCAGATCAGTAGAATGTAGTCTGGAGAACATAATGTGTTGTGTCATGGTTTATAGCTCAGCTGTGATATCTGCACCTTTCAGCCTAACACATCCAACTTCAGGATGGCTTCTGGGTCACTGTGACACTATATGGGATAGAACAATCTCCATCCCTAAAGCCACCTTAGTCACCTCTTATTGGAAGGTAAATAGAATGCTTTTCTTTGCTTCCATTTCAGATATGGCAACACACAGGTGAGTAACTGTATTATTAATCACTGACTTGAAATGTTTATGAACAAGTTCCCTTCTGGCGGTGATGACCTTCATTTCACTTTTGCCCATTCTAACGACCCTTCTCAACAGAGAGCATTAAAAATCCTCCAACTGAAAAAAAACCTTCTCAGAGTATATCACCATATGGGTAGCCCAGCCTTTCTCTAATGTTGCTGACCAAGTAACAAAATTGACCCTTTCATTGCCCCTAACACCCAATGACCTAGCACAAATATTAAAGTGATATCTTTGTTAAGATATATATGCAAACAATAGTAGTTCTGTGTTGCTGGGTACGACTGAGGCAGTTATTATAATCTGGAGAGACTTCTGTGGATGTATTATCCTTGACATGAGAGAATTAATGGTTATGAAATAGCAGGCAAATTGACTTCACAGACATGAATACCAGGGAAATCAGCTATGGACAAGAAGGATATATAAAATCACAATATGGACAATACAAATAAACAAAAAATAAGACCAGAGGAAGATACAATATTCAGACTAAAGAATATGGAATTATTCCAAGCAGAACAGGGTGAGGTATGGAAGAGGAGTACATGTAACCAGTGAGTTATGAAAAACTTAAGCATGCATAACCTTTGTTGTATGCTGAGTGAGCATCTATGGGTTTGCCCAGAGTGCATTAACATAAATTCATAAAACACAAGTGTCATATGTTAATATATGTACATACTTTCAATATAACAGAATGTCATTTAACAATCATATAACTAGATGTTGACTTATAAAACATAACTAGCAACTTATAAACATACGCCTATAGCTAGATATCAACTGAAAAACATAACTATAGCACGTTTCACCAGCTTTGCCCAACTTTAAAATGATGTATCTCAGCAAATATATAACACATAAAACTGAAATTATTTTTGTCAATTTGAAATTGTCTAGACCACTATTTCCCAAAGTGGGGCCCATGCCCCACAGGGGGGGGGGTGCAATTTGATTGTTCAGGGGGGCAATTTGATTGTTCAGGCGGACAATTCAGGGGGGAATAGTACAATTTTTTAACATTAAAAAATATATATGTTACATAGGGGGCATCAGAATTTTAGAACACTTAAATAGGGCATGGCAAAAAAAAGGTTGAGAAACACTGGTCAACTCTACAAATTAAATTTTTCATTAAAATGCAGCCATTGGTTTCAATTTTCATTTATATGCGATATAGATCAAAAGTCTACTTGTAGCACACATCTCACATGCATTATTGAGATATTCTATAATAAATTATAAGATGTCGTTTACACATGATTGGTCTATCATACAATTAGCATTATTTAAGAGTGAAAATGCACTAATTTATACTCTGGAACACAAGACAGATGATTGTACCTTGTGTCACATTCAAATTCTCAGTCAGAAGTGTTTCAACATAAAGTGTGTAGTTAGTAGGAAAAATTAGTCTGCAAGTAAAGTTTATGACATTAGAGCAGATCACAAATAAGATATCTAAGTATTTCTGCAATGAAGCTACTCAGGAAAACTATATCATTCTATTTCAAACTCCCTCCCACTGAAGATGGATGTATTGGGCCATTGGTGCAAATAAAACGGCAACCAACGCATTTCCATTCTCTCAACTACATCCTGCTGAAAATCTAGTAGGACCATGGTCCTTCTATAAGAGATATCCAGCAGGAGTTTGAGAATGAACGCTGAAGAAGAACAAACCCAAAAATCATCTTTTCAACTGGTATTATATCCAAACATGATGGACATGTTATTGTAATAGTAGATATGCCTATGTCTAATCAACTTACAGAATCTGTGTCTGAAGTGGTAAAATTTCTTTTCTCGATACACAATAATTAGTATGGCGAGAAAGATCAATGGATTTGTTACATGTATATAAAACTGGACATGATACACAAATATAAAGTATATATTTATTGGGTCTAACCAAACATAACATTATATGCAAAAATTGGGATTAATACATTAGATGGTTAATCAGATAATTAAATTTGTTTGAGGGAAAAGCTAGTGAATTGTGCTATAGATGTCAATATATAAACATAAAACTAAACATTAGTTTATTTACATAGAACTTGATGTCAACTTATCAACATATCTGATTTAGCCAGCCTTTAACATAACTTAATGTCAACCTATAAACATATCAAACTGCTTGACCTTCAATATAACTTATATATATATTATATAAATTTTATATATGACAATCTTAGATGTCAAATAATAAACATGTCTGCTTGGCTGGCCTCAACATAACTATAAGCTTATGTCAACTTGTAAACATATCTGATTACCTGATCTTCAGTATAACTTGATGTAAACATACAAATATATTTGATTAGATGACCATCATGTACACTAATAAACAGCAGCTTTTAGACTACTGTTTATGGAAGTCCCTCTATGGGATGGTCCTATGCACTGATCTCAGATTAGCTAAAATTAGTGAAGGTATTTCACTTTTTCTGTAATTTTCAATGGCTGCTGACACAAAGTATAAGCAAAATGACTAATGAACAGCGAGTCAGCCAAGATAAATGACTCTCCGCCAAAGACAGATATGTCGGGTCATTGGCGCAAATAAAATGGTGACATAATCCATTTCCATTCTCTGGACTGTATACTGCTGGAAGTCCAATAGGACCATGGTCCTGCTAAAAGGGAGATCCAGCGGGAGTTTGAGAATTAACGCTGAAGAAAAAGAAGAAATGACTTAGCAGGTAGAAATTACTGGAGAAGGACTTGCTCAAGTCAACTTATGTTTGATTGGTCAGCGACCATGCAGCCAACTACCTCTTCCCTTATGTCTAATTGACTAACCTTCATGTGTCAATTTATATCTAATTGGCCAGTCTTCATGTAACTAACTACTTGGAAACTTATATAAGATGGGCTAGGCTTTATATTACTAGCTGCCAACTTACAAGATGTGGACTGATCTCTGACAGCAGTGCTGATTTGCCTAATTCAATGGCCTTGAAACAGATTCTCATTGCCTTGACATAGTCAGGCTGACACAGAAATGCATCATCTGAAAGATGAGAAGAAATTATTACATAATATATAATGAAGTTGTTTTATAATGTACAGTATACTTTATCATTCAATAAATATGCAATTCTAGAATTCTATTACCCATCCAGCATTGATTAATTAAATATAGGAATCATCCATAAGTAAAATCCAAGAAAATTTTTAAGAATAAAGGGGCCAGCACTGCCCATAAATTAGTAGAATGGATTATCTTTCTTACTTCATATTCAGACTATGGGTGCTATGTTTATTATTCTGGTAATGTCATCTGTTATCAGCTATATCACAGAGTTCAGAGTTCTATTCTATGTGAGAGATATTCAAATAATAAGAAGAACCTACTGGTCTGTCCAGAAGGTGGTAGTTCATTGCTAAGAGAAAAGTATGTGCTATTTTATTTTACCAAAAGGTGATATTTTTCAGTCATGTCATTTGTTTGATTTTGAGATACTATTTTCGGAATTTTTTTCTGTTATTATGTTTTGTGAAAGTTTCACATGCTTATCATGCATTATTTGTTTTTACATCACACAATAACTTCCTATTCATGGCTCCTTGATGATTCCGCAGCACACACAAAAATTTACATCTTCTCTGCCATCTACAAATCTCTGTACAATGTTAATAACCAAAATGTCTGGCACAATGAAGAGTAACCAAAAAAATAAGCAGTAAATACAAAATAAATTATAAAGGTTACTATAAAACCTAATTATCAATGTTAAAAATAAATAACTAGCAATAAATCAAAGAACAAGGACTATTTTCCACATTATGGTCCAAGAGGGACCTTTCTCAAGAAACACATAATTTAAAAAAAACACACAACCATAAAAATAAAATTGGGATGACTTGGACATTTTTTTTCTTCACTTGGAAATGTTTTGTGATAAGAAATACATTCAAAGTCATCCTAGTTTTAAATATTTTTATGGTTTTGTGTGTTTTTTTTTATCGTTATGTGTTTGTTGAGAAAAGTCCCTGTTGGACCATAATGTGGAAAATAGTCTTTGTTCTTTGGGTTATTGCTAGTTATTTATTTTTAATATTGATAGTTAGGTTTTTATAGTAACCTTTATACTTTATTTTGTATTTACTTCTGTACAATTTTTCAGCCAAGGCACTACCATCAAGTCCCAATTGATAGTTTTCAGGATCTTCCATGATTTCACCTAAACTCAGGTGTCTATCTTAGGGCAGTTTATACCAGTCTAATCCATCCTAAAGTAAGTAAATTAACTCCAATTTAATTTTATGCAATACTTTACAGCAAAAAAAAAACATTTTATAATAACAATTACACATATTTCAGTTATTTCATATATGATTATAATTGATTAGGTGACGATATTTTCTAACAACATTGTGTCTGACAACCACTAATATACTAATATACACAGCAGAGGTAGGCCTGTAAAACAACAAACTATTAATAAATCTTCACGTTTATGTAACATTTATTATGCATTTTCATGACAATATAATGTTTTTCTATGCTTGTGTGAAACTTGGTTGTCCTTGAATAGCAATAACCTGTAAAACTTATTTATATTACAACCAACATTTTTGTCTGTACATAAAAAATGATTTAACATCATCTAATGTTATTTTACCATGATAATCAGCAAAGACACAGACGAACAGGAGGTAAACATAAACATACAGGGAGAGAAACTACAACAAGTAAAACAGTATCAATATCTTGGACACATAGTCACAAATGATGGCAGATGTGAAACAGAAGTTAAAAGGAGAATAGGAATGGCTAAAAGGACCTTCAATGACATGAGGAAATTATTAATATCTAAACAAGTTACAAACAAGTTAAAAATGATAATTATAAAATGATACATCTATTCCATATTAATGTATGGCTCAGAAACATGGACACTAAATAAACAATTAGAAGACAAAACTGATGCCTTTGAAATGTTGGTATATAGAAGAATAGGGAGAACATCATGGAAAGAGAAGAAAACAAATAAAGAGGTGCTAAAGACACTTAATATGAAGAAAGAACTACTAAGAGAAATAAAGATCAGGCAAATAAAATACTTTGGACACATTAAAAGACATAACACCTTATTGAAGACCTTACTTGAGGGTAAAGTCAAAGGGAAGCGAGCAAGAGGTAGGCAGAGATACAAGTGGGAGAGTAACATTACACGATGGACAGGTTACAGTCTAGCAGAGTGCACCACCAAGACAAGAGACAGGAGATGTTGGAGATACGTTGCAGCCAACCTTCACTGCGGAGACGGCACTTGATGATGAATGTTATTTTAATATTTTGTAATGAAATAAGTATACCTAGTGATTGACTGTCAATAGAGCATGTAGTTAACTTAACAACCCCTTTATATTTTAGAGATTTCAAATAAATATGATCCCGCTGAAGACGGATATGTCGGGCCATTGGCGCAAATAAAACGGAGACACAATTCCATTCTCTGGACTATATCCTGCTAGAAATCTAGTAGGATCATGGTCCTGCTGCAAGGGAGATCCAGCGGGAGTTTGAAAATGAACGTTGAAGAAGAAATAAAAATGATGACTATCTCCTATAATATTATGTATAAATTGTAGGCCTAACTGAAAATATAATCAAACATTAATATAACTATAATTAATATATCATGTCACTTGATTGATGGAAGGTCCATAAATACACCCTATATAAGATATAGGGGGTGGGGTGGGTGACCATACACTTGTTGTTCTCCATGTTATGAGGACCATGTTATACTGATGAATCTATGTTTATGCAATCGCACTGTCATATATGTCACAAGTACAGAGCCGATGCATATTGTAAATGAAATGTCTTTTGAACTTCCCATTCTTACTAACCAGTTTGCAGTTCTAGTAGGAATATTTGTTCAAAGGATGAGGTTGATGTGACTAAATACATGACAACATCACCTCTACACATTGCAAGCACATTATCTTCACACATTGTAAGTGCATCAACATCTAGCAGTCAGACATTATTGTACAAACACAGAATAAGGATTTCATAAACATTTCATTTGCTACTAGAGACAGTTTAAATTCATTAAATCTAGCTTTTGAGAAAGTTCACAATTTAATTTCACACAGAAGACCAATCAATAGTGAATCGGTTACAAACACTGAATTAGTAATACAGGATGACAGTATACAGACAACGCAGCATATATTAGAACAACCACTGTGGATGATACTAAATGGTTAGGATTTTGCTGGTACAGTAGGTGAAGTTATGCACCTTGTGATTGTTGGCATAGAGAAAAGATCTTCTGGTATAAGAAAGAAGGTTGATGAATTAAAATGTATAATGAACACACAGTTACCGGTACTACAAATCTATCCAACTATAAAATCATATGTTAAAATGATGAAGCTTAAGTAACTGCAGTATTCTGAATTTTATTGTATCCTGCTATCTCTGTAATAATGTGTGTAGTCTACTTGCTTATGTAGTTTTCTGTGAAATATTACACATTTGAGATAATAAGATTGTACGTTTCAAAGCTTGTAGATTGTTGTAGGATACTACAATTATAAATCTCAAAAATGTGTTCCAAGATATGGATATATGTTTATAATGTTATTTAAATAAATACATATTCTGCGTTCACTCTCAAACTCCTGCAGATTAGTGAGATGTAGTCAGGAGAACAATGCATTGTGTCATGGTTTGCAGATCTGCTGCGATATCTGTGTATTTTGGCCTAACACATCAGACCAGCATGACTTCTGGGTCACATTTATACTTTTATCCTTTATGGGATGGAACAGCCAACTCCTACCCATAACTTCCTTAGTCCCCTCTTGCGACATACATGGAAGGTAAACTGTATTGCCATTTTTTGCTCTCCTTTCAGGCCATGGTAAGACACGGACGTAAACATATTATAATATATATACTGGTACATATTAAAAATAGTAATATGTCTTATTCAAGACAGTCTCAGTCAAGCAAGTTTTTGCTTGCAGTGATTATCTAGGCAATATGTTATGTTCAGTATATTGTCATTATGCTCTGAACTGTCCAAATGCACAGCTGCCTTCGGTGTTCTGTTCTGTTATAGTAATTAGTGCTTACATGCATATTTTTGTCTTTGCAATCTCAATCATTCATCTTAGTTCTAACAACTTAAATTACTTCAAGCACTGCCTCTGCTATTTCTGCAAAACTCTACAAATTTATAATGTGTTATTCAGTGTACACAATGAATTTAATCAACTTAAGTTAACCATAGAGCACTATTGTTTCAAAATACATGGTATCCTTCATTATGCAATATACATATAGACCAAAGATCACACAATTATCACTGTGAAATTCTCGAGTCTTTCGGAAAATTGCTTTATAAAATGTAGGACACACAAAATATATTAAAACACAAATTTTCTGTGGTTGTGACTTGATTACATAGCAGGCTTAGTCATGAGATATTGCTCAACTAGTTACATTTTGTTCTCCTTAATTATCATCTGCACAACAACAAAAAAGGCTATACAATATATATATATAAAGATATGTTTAATAACTTAGCAAATTTGCATCCTTTAACTAAGATGTAATTCTGACAGTCATTCAAATTCATGTACCGGTATTCTCTTATTACTATGAAATGTGAACTAGAAGATCAAAACTTAGTCACAACACAAGAACTGGTATGAAATTCCTTGGGTAACTTAAAATATGAATACTGTTATTAAACATATTGACACAAGTTTTGAGGTGAAATGGTGTCCTTGAAGTGTACAGGGTTTAAATCTTTGCCTGCCACTTTCTGATTTTTTTCAATAATTCCTCTAAGCTTGCGATTAATATCAAAATATAATTATTCATCAATGATTAAATTTTGCACACTCTCACTAAGCTACACAGGTTAAATCGATGTAACTGCTAATGTACACATTTTTAATGTGTTTACTGGTACACTACACCTGCTAAGTGTGTCACTGAAAGCACAACTGACTCATTTGTTATGAAACAATTTTATTATGTTAACAAATCAACCTAAACACTGAGATGATGCTGGCACTTTACAGACATTTATCACTATTTCTCTTTTTTCTAGTTGTACATTCAACTATTACATACATAATAGTAGACAGCAGACTTGAATTGCAATGGACTCTGACAAAACATCATCATCAGATGTCATTCTAACCCATGCAGGTGATCATCATCTTCAAGTGACATATTCTTTCCAGAACGTAGTCTTTCTTATGGATCTCTTGAATTCTCCACGGTCTTGAGAAAGTTGCCCTGCTTCTTCCAGTGACATGCGCAGGTATTCTTGAATGTCTTTTGTCCAACGGCGTCTTGGTCGGCCTTTGCCCCTGTTGCCTTCTATCATCCCCTCCATTAACACTCTCTCCATGCCGTCGTGTCTCTTAATATGACCGAAAAAAACTAGCTTTTTCTTTAATATAGTATTCAGAAGCCAGCCTTCCTGAACGTTAATTGTTCGTAACACCTCCTGGTTTGTTTTCTTCGCTGTCCATGGTATTCTCAAAACTCTTCTATAACACTTTAATTCAAATGATGTTATTCTCTTGGCCACTGTTTTATTTAGTGTCCATGCAGGTGATCACAGATCTGAAAACAAACAAATTGGAAGCATGTCCTATTCGGGATGTAGCCATCAATCCAGCATGTTTTGGCTTATATATTTCTAGGCAATATACATTCATTAGTTTGTCATTGTTTACTAATCAGTCCAGCTGCACAATTGAGCTTGGTACCTTGGCCATCACAGACATGCTCTGCGCAGTGCCACCACAGAGCCAGACTATTTGATTTCCACAACTCTCTATTTCCATCATCTTTTATCAGAATCATTGACTCTTTGCAATGTCGTGACATCAGACTATCTAATATTTTCTCACACTTTCATCCTCTATATCTCTTGCTTTGAATCTTGCTCATTACTCAATCCTAAGAGCTCAAATACGTTAACAGCAATGAGGGTGATGGCTGCTATTTTTGTGTGAAAAACAACTTCTAAAATAGCTTATAAAAACAAAAGGGCTAGTCCTATAAGTAGTTAAGTATGTTTTGGTTATCCTGACCCTTAGCCCAAAGAAGATTGATAGATAGATAAGATACAAAGTGAAGCTATGAGTATCATTCTTGGGTACCACAAATTTACAGAAATAGTATCAATGCATTTCTTGATAAATTATCCTACTATAATGTAATTATATAATTCCATGCTCATTTATACCAGCACATCAGTGCAGACAAGAACCATCCACTACATGGTGATATTAAAAAGATCAATGGAAACAACTTAAAAAAGGGGCAATACTGGCTTAGCAGGCCAGATGAGGTTATTAAACTGGTATGCACTTTATGGAATATAGAACCTGGTGAAGAGTGGGGAAAGTAAGCCTATCAAGTTTACAACTTCCACTGAAGTGGCCATCACACTTTTCAGGAAACAGAATAATATTCCAGTGCACATAAATTCAGAAGTCTAGACTCTGATCTGTGAGAATTTCTCAGATATTATTGTCTAGACTGATGGTTCGTGATTCAGCATAGGGGCAGTGTTTGGACATTCATCGCTCAATGCAAAGAGTATTAGGGAATAATGTGGTGCTTTCTGTACAACCACTGGAAGTATAACAATGGAGGTGATTTCAGTGACCAGGGCAATGATATGGCTGAAGTCTCAGAGCGCTACAGGTGTGTTTTCTTATTGATTCTATGAATATGTTTCAAAAGATTTAGTCTGGCTATTTACGCCATCAGTGGTTGGAATCACTGGTGAAGACTGTGCTGAAGAAAGTTTCTTTCATTTCTTTAACTGGACATGTGGTTGTTAGGGAAAATGAAAGAGCAGAAAGACTTGCCAGTATGGCCGCAGTAACTAGTGATAGTTCAATTGACCATGCTGATATTTTGAAGTCTTTGTGGTGGGTACAATTGCATTGTGGAATACCTGGAAATGAGAAAGTAGACCATCTGACTAAAGAGGATGCTGTTGATGATCAACCAAATGTGCCAATAGCATACCATCAGAAGAAACAGATTAAAGCAATTATACAGTCAATACCAACACAAGATGACTACTAATTTATGAGCATACCAGAACAAGTTGTAATTCTGTGCCTCAGAAAAAGACACAACCGAGTATGTAGCCACATTTATACAAATTTCAAGATTGACACCACAGCCATGTTTAAATGTAGACAGGCACCTCAGACAGCATAGCATATTCTTCAGTAATGTCTAGAATATGAAATGCTGAGGCAAATACACTAGCCCAGAGAAACAACAGTGGAAGAAAAAGTACACAGACATCTGTACAAGTTACAAAACACAGTCAATAGAAGAAACAAAACTTCAGATATAAGCACATTCCAAACAAATGAAATCAGAAGAAAACTTTCACAGATAAACTGAGAAAACTTATTGATTAAATTATAATACATTATAATTAAATGAGTGCATGGCTTGTGCAGTTAGATAGCCTGTCTCCAAACTGAAAGGTCCAGCGTTTGACTCCAGTTAGGAGTGTTTTTTGGGACAATCTATAAAATGTGTTACATTGATATATTGTAAGTCAAAATAGAATGGTGTGATAAAGCAAAGACTTCTAGATATAAACAGATATATCTGTATATGAAAAGTCAGAGGAGATCTGATGTTCAGGTATGGGCCATAGTACCATGGAGCCCTATTCTATTGTGTCTCTATCTCCTGTCTGTGGCTAGGTATTAACCTGATTTCTTATCTTAGTCTTCTACAACTGTTCATAGTGCAAAATTTCCTTATGGTGCGCACAGCGTTATTCTTGAACATATTGAAAAAATTGTGAGTAATTAGAACCTTCTGCACTTCACCAGGTCATGACATGGAATAATTATTAATTTTTAATTTTTTAAAAAGATGTTTTTAAATTAATATTATTCCTGTATTATTCAATGTTTTATTTTTATTATATATTTGTTCAGATGAAGAATTATAAACTGAAACATCAAACATTTTCGTTCTTTATCATTTTATTATAATTATTTTTATAATCTTGTTATTAGTAGTTGTCAGTATCTGTAACATATTTAATGTATTCACTGTAATTACTATTTGGAAACACAGTTAGTTATCAAGTAACTTATGATTTACATAAACAAGATGTGTAGTGTCCAGGTTGCTGAGACAGATTTCTATCAGAGCACATATATGCCATCTACTCATAAAAACAAATATGAAAATAGATTAATTCACTAGCAAATTAACCTCAAAACACTCTGGTCAAATCCCTATACACTTAGTCTCTTCAAACAAATGTTGAAGGGTATGCAAGCTTATGATTCTTGTAACTTGCTGGTCCTACTTACTATCCAACCCCACAATCGTCCTATCATATATGTATAAAAGCATAAACTCCCCAGTAGCCAAGTTCTATAAGCTCCCTACCTGAAAAGTTTCATAAATCTAAATATCTATCATAAACTCACAAAAAACACATTTTGTGTCTATTGTCTTTCCCCACATGAATGATAGTTGGTCATATCCACACTTGCTATTAAATGTAGGCGTGGAAACCTCAGTTGTTGTTTCAAGGCCAGATGTTTCACCTCGGTTGTAATGAGCTCATGTTTGTTCAAGGTTATCTTAATGTTTTCTATCCATTGTTTTCTTGGTCTACCTTTGGTTGTAATGAGCTCATGTTTGTTCAAGGTTATCTTAATGTTTTCTATCCATTGTTTTCTTGGTCTACCTTTGGTTGTAATGAGCTCATGTTTGTTCAAGGTTATCTTAATGTTTTCTATCCATTGTTTTCTTGGTCTACCTTTGGATCTATATACCGATATTCTTTTTTTATATGTTCTTATCAGCATTTGGTTTGGGTTCATTCTTACAAGGTGAACAAACTATATTACTTACTGTATTTTGATATACTCAATAAAGGATATTATACCTACTGTATTCCTAATTTCTTCATTTTTTATTTTGTCTAGTTTAGTAACCATTGCATCTTTTCTCACCTGACACTTCATTTCATATCTAATAGGAAATGAAAAAGCAGACAAACTGGCTAAGGAAGGTGCTGCCGAAGACCAACCAGATATACCAATCACCTACCATCAGAAAAAACAGATGATCAAGTCAATAAGAAAGCCACAAACACCAACACAAGATGACTATCACATTCTGAACAGATCAGAACAAGTTATAATTCTACGTCTCAGAACTGGACACAACCGACTCCGCAGTCACATGTATACAAAGTTCAAGATTGGCAACACGGCCATGTGTACATGTGGACAGGCAGCACAGAGTGCCAAACATATACTTCAAGAGTGTTCTGAGCATGAAACGCTGAGGCAGACATATTGGCCAGAGGAAACAACACTGGAATCAAAGCTCTATGGGACACTGTATGAACTACAAAAGACAGTGAGTTTTATTAAGGAGACAGAATTACAGATATAAACATGTTTCAAGTGAACGAAAGAAGAAGAAGAAAATATCTAATGATTTTTCCTCTGCTGCAAGACTGCGTTTGAGATACCAGGTTTGACATTGGTAGCAAGTGTTGGTATACAAATTGTAGATATTATGTCTTTTGATTTACATCTTTTTTCTTTGGGTGGAGAAGTAATGGTAAACATTGGTAGTCACTGTGTTTGCTTTCTGACATGACGTTTCTATTTATCTATCTAGTCTTCCATATTTGAAAGACTCCATTTCTTCCATTTCTGCTAGATATTTAAATGCATTGGCTTATTTAACTTTGGTGTTATCTATTGTTATATCCATTACTGTTGCAGATTTATTGTCATAATCTATGCTTTTTTTACATTCATTTTCATGTACTTCATACAAGCTGTTAGCAATGCATTAATGTGATTTTGCACATTTTCCTCTAGCATCGTGAAATGATTATCACAAGCACAAAACATGTCAAATTCAGTAAAAACAACAGACAGAATGAATGAACCTTGTGAAACAAGATCTGGAGTAAGACAAGGATGTGTGCATTTACTTCTAATTTTCCACATATACATGGACAGAATAATAAAAGAAGCTCAAATCAACAAATGAGGATTTTATATAACTTTTTATACCTGATCTAAAATCACCATCAATTGTCAATAAAATTCACATATCCAAAGACTTTTCTAAACTTTCCCCAAACTTACCATCAACTACATAACAAACTCAATGAAAGTGACACACAAATACTTCTCTGAACCCAAAACACATGTTCCATAGTAAATATTCTTAAACTAACAAAACATACTGGAAAATGTTTCTGAGCATAATACACAGTCCAAAGCTTAACAAAAAAAAAACAATGTTGTTCATAGGCTCAACGCAGGATAGTAAGGTCAATCACAACATTTCAGTTAAAAGCATAACACTCCAAATAAAATATCAAATGTGGTATACTTACACTCCTGACAACTTTCATAATGAAGCTATTACTAATGGGTATAAAATTATTCCCATAAAAGGATTGTCCCTTTTATGGTTGCAGGGGCAAGGGGGTGAACGATCTGTAGTATAAATGTGTACAACAGCTGGCATTTTTTTTCACAATTCAAAACTAATGAATATGACAGTCAAAGCTATGCCAGGTAGTAGTAATATGCGAGCCATACAGTTACGTAATGTAAGCTAAGTAATGAGACAGAAATTAATATATAAAACAAACAGTAATATGTGAGCTAAGAGCAAATAATGTGGTAGGTTTTCTGCTGCCATTGATGAGACCCACAGACGCAACTGCATGTGCATATGGGGAAACCTTGCAGACTTTAATATATAAGCCAAACAGAAAATAATATATAAGCCAGATATAAAGTAATACATAAGCCAGACAGAATATAATATATGAGCTGGAACTAAAGTACTAACTGATAATATCTACAATTTTTATACCTACACTCAGCTACCAATATAATATATGAGCTGGAACAAACGTACTAACTGATAATATCCACAATTTTTATACCTACACTCTGCTACCAATGTCAAACATGATTTAACAGCCTCACAGCAGAGGAACATCATTACATGTGAAATTAAGTGTCTGAAAAAAGCTGCAATGATTACTAAACTAGATAAAATAAGAAATGAAGAAATTAGGTAAAGAGTTGGTATATCATGTATTGAACATATTGAAAGACAGCAAGTAAAATTGTTCAGTCACTTTATGAGAAAGAACCCACACCAAATACCAGTAAGAGCCTGTAACAAAAGAATATCCGGGTGTAAAGCCATAGGTAGACCACAAAAAGGGTGAATAGAAAACATCAAGATAACCTTGAACAAATATGGACTAAATGCAACACAGTGACACATCTGGCCTTGGAATGACAGCTTAAGCTTCCACCCCTACGCTTAACAGCTAGTGTGAATACGATCAACCATCATTCACTGGAGATAGACAACAGACAATAGACAGAAGTACTGACTTTTGTCTTAGACAAGTCTCCCTTATTACCTTCCACCCCTACGCTTAACAGCTAGTGTGAATACGATCAACCATCATTCACTGGAGATAGACAACAGACAATAGACAGAAGTACTGACTTTTGTCTTAGACAAGTCTCCCTTATTACCTTAAGATCTCTTTCCCATGTTTTAAATAGGTACAGTCAATAGGCATAAATACTGATTGTTCTTATAACTCTGTGCACAAACGACTTTTTATTCAAATCAGTAGGAATATACTTGTGCAACATTTGGCTTTAAATTAATCTCACTATACACTGTGTGTATGTGTATGTATGTATATATATATATATATATATATATATATATATATATATATATATATATATATATATATTACTAAACTAGATAAAATAAGAAATGAAGATATATATATATATATATATATATATATATATATATATATATATACGGCCTTTTGCGCCATGCAAAATTCTTATTATTTAATAATAAGAAAAAGCAATATGTTGAATAATTCTCAGGAATGGTCACTTTTCAAGTGATTGTATCACAGCAACGGAGAAATTTTGGTTATGGCTTTCTATTTTTTCTTCCATATCTCTAAACATATTATTTCTGAATAATGAGTTTCGGCCATGTTTGCCCAGTTTTTTAATTCTATGCGGAAGCCTTTCATTGAGGATTTATAGATCTCTTCATACTTCAGCATTGATCTTTCATGGGCTTGATGGCCATCAGGTAGTTCTCCAAATAGTACTTGTTTTTGGATGTGACAGTTTTGCAACTGCGTACATGATCCAGCTAACGCAATCTATTTATTTATATTGAGTGTTTCCATGGAAGATGATAGCTGAGTGTGGTGCAACAATTCAATGTTGATGATTTTGTTGTGCCATTTAATATTTAAGCTCTTGCAGAGCCATCTTAGATGAAAGATGTTAAGTCTTGTCTAATGTTTGGTGTATATAGTTTGTTTCTGTTTCTCTCTTGATGACTATTTTACATATATACATATATATTACATCTATACATACATATATACATACAAACATAAATATATATATCACAACTTTATGCATCCTCATCCGGGAGGTGGTTCCTAACAGCGCAATATCTTCATAAATCCCCAATACTCTTTGTCTATAGTTGTTTTCGATATAACTCTACCTGCGTTATCATTATGGGCAAGGCACCTGCATACGTAGTCACAGTTTGAATAAACATATGACTCATTGTTACTGTCAACAGGTGCAGACATCAGTATGCATGACACTGAAACAGCACTCGAACTGATAAGCAATGTTATCTACATGCTTATTAATATATAGGATATATTAATAACAAGGGGTGGTTTGGTCTTTGTCATAATTTAACAGGAGAAAATCTGTTAATTATCTCTTCTCATTATATTGTAATTGGAAAAAGTGTGTATCTCTTTTCACTACATTTTATTTAAAATAAATCTGTTATTTATCTCTTCTATTTTAATAAAAATAAATCTGTTATTTATCTCTTATTACATTTTAATTAGAGTAAATCTATGTATTATCTCTTCTCTATCTATCTATTGTCATTTCCACTTGTGCCATCAAGTCAAGCATCGTTGTAGGGAATTCAGATTTTTTTCTTTGGCCATTTGAGTCACATTGGCAATGGTAAGCCAGTGTCTATTTAATGTTGCTTTGATTGTCTCTGCCCATCTAGTTCTTGGTCTTAACTCGCCTTGTGCCTTGTAGCAAAGTCTTCTGCTGATGTATACACGAAGGGCTGGTTGCGCAGGCTCAATTCTCATGATGTGACCAAACCATCTGGTTTGCTGCCTCGTGATGTAGTCTTGACTTAAGATAGTCTTTACTTCTTTGCTCATATCTTCATTTCTCTGGCGGTCTCTTCTTGTGACATTTATAGGTTTCCTCAAACATCATATTTCGCAAACTGTGAACTTATTTGCTAGTATTTTTGTCAAGGGCTATGTTTAACGCTGGTAACACAGTTGGTATAAAAATACTGTTTATCAATTGTCCCTTTGCAGCCATGCAGATTGATGGGTGTTTAAGTAATGGTGACAGCTGGTAAGTCACAGCATTGGCTTTTTGGCACCTTGTTTCAATCTCTCTGTTGAGTTTGCCATCCTCCGTAAATATGCTTCCTAGGTATTTAAACTCTAGGACTTGCTTTAGTTTTGTATCATTGATAGATACCTTTAACTGGCCTGGTGTTCTTCTTATCTTCATAGTATCTGCTTCAGATGTGTTTAATTTCATGTTGTATTGTTCGCAGTTGTTGTGTATGGAGCTAGTGTGTGCCGCTGTAATTCATTTTCAGATTCATATATTAAACATTGATCATCTACAAATAGCAGTTCGTTGAGTGAACTGTGATCTTCATTTGATGCTTCTGTAGGGGTGAATTTGTTTCTTGGGTCTGCTTCTTTAGTTATCTGGCCAATGTATGTTACAAACAGAAGTGATGATAGTATGCAGCCTTATCTAATGCCTGTTTTTATTTCAAATGGGTCTGTTGTGCCCTCAGTACCCGGTAGTTTTGATTACACTCTGGCAGTTTTTGTATAAAGCTCATATGTTGTCTAGTAATTGTCCATGTACTCCATAGTCCTCCAATATTAGCAATAGTTTTTCTCTCTTTCAAATGCCTTTTCTTGGTTGATGAAGGCAATGTTTAGTTATTTTTTTTGTTTTTCCATATGCGTACAATTATTGCTCTCTGCCAGTCATCTGGTACTTGTTTTTCTGATCATGCTGTTGTGAATATTCTCTTTAGCCAGCTTACGCCAATGTCCTTGCACACCAAGATGGCTTCAGTTGTTATGCCATCCACGCCAAGAGATTTGTTTCGCGGGCTGTTCTTAATATGTTCCTCTATTTCACTGTCAAGTATTTCTGGTTCTGGAACATGCGAATATCTTGGAGTGAAAGGATAGTTTCTTGTGTATGTTGATGGATTCATACAACTCTTTAACCTTTAGCACGCTCCCATGGAGTGCGTTCAACAACAGTTTATACTGTATAAGATAGCAGCTATCGAGCATACAAGTCCCACAAAAGCCCCATTTCTAGGTCCCTGTAAGCAATAAAAGAAGCCCCATTTTTTACATTTTGGTTACCAGATTATTTCAAATCTGGCACGTTATTCAATTTGACTTCCATTTTTATGCAAGTTTAGTGGCAACGTGGACCAAATGTTGACATATTCAAACTAGAGCATCGCCATGACGGTGAATCGGGTATTATAGACTTTTGTTTTATCATATTTTCAGTAAAATTATTATGGATTTTGATTTGGATGAGGAATTCTTGAGAATTAAGTAGTTTCAAACTTGAAAATAGGTTAGACCATGCTGGTTTGAATATTTTGAAGTTTAAACATCAACTATTTTGGAGCGATTCAGTTTTCAACTACATCCAGTTTTAGAGAATGATGTTACGATGCATCTATACGGTTTATTCATTTTCATCAGTGAAACTATGACAATTTGACCATAAATACTGTTGAATTATGTCTGTATCACACTGTTGCCACTCCATGAAATTTCTCAAATAAAAAAAGGTCTGAAATTTTTTAATTTTTTAGGGGGGTGAAAATATGTTTGTTTTTTGTGAAAAAACATCTTTATGGCTTTTTCACATGTCTTGTATCCCACACACACACAAACAAAACATACATCAGTACATGCCGAATGAAATTCTTTATTTATGAGTACAAATGTTATTTAAATATCTCAAACAACATAAAAGTTATCATGTTTTCAAAACAGTCACCCACTATTACGTTTCCAAAAAATAATCCAGATGTAGGAGAGAAATTATATAATTGTAAACAAAGTGTGCTAAATGTTAAAATACTCTAGCCACTGTTTTCCTGTCTTCTCCATTGAATATGGGGTACTGTTTCTGCTGTTTATGATTGCTGTAGTGTTATAACTCTCATCTCTTATTTTCATTGCGTTTATACTTTTCTCATTCTTCATATTTCATCTCTTCTCATTATATTTTAATTAGAATAAATCTGTTTATCACTTCTCATTGCAATTTAATTAAAATAAATTTGTTATATTATCTTCTCATTACATTTTAATTAAAATAAATATGTTACATTATCTCTTCTCATTACATTTTAATTACAACAAATGTTATATTATCCCTTCTCATTATATTTTAATTAGAGTAAATCTGTTTATAATCTCTTCTCATTTAAATTTTCAGGAAATATGTTTTATTTTAATTTCTTCTCAACTATATTTTAATTAGAGAAAATCTATTTAGCATCTGTTCTCATTATATTTTAATTCAAGAAAATCTGTTTATCTCTTCTCATTGGGACAAAATACATCTCTCAACTCTTTATCTCTGATAAGCTGCTGTAACCAGCTAAATAAGTAAATAAGCAAAATCAACCGGCCGGAATAATAAATCCTTCATTTTCATATTGAATTCTAGATATATTAAGACAGCACTGAAAATATGATTATGGAGATAAACGATTTATATTTTCAGAATATTCCATTTTAATTGGAGAAAACATATTTCTCCACTATTTTTTTTTTAGAAAATTTAATATTTGATTGGGATAAAATATCCACAACATACTAAAAGAAAAAATTTCCCATATAAGATGCATTGCTTCTTTTTTTGGCATACCATTTACATCATTCAGATGAAACATTAACATAAGATAAGAAGTGAGCTGATCTCCCCATCATGACCAGCCCATTATCATGGAGATGAGATCAGCACACCCCCAGTGGCCGAAAACAAAGTGCAAGTTCAGTTCACCCAATATTGAGCAAGACCACGGTCTGCCCTAGAAAACAATATCAAGTCCAAAGGGGACCCAAAATTTCTCAGTTGTGACAAGAGACTTTGGAACAGCTGCTATTACAATGAGTTTTTAAAAATCCTGTTCACCATAGCACATTGTTATAGTAGACGCAGTGTAACTAAGGAAAGGTTGAGTTCTACAAAAGCACCTAACAATATGATATGATACGGTCATAGAGAATTTTTCACATAATCAGAATCTATAGAACCATGATGCAAATAAGTATGCACCTATGGCTAGCAGAGATTGTACAAGCGGTACAATGTGCCTGCCTCCACTAACCCATAACATATCATCTATACATCTCCTAGATACCTAAATGGCCATCCAGCATGAGCAAAGTCCTATAACTTCTATAAAATGAAAATTTTTTAACCTATCAAGATCATATGTGGGTTAAAATATATTATAAACAATACAGCATATCCTATTTCATTGTATAGGGTTACATCAAACTAGACATGCCCTCCTCCCACTATGTTCATATAGTCAAAACACTTTGTATGGAAATCTATCACAACCTGGTAAACAGATTTTACAAACTGACATGGGCTGCCCAAAAGTAAAAATCTTCAGCTCTGGGCATAATAAGTAGATGAAGGGAAACTGTGGTGGATGGCACATTACTGAGAAGAGTCAGGGCTGACTTAATCAGGGCAGTCATTGATTTGCTACAAAATGAAAAATGGACTGGGAGTGATAATGTATATGTACATAGCATGACATAATTAGAAACTAAATGGGAAACTAGACAGAGAAATAGAATCAAGATGTCAGAAAGCAAACGGTTACATATCAACTTTCACCATTATTCCTGCACCTAAAGATCAATATGGACATAAAGAGACAGATAATATCTACAATTTTAATACCAACACTTTGTTACCAGTATCAAACATGGTCTTTAATAACCTTGCAGCAGAGAAAAATCATCACATGTGAGATTAAGTGATTACGAAATGCAGCTGTGGTCACCCAACTGGGCAGAGTAAGAAATGAGGATATCAGAAAAAGGGTAGGAATAATGCCTTGTATCAAATATATAGAATGTCAGCAGATAAAGTGGTTTGGTCACCTTATTAAAAAAGACCGAGAAAGAGATGGATCGATAACATCATGATGACTCTCCACAAACACGGACTCAGTATGACTCAGGCATCACATCTGGCCTTGAACAGAAACTTACAGCTCCGACACCTACGTTTAACGGCAAGTGTGGATGCTATCAATCAGCTTCCACCTGGGAATAGACAATAGAAAATATAGACATAGAATGACAAAAATTGGAGTCATCAGAGGGGAAAAGATTAAAAAGTTCCCTCTCAGAATTCTCTAAGATCATATAATCAAAATCTAACTGAGACTTTACATAATTAACATCTGACTGGGACTTTGAAATCTCTTGGATAACTTATTCAAAAGATACGGAAGCACCTATGAGAATAAAAGTTTACAGTTTTACTGTGATGCTGATTTCTTCTTCTTCCTCTGTATTCTTTCTCAATAGAAGTCATGCATATTTGCATGATGCAGTCCGGAGAACAGAATGTGTTGTGTCATGGTTTACAGCTTGGTTGTGATATCTGCGTGGT
This sequence comes from Meghimatium bilineatum, assembly GCA_034231615.1. Classification (NCBI taxonomy): domain Eukaryota; kingdom Metazoa; phylum Mollusca; class Gastropoda; order Stylommatophora; family Philomycidae; genus Meghimatium; species Meghimatium bilineatum. Next base: position 69,438,296 of record CM067299.1, on the reverse strand, counting down.
TCAGTCTGACACATCTGACTTTAGCACAGCTTCTGGGTCACTTTGACCTCTATATGATGGTATAGCCAACTCCGCACCCAATCTCCTTAGTCACCTCTTACTACATGCATGATAGGTAGCAGTATTGTTATTCTCTGCCTCCCTTTCTGGTTTTAAGAACATAGAGATGATGCCAGTTTCTAATAAAGAACACAAATATTAAGGAAAACTAAGTGTGCAAATAAAAGACTGAGGATTTGTATGAAAAAAAGACAAAAAGAGAGACAGCTGATATGATAGTTTCCTGTAGCAAAGACTGAGCCCAAAAGATGCAATTTTGAATACTGTACACACAAAACTGATCTATTTCACATACCAATTTAAAAAAGGGATCAAATTGACTTTATTGCACTTGGATTTCTATAGGTCTGCAATATACTCTCAACAGAACATCATCTAGACTGTTGAGAGAACATAATTCCATAGTTCAAAACACACAAGGACATTTTTTTAAAAAGTTTAAATTAATATTTTGAATATGCAGCATCATGACCAAAGAGCAATTGATGTCGTCACATCACAATAAAAGTTTGCCATACAGGCAAGTGTGAAAGAAATAACTCCTTAGACATGCTTAATCTGAGAATCTCTAAACATGATCGAAAGAGAATCATGTACTTTATTAACCTTTACAATGCCATTGTCAAATTCATGCACTAATGGTTTGGCCAATGGCAACAGCTGTTCACAAATGTAGACAACTGTTGCTATGCGTTCATTCTGTGACATGAAAATCACATGATAGCTAATGTTATGTAACCATAATTAGCGAATCAAAACAGTTAGAAGTAGTATTCTACTTCCAATACCGGTATAAATGCATGAAAAATTGTAAATATTGAGTAAATATTGTCTATCCAGATGGGAATCAATCGAGTTACAACATCAACATATATAATCGACATGAAATCATTATGGATTATGATTCTGATAGTAAGGAATTCTTGGGGAAACATTTGCTTTCAAAGTAGATATAGTAACATGCTGTTTTCGTTATGAAATGACATGGAACAAGAGTGGACTTATACTGTTAATCATGGAAATATAGAAAATCATGGAAAGATGGAAAAATTACTCCAATCAACTGTTAAAATTAAAGTAAAGAGAAGAGATTACAACAATACCTGTAAATATGAGGGTGAATTGAAAAGTTTTGCTTCAGAGCCATAACTTTGAGAACAGTGCTCCGAGACACATGACACCTATGTGAAAATAATCTCTAAGGAAGTGACACCGGGACATGTAATGTCATGCTCCAGGAATGGGACGCATGCGCCCAGTAGAAATAAAATGGTGACATGTATGGGAAAATGGTTGAAGCAACGTGCTGTGATTGAAATCCTGTTGGCAGAAGGTTGTGTGCCCATCAATATGCATCAAAGAATGACTGTGTGGATGTAAGAACTGTCAGGAGGTGGGCAAGAACTGTAAAAGATGTCAATCCAATGATGTCGAGCCTGCATGACCAGGCGCACAGCGGACGTCCGATCAGTAAACAGTCATCTGAAATTTTCAAAGTTCATTAAAACTTCCCCACCAGAGAAACACTAACCTGAAATAAAAACTCCTGGCATAGAAAACAAGTGCGCCAAATTGTACTCCCTCAGGGTTCTATATCACTATATCCAGTAACTTATAGAACTATCAGTCTACATATCCATACTACTCTACTGAAACATACTACCTATTACACTGCATGAGTGTGGTACTTGAGAGCTGGCAGGATAAAAATAATCTCATTCTTATTAACCAGCCAGCAGACTCACCAACCTTCTACTCGAGAGCATGGCACACCACCTCTACACCAGACCTGGCATTCTACTCACCAGGCCTGGAATGGAACATCACACGTGTCGTTGGAAAGCAGCTTGGGGGTAGTGACCACAGACCAGTATTTCTGGAAATTCACAATGAATATACCAAGGACAGCAGCACGCTCACTAGGTGGAACTATAAGAGGGCAGACTGGAAAATGTACCAGCATTTAACCAGTGTTCTAGCTAAGGACATGAACTTGGACAAAGACATCAATAGAGCAGTGAGTGAATTTAATAGATGTATACTACATGCTGCTAGTAAAACCATACCCAGGGGGGCACGCAAAAACTACAAACCCTACTGGAATGATGAACTGGAAAAGCTGCAAAATGAGATGGAAACATCTAGAAAGCAGGCCGAGAACAGACCTAGCCAAGAACATCACAACAAATATCAGCAAACAAAGGCTAAATTTCAAAGAGCCAAGTTACAAGCCAGACGGAGCAGCTGGAAAGAAAAAACAGAGTCGCTGAACCTAGAAAGAGATACTAGGAAATTATGGAAACTTGTAAAACAACTAAATGATGAAGGTACAGGGAGAAATACCAGGATCACACTTTATAAAGATAGAAACATTTTAACAGGTAAACATGCAGCTGATTACTTTGCAGATTCCTTTGCAGAAGACAATAACGTCAAAGTCAGCCCAGACAAACAACAGGAGGTTCGAGAGAACCAGCAAAACATTGGACAAGGTGAACCTATACCTGAAGTCATGGAGGCACCAATCACAATGAGAGAACTGGAGCATGCAATATCCAAATTGAAAATGAAAAAGTCCCCTGGAGCTGATGGAGTGTCCAATGAAATGATTAGAAACCTGGGAAGTGCAGCAAGAGCAAAGCTACTGCAGATCTTTAACACAAGCTGGTCCACAGGTAATGTACCACAGGCGTGGAGAGAAGCAATAATGATACCACTCCTCAAATCAGGAAAAGATGGCAACACAGTCTCCAACTACAGGCCCATCAGCCTCACAAGCTGTCTATGTAAAACAATGGAACGCATTATCAATCTTAGGATGCAGTGGTACCTTGAAAGTGAAAACCTTCTGGTATCACAGCAAGCAGGTTTCAGACAGTGCTACTCTACTGAAGATCAGGCAACCTACCTCTCCCAAGAGATTGAGGATGCCTTCCAAGAAAAGAAACTGGTACTAGCAGCATGGATAGACCTCAGGAAAGCATTTGATAAGGTCTGGAAAGAAGGGCTCCTAAAGAAATTGCGAAATTGCAGGGTTAGCTCAAGAATGTACAAATGGGTAAAAGCATACCTGCATAATAGAAGAGCCAGGGTACAATTAGATGGTCGCAAGAGCAAGAAAGTTCTACTGCGTCATGGAGTCCCCCAGGGAGGAGTCCTGTCACCCACACTTTTCTTGGTTTACATCAATGACCTAGTTGCTGAACTACCACACGGGATCAAAGTGGCAATGTATGCTGACGACCTGGTGATCTGGTGCACGGAAGAACATGCAACAGTGGCCACTAAACAAATACAAAGAGCTATCGATGCCCTAACCTTATGGGCTAATAGATGGTGCGTCAGCATTAACACAGATAAGTGCAGCACTACACTCTTTACCCTCTCACCAAAACAAAATGCTGGTCATATCAAGATAGATGGAGAGCTCTTGAAAGAAGACAAACAACCCACATACCTCGGAGTTACTTTTGATGATAAGCTGACATGGAAGCAGCACATAAACAAAGCAACAACAAAAGCCAGGAGGAAGCTAGCTATCCTGAGAAAACTAAGTGGAACCACATGGGGAGCCAGTGGAAATATACTCAGTAAAGTTTACCAGCAAGGCATAAGACCACACCTGGAATACGGTTCAGCTGCGTGGTGTCCTGCATCAAACACCACATTACAAGATCTAGATAAAGTGCAAAACCAGGCACTTAGAATAATGTTGGGAGCAATGAAATCAACACCCATAGCAGAGATGCAGAAAATGGGAAGAATGCAAACACTTGGCGAACGCAGAGACACAAAAGTACTAATTCAAGCAGAAAAGTTTCAGTGTATGCCAAGTCATCCAATGAAGGAAAGATTCCAAAATCTAGCAATGGGACGACTGAAAAGGAGCAGCTTTATCCATCAAGCTAATCGACTCCGTAGACAACTTACAGACCTACCTGAAGTTGGCAGCCCCTTAAGGTCTGTACCAGAGCAAACCCCGTGGAGTGAAAGCCATGGAATACCAATATACATTCAGACCCATGTGAAAGGAATACTAAGCGAGGATGAACAGAACAGTGTGCAGCGAATGACAATCACCCTCAGTTTCCTGGATGAGGAATATCCACAAGATATATGGGTCAGAGTGTACACAGATGGGTCAGCACAGAATGCTGTGAGGAATGGAGGTGCAGGTGTATATATAGAATATCCACACAAGCCTAGAGATACAATCAGAACACCGACAGGAAAATTCTGCAATAATTATGATGCAGAAATCCAGGCAATTAGTGTGGCAGCTAAAAAACTGCTGAACTCCAACTCTGACCTACAGTCTGTGGTATTCCTGACAGATGCAAGGTCAGTGCTTCAAGCTCTCCAGTCTGGAAAACTAACAGACTTAAAAAAAACTACTTAGCGAATTGTCTTACCAGTATAGGGTAACCATGCAGTGGATACCCTCTCACTGTGGAATACCAGGAAATGAAAAAGCAGACCAACTGGCTAAGGAAGGTGCTGCCGAAGACCAACCAGATATACCAATCACCTACCATCAGAAAAAACAGATGATAAAGTCAATAAGAAAGCCACAAACACCAACACAAGATGACTATCACAATATGAACAGATCAGAACAAGTTATAATTCTACGTCTCAGAACAGGACACAACCGACTCCGCAGTCACATGTATACAAAGTTCAAGATTGGCAACACGGCCATGTGTACATGTGGACAGGCAGCACAGAGTGCCAAACATATACTTCAAGAGTGTTCTGAGCATGAAACGCTGAGGCAGACATATTGGCCAGAGGAAACAACACTGGAATCAAAACTCTATGGGACACTGTATGAACTACAAAAGACAGTGAGTTTTATTAAGGAGACAGAATTACAGATATAGACATGTTTCAAGTGAACGAAAGAAGAAGAAGAAGAATCTACAATTTTAATACCAACACTTTGTTACCAGTATCAAACATGGTCTTTAATAACCTTGCAGCAGAGAAAAATCATCACATGTGAGATTAAGTGATTACGAAATGCAGCTGTGGTCACCCAACTGGGCAGAGTAAGAAATGAGGATATCAGAAAAAAGGTAGGAATAATGCCTTGTATCAAATATATAGAATGTCAGCAGATAAAGTGGTTTGGTCACCTTATTAAAAAAGACCGAGAAAGAGATGGATCGATAACATCATGATGACTCTCCACAAACACGGACTCAGTATGACTCAGGCATCACATCTGGCCTTGAACAGAAACTTACAGCTCCGACACCTACGTTTAACGGCAAGTGTGGATGCTATCAATCAGCTTCCACCTGGGAATAGACAATAGAAAATATAGACATAGAATGACAAAAATTGGAGTCATCAGAGGGGAAAAGATTAAAAAGTTCCCTCTCAGAATTCTCTAAGATCATATAATCAAAATCTAACTGAGACTTTACATAATTAACATCTGACTGGGACTTTGAAATCTCTTGGATAACTTATTCAAAAGATACGGAAGCACCTATGAGAATAAAAGTTTACAGTATTTACTGTGATGCTGATTGCTTCTTCTTCCTCTGTATTCATTCTCAATAGAAGTCATGCATATTTGCATGATGCAGTCCGGAGAACAGAATGTGTTGTGTCATGGTTTACAGCTTGGTTGTGATATCTGCGTGGTTCAGTCTGACACATCTGACTTCAGCACAGCTTCTGGGTCACTTTGACCTCTATATGATGGTATAGCCAACTCCGCACCCAATCTCCTTAGTCACCTCTTACTACATGCATGATAGGTAGCAGTATTGTTATTCTCTGCCTCCCTTTCTGGTTTTAAGAACATAGAGATGATGCCAGTTTCTAATAAAGAACACAAATATTAAGGAAAACTAAGTGTGCAAATAAAAGACTGAGGATTTGTATGAAAAAAAGACAAAAAGAGAGACAGCTGATATGATAGTTTCCTGTAGCAAAGACTGAGCCCAAAAGATGCAATTTTGAATACTGTACACACAAAACTGATCTATTTCACATACCAATTTAAAAAAGGGATCAAATTGACTTTATTGCACTTGGATTTCTATAGGTCTGCAATATACTCTCAACAGAACATCATCTAGACTGTTGAGAGAACATAATTCCATAGTTCAAAACACACAAGGACATTTTTTTAAAAAGTTTAAATTAATATTTTGAATATGCAGCATCATGACCAAAGAGCAATTGATGTCGTCACATCACAATAAAAGTTTGCCATACAGGCAAGTGTGAAAGAAATAACTCCTTAGACATGCTTAATCTGAGAATCTCTAAACATGATCGAAAGAGAATCATGTACTTTATTAACCTTTACAATGCCATTGTCAAATTCATGCACTAATGGTTTGGCCAATGGCAACAGCTGTTCACAAATGTAGACAACTGTTGCTATGTGTTCATTCTGTGACATGAAAATCACATGATAGCTAATGTTATGTAACCATAATTAGGGAATCAAAATAGTTAGAAGTAGTATTCTACTTCCAATACCGGTATAAGTGCATGAAAAGTTGTAAATATTGAGTAAATATTGTCTATCCAGATGGGAATCAATCGAGTTACAACATCAACATATATAATTGACATGAAATCATTATGGATTATGATTCTGATAGTAAGGAATTCTTGGGGAAACATTTGCTTTCAAAGTAGATATAGTAACATGCTGTTTTCGTTATGAAATGACATGGAACAAGAGTGGACTTATACTGTTAATCATGGAAATATAGAAAATCATGGAAAGATGGAAAAATTACTCCAATCAACTGTTAAAATTAAAGTAAAGAGAAGTGATTACAACAATACCTGTAAATATGAGGGTGAATTGAAAAGTTTTGCTTCAGAGCCATAACTTTGAGAACAGTGCTCCGAGACACATGACACCTATGTGAAAATAATCTCTAAGGAAGTGACACCGGGACATGTAATGTCATGCTCCAGGAATGGGACGCATGCGCCCAGTAGAAATAAAATGGTGACATGTATGGAAAAATGGTTGAAGCAACGTGCTGTGATTGAAATCCTGTTGGCAGAAGGTTGTGTGCCCATCAATATGCATCAAAGAATGACTGTGTGGATGTAAGAACTGTCAGGAGGTGGGCAAGAACTGTAAAAGATGTCAATCCAATGATGTCGAGCCTGCATGACAAGGCGCACAGCGGACGTCCGATCAGTAAACAGTCATCTGAAATTTTCAAAGTTCATTAAAACTTCCCCACCAGAGAAACACTAACCTGAAATAAAAACTCCTGGCATAGAAAACAAGTGTGCCAAATTGTACTCCCTCAGTGTTCTATATCACTATATCCAGTAACTTATAGAACTATCAGTCTACATATCCATACTACTCTACTGAAACATACTACCTATTACACTGCATGAGTGTGGTATAGACAGTCAGCTCTAACCAACTCTCAATGTTGATGTCCTCATTTACATTAGAAACTATTTACAGGAATATCCTTTTACATGCTGTGATCTACCATCAGATATCAGCCACATATGATAACAGCAACTAAAGCATACAAATAGCTTATTTATCAGCTGTCTCAATTTGTTCCCACACAGACACTTGCATACATAAATAACAGGTAGCAGCTGGCAAGCTTTGTAATTACAATTGCTAATAAATGGACACAAAATTGAAGAGTAGCCTGAAACTACAAACAAGTGGGCGTTAATAGGAAATGTGAAAATATTAATATATATTTAGAAGTCAGGCTATGTGATGGAGAGTTACATAGCATATCAAAGATGGTCAAGGTACCAGGTTTGAACGCTGCTGAGGCAATTGTGCATCCAGACAATTCTTATATCAATAGCAACCTACTGAATGTAAATATTATCCATAAAATCACTAAAGTAAAAAAAATGAAAGGTTTATAGCTATATTCTTAATGAGATATGCTACAAAATATTTGGAAATATTCTTGGTATATATAATCTTTCTGATCACAGTTTGTGTCAATAATTCCACCTATTGACTGTGTGAAAAGGGGTCTTTTAAAATATAAATATTAAACAGACTGTCAGAAAGTATTTGACCAGGTAGAGAGTGCCGCAGTAACAAAACTAAGAAGCAATAAAATCTATGATAATGTATTATTGCCATCATCATCAGATAGCATATCATGAACAGGATGTAGCAGTCATCACAGCCTTTCGAAACTTCTGTCTATCTTGAGCCAGTCTTCCTGCTTCTGTTATTGTCATGTTCATGTGGTCTTTGATGTCTTGTGTCCATCTTCTTCTTGGTCTGCCTCTTGTTTGTCACCCTGGCATCAACCCCTACATCAGGGCTATTCAACTATATTTCATCAGGGGTCAAAATTTAGAAAATGGTAAGCATCACGGACCAGATTTATAAAAAACACATTGAATTTTTTTATACATTTAGTTTTTTTATAACTTTATTTCACTGTTTTAGCAATGATCCGTGGGGCCACTTACTAGGCATCCGCGGGCCGGATTTGGCCCACAGGCCACCAATTGAATAGCCCTGCCCTATATTATGGTTTTCTCTAGGCAGTCATGGCATTTTGATATGCCCAAAATATTGTAGTTTTCTGGAAAGAACCATGTTGTTTAGCCAGTTTTCTTTTACATTCATTTCTCTCAGGATGGCTACATTGGTGATCTTTTTGGTCCATGGTATTCTGAAGATTTTTTTAATTATCACATATTATTCTCACTGACTACTAATATATTTATTAGTTAAACAATAATGTATTGTGACAATAATGTATTATCATATGTGTTATCATCTACTGTTTCCTTACTTTAAATGAGGAGATAGCACGAGATGTTCATCAAAACAAGATGAAAAATATTTAAAATTCATAGATTCAGCATTCACAGGGACAGAAGTAGTGGCAAATAGAAAGATAAAGACAGTAAAGTAAAGGTATGTTCCATGGCAGCAACCTGCCGTCAGGGATGCAGATAACTCTTCATGTACTAAGCCTTAAAACTATTATTAGGTGGGATGGCCAGTTCCCTTCCTTTTTTCTTTACCTCCCCTAACTCATGCGTCAGGTACTCATTTACAGCTGACTCGACTGGAGAGTGGTCGTGTCAAGCAAAAAATCACAACCCAGATGGGGTGCAAAGGTAACGCATTGCTCTAGGCGGACCCAGGGTTAGCAGATAACCAAGATCCCAAATGTACCTCCACGCGGTGCACCCTGGAAACAGAAATACAGCAGCTCGTGCTGATTCTGGCCAAATCATTTGGGGATCGTGTCCGAGAATGTGGAGGTAGCAGATGGAAAGAGATTTGACTGCACAAGAGACAGACAATATCTCCGACACCGCCAGCAGCACCACATATAGCGACACTGTCGACATACAGTGAAGCTAGTCAGTCCAGTCCGAACATTGGAGGGGCGGCCAATGTAAAATGCATGTAAAGGTAGATGCATGGCGAGAGACAAATATATTTCATACAGAGTACAATGAAACAATGAAAGGGCAGAACAGCGCTAGAGGGCAGTGCGAACTGCAAATAGAAAATGAAAAGTTCCTAGGAATGGGGAACTACAAGCTCCGTCAGCTCGAGACGAGCTTCTAGTTACCTGTGTTCCTTACAGGCAGAGACCCAGACCCATTCATTGGCGTTTGGTAAAGCAAGAAGACCTAATCCAACTCTAATGTCGAGCCTTCCTAAACTGGAAATATGCTCGCGAAGAGAAAGGGTTCCGTACTCGATGCGCTCAGGCACAAAAGGGACAACGATTTAGCCCTGGCCCAACTCTACAATCAGGTTTTCCTACACCGGAAATACACTTGAAGAGAGAAAGGGTTCAGTACCTGATGGGCTCAGGCGCTATTGGGACAAGGACGCTCAGCTCGAGAACGCCTTGCTCTCAAACGCGTGGTGTGAGACTCAAACTTGGACAAGGGGTACACGATGTTGGTGAATGACACCTCGGCTAAGAGGGCGAAAGAGCCAGGGTCCAACTCCTCTGTTGAGTTCTTCCCCTTAAGGAACCAGGCTCACGGATGAGAAACAGTTCAGTACCCAATGGGCACAGGCACAGCACGTCCAATTACACGAGGCAAGTTCATAGACAGTGGAACACCTCGTTCGAGTCAGACAAGAGAAAAAAATTGTCTGGGCGAAGAGTCTCCACTACGCGTGCCTGGAGACAGATATAGAGGCTGTCACAGGCTAAGGGTAGCCCACCCGAATTGTCAAGGCATGCCGAAATCGGATGTGCTAGGCCTACAAGGTGCATAACGGTGGCACAACGTAATCACGCTCCCGGCGCAAATCGCACGGATATCCGTGCTGGTTACAATGGAGCAAATGAAAAACAAACAAACAACCCAGATTTTTTTTGTCCGGACATGGTTTCGAACCTGGTATGCTGTAACCCAGTGATAGAATGCAAGCTCACTATCAACTAGGCTACAGCGCTCCCCAACAATAGTTCAAGACAGAATTTTAGGCAAATTAAATGAAGGGTTTAATTTGCTCTGAATACCATGAAAGTAAATAATACATCATATTTTTTTTTTAGAAAAGTCCTAAAATGTAGGTCTAGGCCAGTCTATTTTATCTGTGTGACATGTCCTTGACATAACATTTTCCTCACTGCCACTCTGTAAGACTCTCAGTTCTGTGCTAGATACCCATCCTCTTCTAGTGTCATGTTCAGAAGGTCTTCGATATCCGATTTCTGCTGAGCAATCTCCTGTGGTGCTAATAGTTGACTCGAGATGTCTAAATAAAAGTGCTAACATTTTCTATTTGTTCTTTGTCAACAACTATTGTTGGTGTGAGTTCATCTCTATTTATATGTATTACCTTTGCCATTTTGCATTTAGGAAAAGATTATGTGCCTCGCTATAATGTTTAACAAACATAACCATGTGTTTTAAACCAAAAGTAGGCCAGCTAATGTAAAACAACAGGTTTTTCTCCGGGGTTAGGATTAGGGTTAGAGATAGTGCCATTAAATATCCATGTCAATACATTTGTGTTGCTTTAACACTATATTTAGAATAAATATAATCAAGATATATTTAGAGTGAAGGAGATCTGGGGTAAAAACCAAATTTTAAGGCAGGTAGTAAGATAGAATTCAAGTTAAGTAGCAAGATGAAACTAGATTTTAAGGCAGGTAGTAAGATATAATTCAAGGTAAGTAGAAAGATTTAACCTGTAGCAGTTCAGCTAAAAATAGTGCATATTTTCTCGGACACCCTGCCATTTTTAATGACATAGTTTTTCTGCACGTGTTTGCTTTTTTTGGCGTAACGTTTTCATTTATTGAGTTATTTATTTCAAATACAGAGACAATAGAGATAAATGGATGCTGATATGATTTGGAGGTGTTATTTAATTGTGTGTGTCAGTATTATGTTGTGTACAACCAAAATCGAGAATGTGGACAAACACACACAAAGAACTTACAGCGTCATAGTCACACATAGACCTAGTTGTAGAAAACACAGCTCCTCAAATTCCTTGTCGTAAATGACTTCAATTACATCACTATTAAATATTATAAACATCTCTCTCAAGCACCATAAGTTGATCTACAGTAACTGAAACTCTAATGCTTTAAAATTCATCCTTTTCTGAATCATAATCCGTGAAGAAATAGCGGCAACGAAGTTAGGCCTACGCAGTTCAGTTTCCAAATGTGAAAGGTCAAATAAATTAACACAGCGTATTTATATCGCTGCGGAAAACTAAGGAACAATAACTCTAGCACACATTAATTTGAGAGCATGATGGGAAATAAACATGATTAAAAATGGCTACCTTCAATGTAGCCTTTTGGTCGAAACGTTGACTTGTATGTGTTATCTAGTGTTAGCAAAACTAAGTTACCTTTTTCCTGGATCTACCTGTTGAATTTTTGTTTTGCTCAGTAAGTACAATTTTTCAATGTAGACATTTGTCGATGTCGGATGCTTATCGCTAGATGGCATTTGTAGACTACAACTTAGTACAGGTTAAAATTGGATCTTAGAGTAAGATAGAATTCAAGATGATAAAAAATGTTTTTTATTTTTAAAAAAAGAATTCAAGAAGGGTAGAAATAAATAATTCAAGGAAAGTAGAAAAATGAAGAACAAATACAAGGATGGATAGCAAGATAGAATTAATGACAAGTCAAAAGATAAAATCATATTTCAAAGCAGATGGAAAGATAAGACAAAATCACAAACATATTTTTTTTACATACAGAATTTTAGATAATTAGAAACATAAAGACAAAACTCAAAACAAGGAGTAGAATAAAGACAGATTTCAAAGCAGATAGAACTTAAAATTCTTACCATGGTAACAACTGTGAAGGTGATCATCATCACTTATCAAAATGTCCAACTGTGGCATCAATGTGTGGTCCTGTACTGACTCTCTCAACCATGATCTCCCCAACTCAGCACTGCCAAGTGTCCGAGGCTGACTGTAGCGATTAAGCCTGTCTACCACCGTAGCCATGCTTGGACTAAGCCACTTAAGACCTTGAACAAACTGCCAGAAACTGCTATCTGACTCTGAGCTTGTCTAAAAACCAAGATTCCAGTACATTAAAGTTACACATATTGAATCAAGAATTTATAATTCATGCACTGCATTAAACTGCATACCAATAAGAAGAACACAAAGAATTAAACTTTAAAGCTCACAAAAAAGACTAATTTGATATCAAAAGGCCTTTATAAAAAAATGAAAGTAAAAAAACAGACAAACAACATAAACAATAAAAACTTAACGTATAAATAGCAAAAGGGAAACCTATGGAACCATTTGTCTTCCCTGGAAGAAGTGGTAATTCGTTCCATCTCATCTAATCGACGATAAAATTATTAAAATAGTTTTAACCTTTAGCATGCTGTCGGCTACTACAGTCTACAGATTCAATGTATTTTGTGCTGCTGTAGTCAACTTGAGTCGCCAGTTGCTATGTACCACTTACAACAGGGAAATCAAGATTGTAAACTAACATTATTCATCTAGGTAACAAAGCAATCGAAAGCAGACAATTTAACTTCCTTTCCAGATTGTGTTTGCAACGCAAGAGGTTGTGGTAGAGTTTTAGTGAATATTGTCTACAATCTTTCAAAATCATTTGAAATAACAGCATTTTTTTAGAAATATGGTCCTTTCCTAGGAGCTAGGCCTACATATTATCTGAAACAAAATATAAAGTGAAATGGAATATAATGAAAATTGGAGAATAAAATTGTGGTATTCCTGTTTACCTGGCATTAAAACTAAACAGCAACCCTTACCACAACGTTCTGAAGACTTACCACAGCGTAGTAGGTTACATCATAGTATGTTCCCCGTGTATATCTTTGCATCTGGGAACACTCCTTGCAATGGTAATAATCAATTTATCGATCGAAGCACAAATATGGCATCCATTGCATAACTAGGAATACTGCGATAGAGTGACGCAACAAATAACTAAAAATTTAGGATCTGTGCGGATTTCTTTAAAAGTGTGAAATGTAGGCCTTGCTCCTAGAAAAGAACCGAATATTTGTTATTTTGATGACAAAATATTTATTGGTTTTATAGTGACAGATATTGTTTCTCAGCTCCAGAGAGCTGAGGATTGGGACAGCAGTTCTTTGTTGTTTGTATCTGATGACAAAAAGTATTGTGGATGTAGTTGGTATTGCCCATTCAGGTTACAATCATTTCTGACTTCGCAACTTTTCTGAAGTTGTAGGACCATTAGACCTAGAAAATAACGATACATAGAATTCTAGAGGAAAGAGCAAAAATTCATAATTGTCATGAATATTTTCTGTGAACATCACAAGTGATGAAACATACTACAATTGTGTAAAAATGGATAAAGTTTGCAAGAAATGAAGTTTTATACATCACTGCTTCATTGATGGTGATGAGCTAGAGGTAGTTGATGACTTTACATATCTAGGATCCTCAGTTTAAACAATAAACTATCCCTGGATGAAGAAATAAGCATCAGGATTGGCAAGATCAACAATGAACAGATTAACAAAAATGGTCTGGAGAAACAAAAACATACCCCTAAAAACTAAACTCTTGGCTTACCAAGCTTGGGTTCCCAGCACCCTCCTCTACAGAGGTAAAACTTGGGCAACCTATATACACCAGGAGAGACAAACTGCTTTCACATGTTGTGCCTACATAGAATTCTTAGAGTTAGGTGGCAGGACAAAGTCACTAAAACTGATATATTGAATAGAGCAGGCATATCACAGATTTTTCTATGCTCAGGGCACAGACTCAGATCGCTGAGACACACTAGAATGATGGAAGATTGCAGAATACTAAAGAAAGGATCTACTTTATGGAGAATTATGGTCTTGGAAAAGACCTCAGGGTCGACCCTACTTTGGTTACAAAGTGATATGCATAATACATGCATTGAAACAGAATCATGCAAACAGAATGCAATGGATCATGTTACATAGAGGGAAAAGATCAAAAATGGTACAGAGACAAAGGAGAAAGTGATAGTAGAGAGCTTTTCTCCTTCTTCAGTGTTCATTCTCAAACTTCCACTGGATCTCTCTTGTAGCAGGAATATGGTCCTGCTAGATTTCTAGTAGGATGTAGTCCAGAGAATGGAAGTGTATTGTGCTGCCATTTTATTTGCACAAATGACCCAACACATACATCTTCAGCTGGAGTAGATAGTTCAAGGGCTGGATGACTAAAAAGACACTCAATAGCGCATGATGGTACAAGTGTGCCTGTGATTCCTTGTACATACTGTGGAAGACTCTTTGTGGCTCAGGTTGGCCTTGTGAGTCACATCCATCATCGCCATGGAACATAGATTATATTTATTATAGCGTAACAATAATACTATTATCTTGAAATATGAAAAGGTGTCTACTACTACTATATCACTGCTGTATTGAACATGTTTCACTAGTGTGGTTAGTGAAAGACAACCACTGGTCACCTGACCAGATTAGGCAAATCCTAGCTATTCCATTTAACTTCTTTTTCCTATAGTTTAGTGAACAAGACAGACGTTCTATACAGCAGGCATTGTAATATCAAAATACATGACATCTGTCCACATCAGCAAGCCTGTGCTGCGCAATGAAAGTGAATTAGGTTTCATAGACTTTTGTTTTATCGTATTTTCAGTAAAATCATTATGGATTGTGATTCTGATGATAAATTCTTGGGAAGTAGTTAGTTTTCACAGTAGAATATAGAGTATAGACCACATTGGTTTTTTATTTAGATGCCAAACATCAAAACGAAATATAAGGTGATTCAAAATACGACTAGGTCTAGCTTCAGAGAACAATTTACGGCAAATCTACATTGGATTATTAATTTTCCCCAGCAATATTATTATAATTTGGCAATGAAACAACATAAATACTGTAGAATTAGGTGTGTTTTACAGTGTTCACACTTCAGAATTTTGTTTTATAAAGTCAGTAATTTAAAAATAATTTTTTGTTGGTTGTAATTTGTTTTTCGTGAAAAAGCATCTTTACCACTTTCTCACACATCTGGTAACACACACATATAAACAAAACTTCCACCAATATATGCAGTATTCAATTCTTTATCTACAAGTACAAATATTATTTACATATCTCTAACAAAAAAAACATTATTGCATTTTCAAAACAGCCACCAACGATAATACAAATTTTCAAAAAATAATCTGGTGGCAAGAGAGAAATTGCATAATTTTACTTTACTTGCCTACGGGTAAATTAATTTATGTGTTACTTTCTTCTTTACTCATTACCATAGGAGTCAACTAGTATGGATTTTCCGTATTGATACGGGTTTCAGGCCTAAAAACCCAAAAAAAAACATTTAATTTTGTTTCTTTTTAAAGAGGTCATTTGGTGTTAATTTTCAGTAATTACTACTAATGCTGACATTTTTATCTCACACACACGTATTGAATATATTGATTTATAGGGGAGGAAGATTTTGTATTTGGGGGGAGGCGTTTGGGGTGTTAAATACGGACATTTTTATTGACATATCGAAATAAATTGTTAAAAATACAGTTGTACAGGAAAATAAGTTGACAGCTATACATTACAATTTATTTCACATGTGACTGTAGTATCTTATTCTATTGTAAATAGAAAGAGCATTTATCCCTGAATAATTTAGTAAAACATTATTTAGCAGTGGTGAATAACAGATGTATGATTAAAGTTTGTAACAGCTGGTTTTGTTCAAAAGCTTGCAATAGATAAAAGCTGAGCAAAAATATGGTTTTGACCTCCACACAGTAAAGGTTAATAGTTTGTGTTCTTTGTTCCTACCTACTGGCAAAAACAGAATAGGAATGAATAAAAGTAATTTCATTGACATAATGAAAATATTAACAACAAAACAAATAATATGGATAATGAATGAAAATCAAGAAGAAATAACTGATGAATATACAGAAGAACAGGGAGACTTCAAGGAAAGAGAATAAAAATTTTTTAAAGAGATTCAGAAAACATCGTGTATTTTGATTTGTGTTTGTTCTCAAACTCCCATCTCAAACTTTTGTAGCAGAATGTTCCTACTAGATTTCATACTAGGTTACACTCAAAATGGCAAATCACATTTTTCTATGAATGCAGCTCAATATTTATTACAACATGCTCTAGAAACTTAAGGATATCAATGTGTCTGTTAACATTTTAATCAAATGCTAAATTTGTGCCAGATGTGAAACAGAAGTTAAAAGGAGAATAGGAATGGCTAAAATTATTTTAAATGACATGAGGAAAATATTAACACCTAAAGAAATTACAAACAAGCTAAAAATGAGAATTATAAAATGCTACTTCTATTCTATATTAATGTATGTGTCAGAAACATAGACAATAAACAAACAATTAGAAGACAGAATTGATGCCTTTAAGATGTGGATATATAGAAGAATAGGGACAACATCAAAGAAAGAGAAGAAAACAAACAATGACGTTCTAACAACACTTAATATGAAGAAAGAATTATTAAAGGAAATAAAGATCAAGCAAATAAAATATTTTGGGCATATTAAAAGACCTGTTAAGGACTACTTGAGGATAAAGTCGAGGGGAGGCGAGCAAGAGGTAGACATAGATACAAATGGGAGAGTAACATCACAAGATGGACATATTGCAGTGTAGCAGAGTGCACCATCAAGATACGAGACAGGGATATTTGAGGTCTGTTGCAGCCAACCTTTGTTGCAGAGACTCTACTTGATTATGGTGAAATGTGTGCAGACATCACGTCTCTATCTTCATTCCAATGCTCAATGTCATTGTTGAGTAGGCAGAAAATTTCTCCACAATGTTCCTGCCATTCTTGCAGGCAGAAAACACAATCAGCACCTGTTCATTGATTAAGCTATCTGTGTATATGGTTGTGTCTTGTGGTTTTGTGTGCCACTTCATAAGTTTTGATATAACCCCCTCTGCCCTGATATCAGTCAATTCACTGCACCAGTAGCATTTGCATCAGGGATCGTCTCTCTTTGAACCAATTTCCTCTTCTTGTTTGGTAGTGTTTTTGGCAAATATTATGAAAAACCTTCTTAAATTTCAATAAATGGGAGATTGGAGTAAAACTATGTACCATAAACAAATATAAGCCAAATTAAGACATAAAAGTGTATTGAATTTTAAGTTAATAAATACATGGAATCAATATATCAACCAAAAGTTCTTCATAAAAATAGGGACAACCACAGAATGGAAAAAAAAAATAGCTAAGAGACCACATATAATTCAGTACTAGAAACTGACAGATACAGGAAATACAAAGTGGCCAATGAGAATACATTGGAAACATGTTTCAGTTACATGTCAAGACAATGTAGTAAATAGACAAATGTTAGATTAAAAATAAAAATAAGAAGAATAATAGTGTTAGAATCCTCCAGAGTGAATGTCAATTGATGATACAAACATCAAACTGCACTATCAATAAAATGGAGATAGATACAGTAATGATATAAACAAAAAACAAAAACAAAGAATCAGGTTCTAATTCCTAAGTAATCAATGCCAATTGTACTCATATTACTGTTTCAGTGATAACATGACAGTCTGCTTGAAGCCTTCATAAAATGTTCATAATAGGTTTTGAAGTGTTGACCCAGTGAGAAAGAGAAGAGAAACAACAATTACCAAATATCTATTTTTTTAATTCATTTTTCACATTCGAAACAATATTTACCTTTGATTTTTTTATTCCATGACACAATATGTCCTCTGTATCAAGGCAAACTCGCTTCAGACCTCCATAAGTACCCCACACTCCTTTAGCAGTATGTGCTGCCAACAGGCCTTCTGTAGTTCTCTTAAGCTTGACAAGAAGGTCATGACAAAATCTGTACAAACAAAAACTATTTCACACACTTTATTGAAAACCTCTTGTCAATAAATAAAGATGCTATAGACTATTCTTCTATATTGAGGGAGAATTTGTCATATTACCATTGAATAGGTAGTGCTATATTATATATTAAAAATTATCTAATTAGTAAAGATTGATAATAAATATATCAAGGATCACCTGAATGATAATAAACATATCAAGGACCACCTGAATGATAAGTATATCAAGGACCACCTGAAAATAACACTCACAGAAGCAAGAAGAAGAGCTCAAGATTGGCAGGAGTTTCTAATGGTTGTGATGACTGCTACAACCTGTCCAGGATATGCTACCTGATGATTGTTGTTGTTTGTTTGAGAACCCCAAGAATTGCGAGCGATTAGCTCTTACTTCCTATGTGCAATTGGGAGGTTTATGAGCTTTCTTTCATACCCAAGAGGTTTCACCTTTCATCTTGGTGCAATGCCTATTTGGAGTAGCTTCAACGCAGGGGGGTACATAAGACGAGACTAGGCAAGCTGATACTTTGCTTGAGTCACCCATTGTTTGTCTATCCTCTGACGAGGTGCTTCGCAGCCACCGAGTTATTCCTCGTGTTGGAAGACCATTCCATTACCACCCTTTGTGTCTCTAGGTCTCAGACCTAATTTCTTCTGTATGAGCCATGTTGGGTAACGGCGACAGTCGAATTAGACTACGGTTGATACATCTTTCTAGACGAGATGCTGCTTTGTTAAACACGCCAGGGATCTGGGGTTTGACCTGTAAATTTCTCAAGCACTCGCTTCATCCGCCTGAGACAGCCTTCCAATCCATCATCACGCGCAGTCTGTGTATTTTGACTCTTCGCCATTGTGTATATTACCCAAAGAGGTAAGTAATATACAAATCTCGGGCGAGGGGCTTCGCAGTGGGCCCTTGGGTAATGAAATCAATTCTCTCTGTATGAGCCGTGTTGGGGAACGGCTGACAGTTAAGTTCGGCTGATTGCAGTGCCGTTAGAGACTTGCCCCCCCCCCTCTAAGTTGCCCCCAGTGTCCAGATTCCGAGTCTCAACACTGCTTCAGTCAGACATTTGAACAATGCGCTCCCCGACATTTGTTTAGCGCTTGCCCTGTGTGCAATGGGGAGCTGTATTCAAAGCTTTCTTCCATACCCAGGAGTGCATGTTCAATTTGGCGTATCCAATACCTGAGTCATAACTCCTACAGTGAATGGGGTCAATTGTGATGGGACATGTTGGCTTTTGTGTGTTCTCAAGCATGAACAGCATTTATGCTAGTCTATCTCGTGCTGGACCATTGTAGTTTTGTCGCCAGTGTATCGACTATGCTACCCTCTAACGTGTGTTACCTTTTCCAGATGGTGTGTACTCTTATATTACCATTAGGGACATTAACATTGGTCGCCCCTCCAATGTTTCTGCATTTTAAGCCCCCCCCCCCCTTTCAAGTAGGAAAGCACAGATTTGACATTGGTAGCACCTCCAATGTTTCTACTTTTTAAGCCACCCAAGTCGGAAAGCACAGATGCCTTAAATATGTTGGATGTACTGTTGTAGAGGTTTTGGAGATATTTCCTGTCTCTCTGCAGGCAATTCTCATTCCATCTACAGCATCCACATCCATGAGCCTAAAAGTGTTAGCCAGGAATACCGCTGTTTTTCTGTTTCCAGGGTGCATCATGAGGAGGTACTTTTAGGATCTTGGTTATCTATATTATTGAGGATAGTCACATCCTGTCAGGAGTGTAGCATTTGCTTATGAGCGGCTATTTCATTACTCTTCTGAAAAATTTGTTGATCCATCTACAGTGATGGTACATCTGGCATTTCCTACCATGTAGGAGTCTGCCACAAAATGAGGAAGATGCAATAACTGCTGGCCTGCATCTCTTTGTCATCCATAAGGACCATTTGATAGAAGACAAAAGTAAGAAATTGAGACAAGACATGCACGAGTGAGGGGCAACAGAACATATAACAACTAGGCCTATAAAAATTAATGTTTAATAAATTAATTTCCTATAGAAGAAACACTAGAGGCATTCCATTTACAAGAAGTAGTCTACTTAATCAAGTTAATAATTTATGATGTGACATTGGCATAGTGGTGTACCGGATTGTTGTGTGTGTTTGTAAACTGTGACTGTGTCTGGTAAGCTACAGGTACGATCCGTTGCACTTAGACTAATAGTAGGTACTTGGACACAATTTTCAAAATAGTGCTACATAATTACAAATAATATAGTTAGATAGCCCTTTAAAATTGCAATTCAAAGATACCTCAATCAAGTTTGTACATCAACCCTGAAAAACGTTATGAATGTGTGCACAAAGACAATATGCATCTATTGATTACATTTCTCTAATTTTAACATGTAGCACTCTGTGGTCCGAATTATCCACAAACATTTTACCGTTCCTTGTAAGCTGACGGCAAGTATATTTGGTGCCATAGGCCGCCGTTACTAAGTACACTTCAATCAATTAAAGAAACCCCAATTTTTAATATTTTTTACCAGATTTTATAAATCTGACATTTTATTCAATTGACTATCTTTTCCTGCAGTTTTAGTGGTAACCATGTGCCATATGTCATTTAAATATTGATATTTTCGCAATATATTGATAATTTTTTTTAAACGCAGTGCCATAAGAGTGAATTTGGTTTTATAGACTTTTGTTTTATCGAATTTTCATTAAAATCATTATGGATTTTTATTCAGATGATTATTTATAGAGAGATAAGTTATTTCCACACTCAAAAATCAGTTACAACACACTGCTTTATCTTCTTCTTTCGTTCACTTGAAACAAATCTATATCTGTAATTCTGTCTCCTTAATAAAACTCACTGTCATTTGTAGTTCATACAGTGTCCCATAGAGCTTTGATTCCAGTGTTGTTTCCTCTGACCAATATGTCTGTCTCAGCGTTTCATGCTCAGAACACTCTTGAAGTATATGTTTGGCACTCTGTGCTGCCTGTCCACATGTACACATGGCTGTGTTGCCAATCTTGAACTTTGTATACATGTGACTGCGGAGTCGGTACTGCTTTATCTAATTTGATATTAAAATATCAACTAAGTTCGAACGATACATTTACGGAGAAGATCTAGACTTATAGAAGGATTTTATGACATAACTGTAGTTTAATCCTTTTAATCCATGAAATTATCACAACTTGACTATAAATGTCACCCGATTTGGTCTAGGTTATACTGTTGCCACTCCCGGACATTTGCAAAATGTCGGAAACTTCATATTATTATATTATCGTTTTTCATCAAAATTTGGGTTTTTTTTTGTGGAAGAACGTCTTTGAGACTGTCTTACAAGTCTCATATCACACACAAATAAAACTTACACCAATATATGCAGAATCCAATTCTTTATTTAAATGTGCAACAATTATTTAAATATCTCTAACAACAAAAAAAGTTATCCCATTTTCAAAACAGCCACCAACTGTTACGCAACATTTCCAAAAAATAATCTGGCTGCAGGAGAGAAATTACGTAACATCTAAACTAGCATGCTAAAGGTTAATATGCATGAAAAATTAATTAATATTCAAAATAGCAGTTAATTAGCATAATTAAAATGAAAATGAGCTATAACTATAAACTATAATATTGTGTGTGTTCACAAAGGCAAGACGCACCTGTTTATTACATTATATTAATTTTCAAATGAAATTAGGATTTATAAAATTCAAAATGGCAGCAAATTTGTATAAGTAACATTACATTGGGTAGTCTAATTATAATTTTTTTTGTTATTTACGATATAATGTTCTACAATATATACATTTTTGTGTTTAGGAAAACTTGATGAATCTAGGGTTAGGATCAGTTATAAATGGAAAAACAAAATTAGTTTTAAAAATAATTATTATAAGTGTGGTAGATGTCGTTTGTGTCAGGAGATGTGATGTCACAGCATCCATTAATTTCAACAATTGGTGAAAGTAAAGAATAGTTCTCTGCTGTGATATAAATAGCAAGTTGTTTACATTTTTAACTAGCTGACATCATAGATCTCCCTAACACATCAATTATCCGTAGGGTTGAGAAACTGTAACAATGTGAATAAAACCGGACACTTACTTTAGTCAGCATTCTCTGCAGGATACACTTTTTTAATTACAGAAACGAACTCCATGAATATTCCCGCTATTCTATATAATAATAATCTACCCTAATTCTAAGTACTAAACACTTATTCTACTCCTTAACACTAACTCTAATGCAAGCGTTTTCAATTAATAATATATCATTCGACTTCACACGCTTTCTTCTCCATATATGAATTTATAACGAAAGTAAGATCACACGTAACAACACGGATGCCATAATTGTTCAAATCCGTCTGCTAATGTATACCACTCCACATGTCCCTTAAATTATATCTTCCCGCTATTGTATATAATAATAATTTACTTTAATTCTAACAAGAGGTTAGAATTAAGAGTAGAAACTGATCCTAATCCTTAACCCATAACCCTAGGCTGAATACTAACTCTAATGTAATCATTTTAAATAAATATTAATTTTAAATACTACTTATATTCGAAACTAAATCATACAACAATACTAGCACTCTGCAAGGCAATCACAACACAAAGGTTAGAAAAAACCTTGAAGCTAGAGCAAAGGTAACAGCGGAGAACTATTCTTTACTTCAGCCAAACAATTTCATTGGCGTTACCCCCATCGAGGCCAGCACCGTGCAGTGGTGATGGGGCTTATTTCAGCCATCAGGGGCTGGAAACTAAGACTGGTCGGGCAGTCCCACTCGAGCAGGACCATAGTCCTGCTCAAGTAAGCAGAGTGCTGAAGACGGAGGCATCCAGCCAAAAGGCGCACAGATAATCAGGATGCCACGCACAAAAAACAATGGAAACATGTCTGTATTTATAAATAGTTATGGTGCCTGCCCTGTGGCGAACGTTCAGGCAGGGACGGTGCCTGGCCCTATACCTCGAAAGGGTGCAACCTCAGTTACTGGAAGTCCTTCTCAATTGCCCTAAGGAGCCAGGAGGCAAGGGAATAGAGCTACTGGCCAAACAAACGACCAATAAAAATAATGCACTGGAATGCTGAGGGTGTCAACAGTAAAAGAGATGGATACAGCAAAAAATTGGAGCTTGAAAATTTCCTCAGTGAAGAACAAGTTAATATATGCTGTATCCAAGAAACACACCTCAGCAGCGACATAGCGTTCAAATTCAGAGGCTACCAGTGCTACCGGTCTGACAGAAAGGACAGGCGAAAGGGTGGAATTCTGACACTTGTTAAAAACAATATCAGTGCATGTCAGCTGGAAGTATATATATGGAAGGGGCAGAATACCAGATGCTCCACCTAAAAACAGACAGTGCAGAATTCCATCTCCTGAACTACTACTGCCCAAATGATAAACCATTGGCACTAAACACAATTCCAGACAAAGAGAGACTTACGGTGTGTGGTGACTTCAACAGCCACTCTCAGAGCTGGGGCTACGATCATATCGACAAGAGAGGTGAAGAACTTAAGAGCTGGCAGGATGAAAATAATCTCATCCTTATTAACAGCCAGCAGACTTACCAACCTTCTACTCAAGAGCATGGCACACCACCTCTACACCAGACCTGGCATTCCACTCACCAGGCTTGGAATGGATCATCACACGTGTCGTTGGAAAGCAGCTTGGAGGTAGTGACCACAGACCAGTATTTCTGGAAATCCACAATGAATTTACCAAGGACAGCAGCACGCTCACTAGGTGGAACTATAAAAGGGCAGACTGGAAAATGTACCAGCATTTAACCAGTGTTCTAGCTAAAGACATGAACTTGGACAAAGACATCAATAGAGCAGTGAGTGAATTTCATAGATGTATACTACATGCTGCTAGTAAAACCATACCCAGAGGGGAACGCAAAACTACAAACCCTACTGGAATGATGAACTGGAAAAGCTGCAAAATGAGATGGAAACATCTAGACAGCAGGCAGAGAACAGACATAGCCAAGAACATCACAACAAATATCAGCAAACAGAGGCTAATTTTCAAAGAGCCAAGTTACAAGCCAGATGGAGCAGCTGGAAAGAAAAAACAGAGTCGCTGAACCTAGAAAGAGATACTAGGAAATTATGGAAACTTGTAAAACAACTAAATGATAAAGGTACAGGGAGAAATACCAGGATCACACTTTATAAAGATAGAAACATTTTAACAGGTAAACATGCAGCTGATTACTTTGCAGATTCCTTTGCAGAAGACAATAACGTCAAAGTCAGCCCAGACAAACAACAGGAGGTTCGAGAGAACCAGCAAAACATTGGACAAGGCGAACCTATACCTGAAGCCATGGAGGCATCAATCACAATGAGAGAACTGGAGCATGCAATATCCAAATTGAAAATGAAAAAGTCCCCTGGAGCTGATGGAGTGTCCAATGAAATGATTAGAAACCTGGGAATTGCAGCAAGAGCAGAGCTGCTGCAGATCTTTAACACAAGCTGGTCCACAGGTAATGTATCACAGGTGTGGAGAGAAGCAATAATGATACCACTCCTCAAATCAGGAAAAGATGGCAACACAGTCTCCAACTACAGACCTATCAGCCACACAAGCTGCCTATGCAAAACAATGGAACACATTATCAATCTTAGGATGCAGTGGTACCTTGAAAGTGAAAAATTGGTATCACAGCAAGCAGGTTTCAGACAGTGCTACTCTACTGAAGATCAGGCAACCTACCTCTCCCAAAAGATTGAGGATGCCTTCCAAGAAAAGAAACTGGTACTAGCAGCATGGATAGACCTCAGGAAAGCATTTGATACGGTCTGGAAAGAAGGGCTCCTAAAGAAATTGCGAAATTGCAGGGTTAGCTCAAGAATGTATAAATGGGTAAAAGCATACCTGCATAATAGAAGAGCCATGGTACAATTAGATGGTCGCAAGAGCAAGAAAGTTCTACTGTGTCATGGAGTCCCCCACGGAGGAGTCCTGTCACCCACCCTTTTCTTGGTTTACATCAATGACCTAGTTGCTGAACTACCACACGGGATCAAAGTAGCAATGTATGCTGACGACCTGGTGATCTGGTGCACGGAAGAATATGCAACAGTGGCCACTAAACAAATACAAAGAGCTATTGATTCCCTAACCTTATGGGCAAATAGATGTGTGTCAGCATTAACACAGATAAGTGCAGCACTACACTCTTTACCCTCTCACCAAAACAAAAAGCCAGTCATATCAAGATAGATGGAGAGCTCTTGAAAGAAGACAAACAACCCACATACCTCGGAGTTACTTTTGATGATAAGCTGACATGGAAGCAGCACATAAACAAAGCAACAACAAAAGCCAGGAGGAAGTTAGCTATCCTGAGAAAACTAAGTGGAACCACATGGGGAGCCAGTGGAAATATACTCAGTAAAGTTTACCAGCAAGGCATAAGACCACACCAGGAATATGGTTCAGCTGCGTGGTGTCCTGCATCAAACACCACATTACAAGATCTAGATAAAGTGCAAAACCAGGCACTTAGAATAATGTTGGGAGCAATGAAATCAACACCCATAGCAGAGATGCAGAAAATGGGAAGAATGCAAACACTTGGCGAACACAGAGACACAAAAGTACTAATTCAAGCAGAAAAGTTTCAGTGTATGCCAAGTCATCCAATGAAGGAAAGATTCCAAAATCTAGCAATGGGGCGACTGAAAAGAAGCAGTTTTATCCATCAAGCTAAACGACTCTGTAGACAACTTACAAACCTACCTGAAGTTGACAGCCACTTAAGGTCTGTACCAGAACAAACCCCGTGGAGTGAAAGCCATGGAATGCCAATATACATTCAGACCCATGTGAAAGGAATACTAAGCGAGGACGAACAGAACAGTGTGCAGCGAAGGACAGTCACCCTCAGTTTCCTGAATGAGGAATATCCACAAGATATATGGGTCAGAGTATACACAGATGGGTCAGCACAGAATGCTGTGAGGAATGGAGGTGCAGGTGTATATATAGAATATCCACACAAGCCTAGAGATACAATCAAAACACTGACAGGAAAATTCTGCAATAATTATGATGCAGAAATCTAGGCAATTAGTTTGGCAGTTAAAAAACTGCTGAACTCCAACTGTGGCCTACAGCCTGTGGTATTCCTGACAGATGCAAGGTCAGTGCTTCAAGCTCTCCAGTCTGGAAAACTAACATACTTGAAAAAACTACTTAGCGAATTGTCGTACCAGTATAGGGTAACCATGCAGTGGATACTGTGGAATACCAGGAAATGAAAAAGCAGACCAACTGGCTAAGGAAGGTGCTGCCGCAGACCAACCAGATATACCAATCACCTACCATCAGAAAAAAACAGATGATCAAGTCAATAAGAAAGCCACAAACACCAACACAAGATGACTATCACATTATGAACAGATCAGAGCAAGTTATAATTCTACGTCTCAGAACAGGACACAACCGACTCCGCAGTCACATGTATACAAAGTTCAAGATTGGCAATACGGCCATGTGTACATGTGGACAGGCAGCACAGAGTGCCAAACATATACTTCAAGGGTGTTCTGAGCATGAAACGCTGAGGCAGACATATTGGCCAGAAGAAACAACACTGGAATCAAAGCTCTATGGGACACTGTATGAACTACAAAAGACAGTGAGTTTTATTAAGGAGACAGAATTACAGATATAGACATGTTTCAAGTGAACGAAAGAAGAATTGGTGTTACACGGAAATCCATGACGTCTGCTACTTAAAAATGTAAATATTGTGTGCTAAAATAGCACAACTGCACAGTGAAGACAAACCATAGGTTTACCTGCCTATATTATTACTGTTTATTAAATAATAATTCTGTGGGTTGGGACCAAACTGGAAGCTGTTATTATGAGATTCCACTGTAGTAAAATAAATTGATATAGTTACTTCAACTTGCATGCTTACTGTACGAAAATTTAATTTGAATATGCCTCTAAGCATCTAATTATTGTAGACCTGGGCTATTATATAAGCACAACGTAAGTGTAGATTAATGTTAGTGTATGGTATGGGCCTATAGATCTACAACTTTACCCAACTTTTATTTAACTTTGTTAAATAATTTGTAAACTCGATCGACTAGTCCAAAAAATTGAACGGACAACAACATTCATCGTATTATTGCATTAAATATTTAATGAAGGTTGAACAGTCACGAATGTTTGTCAATAAATGCTTGTCATGTGTATAAATAGCGTCTATTTCAACATCAATATTTCGTAAAACATGATACAAATTTTATTATAGAACTATGCCACACCTCTTGTTATCATCATCTTCCAGTTCCGCCATGTCTATTGTTGATATTGTGACAAACAGTTTTCAGACAGTAGCAATATTTTCGTATCAGGCCTATGTTTGCGATTACAATTGTAATATATCCATGGAAAAATAATTACTATTTTCTATCTGACATGAACTTTATACATTGTATTGTTATAAATTTGCAATGTATATTTTCCATTATCATATCAAAAGTACATACCTATGATAATACCGTGCATCATAACACATACCGTCTCCGCAACGAAGATTGGCTGCAACTGACCAACAGCATCCCCTGTCTCTTATTTTGGTGTTGCACTCTGCTAGATTGTAACCTGTCCATCATTTGATGTTACTCTCCCACTTGTATCTCTGCTTTCCTCTTGCTCGCTTCCCTTCGAATTTACCCTAAAGTAAGGTCTTCAACAAGGTGTCATGTCTTTTAATGTGTCCAAAATATTTTATTTGCCTGATCTTTAAAGTCTAACTTCCTTAATAATTCTTTCTTCATATTAAGTGTTGTTAGAACCTCTTTGTTTGTTTTCTTCTGTATCCATGGTATTCTCCCTATTCTTCTACATATCCACACCTCAAAGGAATCACTTCTGTCTTCTAACTGTTTTACAAATTCATTCCTTTTCCTTTAGCGTTGAAGTTAGCGCAGAGGTCTGGTCCCTCCAAATCTGTCTGTTTAAAGCTATTCTGTGCAGTTCTTGAATAGTATGTATATTGATTGTTTTAGTTTCTCTAAGTATTGTTCTTCTGCGTGTTTCTTTTGGTCTACCTCTGGCTCTTTTGTCAGTATGTATCCATTTTCAAGAGATCTGTGGTGTATTCTATTGATGTCTGTGTGTAGGACATGTCCGATGTAGGACCGACAGCGTTTTCTGATAACATCTGTGATAAAGTTTTGATGTGTCTTTTCTCTGATTTTATCATTCGATTAGAATTCACTCCAATGGGTGTTAGTTATCCTACGAAGACATTTGTTCTCGAAACTCAGTAGTTTCTTTTATAAAGATAAAGAACTTTTCCAGCTCTCACATCCATATAATAGCACCAGAATAACACAGGAATTATATAAGCGTATTTTTGTGTGTGTGCTGGTTGATTTTGACCTCCAGATATTAGACAGTCTGTTAAAGGCATTTGAAGCTAATGCATTATCTTTACAAATAGGCCTATCTGTACGATAAATACACAGATTCAACACTTCCCCCACAATGCCTTTGTCAGGATTAACAGAAAAACACAGAAACTTGAATTAGAATAGAATAAAACTACATTTAAAGAAAGTATGTAGTCATCTATGTTGCCATATGGCAATAGGTAACATAGCATATCCTGTACATCACGTTTCCCAAGCATTTCTGGCTACCTCTTGTTCACCTCACCTCAATTAAGTTACATCAAGTAAGCTATTGGGATGAGACCATCTATTAAAATGTAGGATTAATGAAAGGCTACTATATTTCCCTCTTGTCACAAGAGGACAAACTGGCATTTATGAAATACAAAATGAATATGTCTTTATTTGTAAATGATAACTTTTATATTATACGTATTCTCACAGGAAACAACACAAATCTTACTATTTTCATATGTAATATGAGATATATTTTATTACATTTTCTTTGTTATTAAAGAGTCTATTCAAAAATATTTAGCACAATACATTGCTAAAAAAACCCTCAAAATTAGATAGGCCTATATTTATTACATTTTCTTCGTTATTAAAAATTATATAATAAAAATACATTGGTAAATACCTTACTTGTGGGTAAAGTCAATGGGAGGCAAGCAAGTGGTAGTAAGAGATATAAGTGGGAGAGTAACATCACGAGATGGACAGGTTACAGTCTAATAGAGTGCACCACCAAGACATTAGAATGGAATGTTGGAGGTCTGTTGCAGCCAACCTTCATTGCAGAGACGGCACTTGATGATTGATGGTGATAACAAAAAAATTACGCTTTATTTCAGCAAATTAAAACATATCCTCTATTATTGCACAACTACATTAAAATTCTTTCATTATTTCTTATAGTTTATGGCCTTATTGTTATAATTCTCTAAAGATTGAATTTGTTTTAGAAATACTATGTTACTTTTTAAGCAACAAATGTTGACAAGATATGTCTCTAACTTTATATTGCACAAATGAAAAACCTCTGACAGATTCAATAGCTTGTGCAAAGTTGAGTGCTGATTACAACAGAGATATCCTGATCAAATATACCTTGACTATTTAAAAAAAATTACTCTCTGGCGATCCAAGATGATCAGTAAGTGATCAATGCAGCAGCATGACTAGAGAACTTTTCCTCCCTTTAATCCAGTAACAGAGAAGTTAAGACATCTCTACAAATCACACACAACACAGTACATTTGGGTGCCCAGATAAATTTATCAAGATCTTCCATCAGTTTCACAAGGATGATTGCCTGTGTACTAAGCAACATGGATCTGTCAGATGCATTTCAAGTTTAAAATGGGCATTGGTAACTAATACATATGTAAACAATGCAGGATTTGTACTCACTTTTCAGCATGATGTTCGCTTAGCTGCTCATGGATAGTCTCCAGAGTTGTGAAAATGATGGAATAAAAATAGTACAGATGGATAGTTATTTAATCATAGATGACTACAAGGCTTCACCAAGGTGAAAGAGATAGCCATCACAAATCTGCTGTTTGCTGATGGTTGTGCACTCACTGCCAGCTATAAAAAAAATAGGCAAGTCAGTGTGGACAGGTTTTCTACAGCTTGTGATAGATTTGGCCTGACCATAAACACCAAGTAAACAGGGGTAATATTTCAACCCTCTTCCAGGGAACAGTACCATGACCCAGTTATCAAGGCCAATAACAATTATCTCCTACCAGTGGACAGATTCACTTAACTTGCTACTACCAGTGGCATTGATGCTGGGGTCAACAACAGTATTTCTAGTGACTTGCATTTGGCAGATTGCGATAATGTGTGGGAACGGAAGAGCATTCAATCAAGTGCCATGCCACATGACGTAGACAATCATGTTTCTCCACGACTCACTCTCTCGTGTTGTCAATAAGCTCGGTTGGTGAACTTCTGTGTCATAATACTAGTTCATCTTGCAACTTCTCTCTTTGTCGTCACCTGTCTCTTCTCCCCTTGATCTTTCCAGTGGTTATTAAGTGTTCAAGCTGTGTTCTTTTCAGCCCATGCCCTAGAAACCTTGACTGTCTGCACCCAATGTGTGATATGATTGATCTTTTTATGCCAGCATCAATGAAAACATCTGCATTAGTTTTCTTAGCTGTCCATGGTATTTTCATTATTCTTCTCAGAAACCACATCTCTGTAGTAACCAGTTTATTTTGATTTCTTTTTATTACAGTCCATGCTTCACATCATACAAAAAAAATGGTTCGATATAACATCTCAGCACTCAAATTCTGGTCTGCATTGATAGTGTTCCATTGTACAAAATGGTTCTCATTTTTTGGAATACTGATTTGGCTTGTGCTGTTAAGCTCTTTATCTCACTAGAGCATTTACCTTCTGATGTTAATAAGTTGCCCAGATATTTCACTTTTTCAACTTGGTGTTAATTTGTGTCATTAATCATTATGTAATGTTGTATCTTGGTGATGTATGTCTCTTCGAGACAACCATTATTTCTGTTTTCTTGTTTAAACTGAGGATTTTGTTTTCACTTGCTTTGACTACTTTATCCAACATGACTTGTAGTTCTTGTTCGCTTCCTGCAATTAGTACTGTGTCATCAGCATATCTTAAGTTGGAAGAGTATTAGCCTCACATAATGAAAAATCTCTAACGCCACTGTGTTCTCTACCTTGCTATACACTTGCAAGACCTGGGCTGTATACTGTCAGAATGTTAAATCACTTTCACATATGATGTATCCTCAAACATCTCAGGATAAAGTGGAAAGATACAAAATTCCTCAATAGAGCTAATATCCCAATGCTGAAGGAGATGGCATTATCTGGAATCTACATTAGGTATAATCCAAATCTCAGCATTAAAAATAATTTGTACTTTAGCATTCATGAAAGTCCACAATACATACCTGCTCTGTAAAAGGCAAGCTCTTCCCCTATATAACACTGTGCCAATCCAGTTAATATATGTTGTTAAAGTGGTTCTCATAAACAGCGTTATTCTATACAGTCTGTCTGAGGTTTGTATTTGATAAAGATCTTTTTTTCAATTTTCTATGTTTTTAAATGATTCGCAATACTACATCAACCTTTATTTTCACTTTGAATAGGGCATAGTTCTACTTCATTCCACCTGTAAATTTGTTCTTATAGAAATGTTGAATATACGTAAGACATTTTTGGCCCAGACAGTTGCATGTCAACATACTGTTACAGTAGAGTCGCTCTATAAAGCTTCCTTTTGTAACAAATTTCCCTATTCAACAACACTTTTCAAAATTATATTTATTCCAAACTTTTCAAAATTATATTTATATATATTATATTTACCGGTATATACTATTATATTATTATTATATATAAATATAACTATTATATTTATATTGTTTGTTCTGCATATATCGAATTTGTTATTACATATATATTTTTGTTTTGGGCCAAGTTGTTATCACAGTATCTGACTATTGATTTCTGAATTTTCAAGTGTACTTTGGACAACATACAAATGGGACTTCTGAGTTTATTTGCCATTTCTGCTAAGACTAGGCATTTGACCACACTTACTTACAGACTGGGGTTAAGTTCTATTTTTTTAAAGAATCATCTTATACTGGTGACTCAAACCCATGACCAGCCAGTTTATTGACAAGACCGAAAGGTGAGCAAGGAATAAGGATACTGTGACCCACCACACATGATTGTCATGTTTCTACAAATTCAAAACAATGAGTTGTTGCCATCTATAGTTTCTTGCAACCTCCTGGATATTTTATATCATGCATGACTGAGCAAAATTTTGGAGTGGAGTTTACTACTATCATCCCATAAAACATCAAAGCAGACCATAACATTATATTGGATGTGCATGGCAGAAACTTACAGATAAAAAAGGGCTGAAAAGATGTAGGATTGTTTAATTGTTGTGTGCAGTCATTCTCAAACTCCCACCTGCCCTCTTATAGCAGAACAGGATTTCCAGTAGAATGTAGCCCAGAGAGCAGAAATGTGCTGTATCACTGTTTCATTTGAGCCAATGTCCAACACATCAGACTATGGCACTGGCAAATAATACATTTGTAAACAAGCCATTGACTGCAGGATTTTAACTCAACAATCTCTTGCAGATATAACAGCCGAGCTGTAAACTACAATCCAACACATTCTAATTATATTGCAACACAGCCTAGACTACATATTGCAAACCAACAGAATTTTGAGAACAAACACAAAAGAAATACAAACAAAAATGCTCAATTTTAATCATCAGCTTTTATTTTTACACTGAGTTTGTGGCACTCACTCCATACATCAAAATAGCACATGATTAATTTATGATTTAGACACAGCACATCCTAGCACACAATTTTTCGAACTCACACCAGATAGACATTTAAATGCAGTACTTTCTGGTGTAGGTTATCACAATTTCTGATCCTTGTAATGTTTATTAGATCTGCTTTGATGAAGTCAAGTTATTAATAAATAGAAATGTACTTGTCATATTGGGGAAAGTAGTGTTAGATTTGTATTTTTCATTGATCAACATGAAAAGCATACCAATGGATGATTGTTGTCAGTGTCACGACCATTTCCTTTATTTTACTTACCGGGTATATCCCCAGAAATTGGACAATTGAAATTTTTCCAGTTTTATTTCATCTCAAAAAGACTGCAATTCTTAGTGATGTGTAGAGATAACTGACTTTACTATCCCAGAAGATTAATACACATTTCCCTAGCTTGGGTACACCTAGGAGATGTTGATTTTAAAAAACAGTTCTAGTTAAACTGGAAATTGAGTCTCTAAACCACATAACTAGGAAGTCAGTGAACTAACCACTGAATTACTATGGCTCCATTATATTAAGAGAAACTAGATATATGAAAAGACTTAAAAATGAACACTGAAATGTAACTGAGCTGCTACACTATGATGAGTTTATTCAGACAGGTATAAGAGCACCCATGCATTTGTTTTGTGTGCCACTGATAAACTTCACTCAAACTCAATTGTTGTAAATAGCATACAAACACATTGTAAATAAACAAGTAAATTGTGCACTAGTAAAATGCTCAAAAAATCCTTATTTGCAACCACCACGATATTTGAATACATAGCAGAAAAGTATGTACACTCCAAACTGTACCCCATGGGCATCCAATTCTGCTAATGCAACATTTATTCTTCATCTTTCATTAGCCTAAAATATGTCTATATCAGTAATTTTGTTTCTTCAATAAAATTCAATCTTTTGCATCTCATACAGGGGTTTATTTAGACACTAACAACAGAATCCAAAAGAAGATTTGTTACAACATAAAATGATTAACAACCACAGTGCCAATCCTGAATTACATCAGAACACAACAGATTATGTGTTTTTCACATGCTTCCAGACTACCATCAGACAGTGCCCCTCTTTACTATACAGACATGATAAATACAAAGCCAGGGACAGACCTCGCAAACAATGGATTACAGAAATAAAAGAGTCAACAACAAAAAGTATATATGAAGAACACAAAAAAGTCATTTCCAGAGAACTCTTCTACCCATGACACTGCAAGGCATAAGGAGGTATAAAGCGAAAAGAAAGAAGAACAGGAGTTATAGAGATTTTATTCTAGTGTTGATTCAATGGGCAAGTACGTTTGTCTCAACAGTCACTGGTGCCTGTCCACATTGCTGTGTTTGTGTACATGTGACTGTGGAGTTGGTTGTGGATTTGATATTTTTTTTTCTTACAAGTAATTGGTACATCTGGTTGTTTGTCAGTAGTACCCTCATTAGTCAGTTGATCTGCTCTCATTCTCTGGTATTCCACAGCATTATCCACCCTTCCCTATCCCCATTATCCATTGTCAACTTCAATAAATAGATGTATTTGATGCAAGTATGTCCGTTCCCTCATTACTATAAACACATAGAAGCCCCAAGCAGTAAATCACAGTGGTATAAACATATTGAGTCTATATATTAGAAAGTCTAAAAAAGAAATAATGAAAGGGTGAAAAAAAGTAAGTAGACCATCAAGGTGAAGATGGATAGAAAACAACAGACCACCTAAATATAACACTTGCAGGGATAGGGAAGACTAGAACAAGATTGGCAGGTGTTAAAAAAATTATGTAATGATGGTTATATATCTTTGAGGATATGTTACCTGATAGTGTCATTTTCCACATAAACATTTTTAGTTCAATACAAATAAATGATATGTTTTTATTAAAAAGTTGCCAGGAGGGTAACACTAAAACTAAATTGCACATGAAATGGCAGTACTGGAGAACTCTTATAGACCATTAAAAGTATTCTTGTTCAAGAAAAAAATATAAAAGTAAATTTCATTCTATTTTACAAAAACAAATTATATTGAAGATCTTCAAATCGCAATCATACACAACCGTATATGGTCTGTCTTTCACACAATTCTGTCTTCTTGTGACTTAAATACTTCAAACATCAAATGTTGGCAAGATGCATTTTTTCATACTTTCTTCTTCTCATCTGACAAATCTTGTCTTAATTTTTCAATGATAGGCAGATATAGGTCAAAGCAAAATATACCATTCTCATCAAAGTAGCTATTTACATGTCGTGATACACATGTCGTCCTTTCTTCATGTGTCTTACCATCAATAAAATGCATCGTTAAATGATAGGTTTCATCATATCTGAAAAACAAATGAAAAAGAATTTATTAGGGAACATAAGGACATCGAATGGAACTAAGCTTACCCATGCAGCCAAAAAGACGATATCTACAAATTTAGAAGAAAAGAACAAAGAATCACTTTTGGATTGACAAAAAAATTCAAACAACTCATACATATCATCAAGTGACATATTCTTTCCAGAACGTAGTCTTTCCTATGGATCTCTTGAATTCTCCGCAGTCTTGAGCAAGTTGCCCTGCTTCTTCCAGTGACATGCACAGGCATTCTTGGATGTCTTTTGTCCAACGGCGTCTTGGTCGGCCTTTGCCCCTGTTGCCTTCTATCATCCCCTCCATTAACACTCTCTCCATGCCGTCATGTCTCTTAATATCACCGAAAAAAACTAGCTTTTTTTAAATACAGTGTTCAGAAGCCAGCCTTCCTGCACATTAATTGTTCGTAACACCTCCTGGTTTGTTTTCTTCACTGTCCATGGTATTCTCAAAACTCTTCTATAACACTTTAATTCAAATGATGTTATTCTCTTGGCCGCTGTTTTTTCACCACATCCATAGAAAAATTCTTGACACAATACTCTGTAGTATGCCGTTGCTTTCAGGAGGAACATCCGATTTAAACTGACACCAAGGAAAACACATACATTCTCACTCACCATTTTGACCGGAAACCGGACTCATATATAGGAGATTTGGAAATGCTGACAGCAATATGTGCCCATAGATAATTTGCAGAAAGCACAGAGCATATTTTACAGAAATGTCCACCGCAGCACAAGAAGAAAATTATTGTCATTTTAAACATCTCTGATGGACAAGCTCTATGGCCCTGTACAGGGCTGGTGACCACAGTACAGTTTATTGAAGAAATCCATATGAGCATCTGACTGACTGGAGAAGAGAACAGTCTCGCTATTTGTATTACGTTTCAGTAGATTAATGTTTGTCCCACATTTTTTAGTGTTTGCTCCTTTGATCTCTTTGTGTTACTCCACCTCTTAATTTTGTCTATGTCAGCATCTTCAGAATTCCTTGCAATGGAAACACAGCATCATAGCTTATCACTTTCAAGCTAAAACAAACACATATTGAATCTTTGTCATTTTTCACCTTTTTTTCTTTTTATTTTCATGTGGAACATAGAAGTACAACTGTCACCCTACAATGACTTATGTGCTGCTCAGTATTCTTTGATTGTGTCCACACAGGTGCCAATTATTGAACTGGTTTCTTACTTCACTTTTTTTATCAGATCACATTTCTGAGGTTTCTTGTAGAGTCCAGCTGGTTGATCCAATAGCTTTCTAGTTTTCAATTGCAGTTTCTCTAACAATGGTCATTTTTCACAGCCTATCCTCCAAATTTCCTTACTAGCCTCCATGCTGTAAAGAAAACAGTGGCCCTATTCTTTTCACCCTGAGCTAGAAGTCCTGGTTACCACATAAGCAATACCCTGTCTTAGAAATCTGAAATGAACTCAGTCTATGACAGATTAATAAATATCTCTTATGTGCCACACAATTTTGACCAAAAATTATCACTGAACAGCCCAAAGAGTGCTGTAATTTATATTT
Organism: Meghimatium bilineatum; assembly: GCA_034231615.1. Classification (NCBI taxonomy): domain Eukaryota; kingdom Metazoa; phylum Mollusca; class Gastropoda; order Stylommatophora; family Philomycidae; genus Meghimatium; species Meghimatium bilineatum. The sequence continues at coordinate 69,401,141 of CM067299.1, read as the reverse complement.
AATGGTTTTGAGTTCTTTCTCTTCTGCATTCAGCATCTGCTGTCATGTTATCTTGTCAAGCCTGTCACCACAGCAAAGTCCATTGTCTTAACCAGGTCAGAGTGGTTGCTCCATAGCTTGTGCCTCAAATCTTTATTCTCTGGCCAGATCCACTGTTTTTGGTCTTTGTATGGTGGGCAGTCCTGAAGTTCAGGTTCTGGATCCAAATGGACATTCTCCAAGATCCTCAGTCTGTAAAGGTGACCAACAGTCTGCAGTGGCCTGTTCTAAGGTGAAATAGTGTGGTCTGTTGGTATCTTTGAAGGTGATGTAGTGCATTGGGTTTGTCTTCCACTTCCATTTGTTTCTTCCACGTTTATATGTATGTATTATGAATTATTGTTTGTGCCTCTCTGTAGGACAGTGGGTGTATGTGTTGTTTTATTTCACTACTTGTTCTGCCTCTTATTCTTCTGTGATCAGTTTCATATGCTCAGAAGTCTATACAGATAGCAGGACCATCTCCATGAATTCAGAAAGAGGTCCTCATAGTTGCTCCACAGCTTCACCTTAAAATTTGTCTCATTGGGCCAATTTCTACTGTTCTTGTCTACTGTATGTGTGTCTATGTCATCTGTTGCAAGGTCTGGTGAGCTTGTTTTTTTTTCCCAGGCTCTGGAATAAAATGTTTGTGTTTCATCTGGCTGGTTTATGAGAATGAGTTTATTTTCCAACATCCAGTCTTCAATTTCTTCACCTCTTTAATCCATATCCTCATAGCCCCAGCTTGGTGAGTGATCACTAAAGTTGGTCATTAGGTGTCTCGTTTTCTGTCTTCAGTTGGCTTAGTTCTATTTTTTCTGGCAGGAGGGCTGTAGCAGTTTGTAATTGATATGATTATTTAGTGATTATTTGTCCTCGAGAGAACCAGCACAATGAAATGCTTAGGGGTTATGTTGGACCTCAGTCTGAGTTTCAAAGATCATGTTGACCACATCATTGTAAAGACTTATAAAGGTCTTGCGGTGATGAAGATTATGGCTGCTACTCAATGTGAACAGAGGCTGCTATTTTTGCTATATCAGGGATTGGTGGTGGCGGTGGTAGAGTACGCACTGGCAATTCTAACACTGAGTCAGACTCAAACAGAAAGATTGAGAAAGATTGAATAGAATCCAGAATGAGGCAATGCGAATCATTTTGGGGTGTACGAGAGATATGTCGGCATGAGCTATGCGATACTTACTAGATTGTCCAACTGCAGAGCAAAGAATACAAACCTGCAGGGTGCAGGACTACCTACAAATCACCGCTGATAAAGAACATCCTCTACACTCTGAAATTCTCAAAGTGAAAGGCAGTCGACTTAAGAGAGGAAAGTCGTGGATGGGGCACGCTGAGGATATTATACAGAGTGTGTGCAGATTGGAGGATGTGCTACCTGGTGCGGAATGGAGTCGTGCACCATTAGATTTCCGACAGCCTTCAAAGTAATAACACTCAGTAGAGAATGCAGGGAATGGTGTCCGACAGTGGTGGAGTTGGAGGTACTCACTCTAATCGGTGAAAATTCCAGGGATGGTGATATGATTGTATATACTGATGGGTTGGTTGAGAGACACATCAGAAGTGCCTGGGCATTCACGGCTCAAAGGTGGGGGGAAACCATCGCTCAGATGACAAGCAGCATGACAATGGAGGTTTTGGCAGTAACCAAAGCTTTGCAATCGGTTTGCTCGCATGTCTGCATACTCAGTGGCTCGATGAGCATGATTGTGAAAGTTCAGGCGGGATACATTCAGGAACAGTGGCTAGATGCAGTCAAGAATTCCTGTTTGCGTAAAGTGACTTTCATTTTTGTGCCAGGACATGCGGGAGTCCTTGGTAATAAGAGAGCAGATAGGTTGGCAGCACACGCTGCTACTACAGCTTTTGGTGGAGCGATGGATCGAGCAGACATTTTGAACGCCCTACAGGAAAACACACGAGCAAATGACTGTATAAGCGACGATGACTCTTGTTGCATGACTAGAATAAAGGAATTTGGTTTGAAATGTGGTGTCGCTAGAACGGAGTGGTTTTGAAAGAATGATGGTCAATCAACTGCATACTGACCGTCAGTCAACGTGTAATGGCGGCTACACTCAAGGAGAGATCTGAGCACCTATGGACTTGTCCAAAGTGCACTGATGATGATCCAACAACTAACTAACTAACTAATTGATATTACTCCACCACGCCGCAGCAATTTCACTGTTTTTTGTTCTAATTCTCCTCCAGATTTGGTTACCTCAACTGCTGAGATTGATGTTTGGATGACTGTCAGCACTCCTCCTTTTATTCTTTTAGATAGGTCTTGGCAGATGGACTCATAGTCGTGAGTGAAAAACCTCTGTGTGTTCTTTAGGTGTGTTTCTTGTACACACATTATGTCAATCTAATTTATCTTCAGGAATGCTTGTTGCGGCTTTTTGTTGCTCACTTCTGTATTTCACTGAGCAACTCGGGAGTATTGGGTTTGGTCAGTGCGTTACTCTGCTTTAACTGACCTGTTGGTTAGCAAAGCATCAGTTTTTTGGGTGGGAACTTTCAATGCAAGGGGCCCTGCTCCGTTCTCCCTGTTTTAGCCATAGGAGTGATGTCACAATGACAGAATTGATTGTCGAATTACTACATTGCATTTCTGTGATAGTGCGTGTACCCTAATTTATCCCAGTATGTGTCCTATCGCTGGCAAACACACTCCCCATTTTCGACAGGCTGGATTGTGTTTTTATGTCTCTCATACTCTTTCCATCTCCCGATGGAATCTGCAAGGCAGAAGTTGTTTGTATTTAGAGTCTTGTATTTAGTTGCTTTTGTAGTTGTTCTCACCTTGGAAAGCTGTCATACGGAACAAATGAGAGCACTTCCTTCCCAGATGTGTGTATCTTCCACCCTCCCCCTCCTGATTTTGTGTCTATGACCTTATGCCAGCAACATGAGTTTATATCAGCTCCTACTAGCTTGATGTTGCCCGTTGCTGGACACAATGGGTATTTATATATGGACGTGCCTGGTGTCGGATATATATATATAGTAGGTAACCTTTAACATGCCATAAGGGCGTGAGATGTTGGCAAACTCACATTTCAGAGCCATCTCCTCTCAGTCTTTACTTCTCAGACTGATCCAGTATCCAATTATGGCCAGGTCGACCCGGGAGCCATTACAGTCTGAAAAATATTTCCGCCTCTACTGGGAAATGAACCCAGGACCACTAATATGCGAAGCCAGTGCACTAACCACTATATATATAGACACACACTTAGACTGTTATAAGGAATCAACTCTTGTATCTGCTGCATGTTTCATGATTGCAAGAAAATATCACAGAAAAAAACAACCGTCTCAGCTCATGGTATTACTACAATCAGGGTACACTATAATCATTATATTTTGTTTCAGTAATCAAGGATTTGCAAAAATGTTTTGAGAACCTCTCCATAAACAAAATGCCAGAAGAAACACCAATCTAGTCAAATGTAATACTTCACCACCTAGCATAGGGAATACAAGTGACAAATTCTTACACTATTGGGGTTTGCAATCAATTATCAAAGACTTACTTCCAAAGTGATGAAGACAGCATCCACTTATTATCTGGTTCCATCTTTGATCTGTCTTGTTCAAGAGCTACAAGAAAGATACCTTTCTCCATATAATTGAGGTAGATTGTTAACACACCCATGAGACCAAAATATCTGAGCAGCTGTGTTAAGAAATTTTACTTTTGTGCTTTGCAAATAAATAATCAAGGTGCAGACTAAGTGTAGAAATTCACTGCACAAGAGGAGCTCAAAAGATGCACGGCATACTTTTACTAAAACAGTCATCTGCTACATTGACAATGCAAAAATATTGAAAACATGGGCATGAATTTTGATAACAGTAATATTGATAGCAGAGACATAAAAGCATTGATGATTGTGAAATTTGCTGACTTCAGAGAAGCATGTAATATGGCAGAGATGCAACAATATCATGAGAATCATATCATACTACAAGACCAAAATGAAGTTCGCTAAAGACAAAATAGAAACACAAAGAAGCTAAATTGGAGGGAGAAAATCCAAATATTAAGCTTTGAAAAAGAAGGAAGTAAATTGTGGAAACTAACCAAGCAAATAAACGATGATAGCAACTCTCAGAACAAACAACTACACTGGAAGATACAGATAAATTCTACACTGGCAAGCAAGCAGCAGAAATGCTTGCAGAATCTTATAGAAAAGAAAGTACCATTACCATCAATGCATGCAAACAATGAAATATTCATCAAGAAATAAACAATGGCAAGAACAACACACCATCCAAACATGACAAATGTCATGTTTAAAACATTCATGTGAGAAAAACTAAAAGTATCTATAAGGAAACTAAAAGATAGAAAATCACCAGGACCGGACTGCATGACCAATGAACTGCTTAAGAACCTAGGACATGCAGCAATGTATAAATTATTACAGATATACAACTACAGTTTGGGTACAGGCAATATACCACAGGCATGGAAAGAAGCGCTCATGTGTCCTATCTTAAAGAAAGGCAAGGACAAATAGAAGCCTAACAGCTACAGACCAATAAGTCTAACTAATTGTGTCTGCAAGGCAATGTAAAGGATGGTCAACAGAAGATTGAAATGGTACCTAGAATCAGAGAAGCCAGTACAAGCTGGATTTAGAGAGTACAACAGTACAGAAGACCAAATTACATTTCTGTCCCAAATCATTGAACATGCCTTTCAAGAAAAGAGACTTTTTTCACATTATGGATAGATCTCCAAAATGGTTTTGACTGGGTCTGAAAAAATGAACTGATAGTAAAGCTACCAAAAAAAAACCAAATCAGGGGTAAGATAGAAAGTTTATATGATCCTTCTTACACAATCATAAATCTAGGCATTATAGGTCACAACAGAAAAAAAGTTTTAAATGATAGTTTCTCAATGCTCAATATTGAGCATAATCCATAATTTAGAACTTTTTTTTTGTCTCCAACTCTGTTTCTCCATCTAATGCACTAACAACATGAAAGCCAACGCTCCACTGCAGCTCCTACCAATTTCTTAGTAAATCAACAATTTAGAAATCGGTGTTGCTACAACATAAACGTACAACATATTTTTATCATTACTTTGTTTATACTTTGCATTTTTTTAAATCCTTTTTTTTCTGTATCTTATCAACATGTAAGGACTCACATTTCTCTGTAACTATCACTTCTCTTTCGTTATATTCTTGCCCTGTTATATTATCTACTACAGTGTTGACATGTTATCTTCACTAGAATTTGTGGTTTCATTCTGTGTTTGCTTGTCCTTAATTTGACAAAGATCTTCAGGCTGAAATATCAACTCCGTGTATTGTTCCACATAAAACTGCTATTTAACCACTTTTATGTATTTTTAAAAATATTTCCTTACCATATGGTGCATTTTATAGCAGTCTCTCACTAAATTTTTGATACAATATGTCCTCTACAATTGACATTTTGAGCTACCTGAAAAGGACTGAGCCCCTATTTGTACAAAATCAATCACCAAATTACATGCTACATGCTTAGTCTTTTCCCTCTACATTCATGTGAGAGGTTTTGTAGTTGCTTCAATAACGTTCCTCAGATATCTCATTTATGAGTATTGCATCTAGTGTTTACAATTAATACTCATATCCACATATGAAGGCTGGGACATAGGTAAAGCGACATCATTTTTGCGTGCGTTTGTTCTCCAACTCCTACTGGGTCTTTCTTTTAGTAATTATGATCACACTTGATTTTCAGCAGGATGTAGTACAGAGAATGGAAGATCATTGAGTCACCACTTTATTTGCACCAATGACCTGACATATCTAATTTCAGTGGTGGTTACTAATACATTCAATGTTTTTACTATTTCCACCAGAGGGTTGACGTCTGTAGCTATATCAATAATAAGCCAGCCATATGTTGCATCCTGTTGTCTGTACTGCACCCTAGTCACCAACCTCAAACCTAGCTATGGTCAAACTAGATTCACCCAAAAAAAGGGCTCAAAAGAAGTAGAGGTCTGACTTCATTGCAATCAGGTTACCACCATATGTGCTCTGTCCTCAATGAAGCAGCATGCTGCCTGCAAAAAAATATCACTCATAGCACATGACTCTGAAGTTTCCAGCGATAATCTAAAGGGGTCTCCAACAACAATACACTTTATAAATAAGACATCATTAGCGAAATTTAAATCTTGTGCATAAAGACAACTTGGCACTATGCAAGGGAGATTCCCAAAAAGCTTGACCTTTTTGCTGCTGTCTGTGTCACTATCGAGATAGCCACAAACACCCACACAGCTTTACTTTATTATATCAAAGACTTTCATACTGACAAATCACAAATGTATAGGTTTAAACTCACTGTGACCAATTTTCTAATCTACCCAGCTGAAAATAGAAACCCAGATTTATCTTAGTTGAGAGAAAAATAATCAACTTTACTATTATTAGTGCTCTAAAGGATACAGCAAGGCACACAACATGAGGACATTTCTAGATTGTGGAAAAGGGTAGAAGTAGTCAAATAACACAGCAAACAATGCCAAGCCTACAGCTATTGTACAGATCAGAAGTCTTCCGTCGATGAGTGCATTAGACTCCTTGTACCCATTGATGTCAACCAATACCTGATGAAAATAAAGAACAAAGGATAATCTTAACAGGCTATTATACAAAATGATACCGCATTCTCAGCAGACCCGTTGGTGGAGTCTCATTCAGTAAATGCTAAAAGATGTGAATGCTGATGGTTCCTGTGAATCACAGGCCTTAACACTTTTCTCATTCTGCCCTTAAGTGTCTACAAATATCACACTTGATACATAATTCTCAGAATTGCACTCTAGATGTGTCGTTAATCACATTATCTACACCAAGCATGTGTCATTAATCACATTATCTACACCAAGCATGCATGTGATCTTGAAACAGTTTCAGAATATCCCCTTTACCTAATGACATTGTTCTTCAATCAATCATCAGGTGACAATGGTGAACCATGAGAGTTGTCATGTTTCTTTGTTATGTTACAGTTGCCATTCATTGCAACACTGCATCTTTGTAACAGTGCATAAACAGGTCATGATTCAAGCTGATGTTCTTGGGGTTTTAACAATAATTTTGTATCATTTAAGAAGATTACACAATCACTGACAATTGGTTATGAGCATATGTCACTGAACATAAGACCAACCCATAGTTTTCAGTCTCCATCGCAAAATGTGTATGCATATTGATGGTTTCCGTGGCTCACAGGTTAAACACAATCTTCATTCTGTCCTTCAGATGCCATTTCACTTATGTCACACTTAATATCAAGCTCTTCCAATCGCATCCCAGAGGTGTTCACATATATCACACTGTCCACAACTAACAAGCACAAACCAAGGAGCTTCAAAGTGTCCCCTTTATAAATTCTCAATTAATAAACTATAGATGCAAGCCTATCTGCTCTCTCATTTTCACACATGCCAACATATCCTGGGAAGTAAATCCATATTATACACATGCAGTTGGAACATGCTATAAATTTTATACACATATTGACACCCGCTGTTTTAAACCTTTTGAAGCATGAACTGAGAATTAGATACAATAATCTTAGTCAAATTGAGTCTCAAAAAGCCATTGACAGATTGCAGCAACATCCTCAACCTTCTTACTCAGTAATCAGCATCATAGAACACAAGACATTCCTATCAGTGACCCCTCAATGTTCAAGCAACCATCCAAGAGTATGCAGACTCAAAGTCCCAGTTATGTGATCTTTGGATCTTTCAAAAAGGCGTGATCTTCAATGTATACACAGTACAGATCACTAGCAATCAAATCACAGGTGTTAGCAGAACGATGTTGTATGCTGATGACATCCTAATGTACAGGCAGGGCAGAAATCGAGAAGTGCATTGTGGAACTACAGGGGGAGCTGGACAGACTGGCGAATTGGTGTAGAGATACGGGAGCAGTGGTAAATCCTTCTAAGGCATTTGTGATGTGGTTTTCCTTGAACAATCACATGGTAAAGACACCCATGTCACATGTTTCGTTATCTGAGAAAAGTTTAGAAAAAACCAGTACAATGAGATATCTGGGTGTGTTTTTTGACAGAAGTCTGAGTTTCAGGAACATGTTGACCACGTTACATAAGGGCAGGCAAAGGCTTAGCAGCAATGAAGGTTATGGCTGTTGTGCAGAGTGAGCAGAGGTTGTTATTTCTTTTGTACCAGGGTTTGGTGGTGGCTGTAGTGGAATATACACTGGCAATTCTGACTTAGCCAAACTCAGATCGAAAGACTGGATCGTATCCAGAATGCAGCAATGCGTATCATACTTGGGTGCACAAGAGCTATGCGGTACCTACTTGACTGTCCAACAGCAGAGCACAGTTTCCAGTGCACGGGCGTACTTTGCAGATAAGGTACCATACATGCAGATAAGGAACACCCGTTGTATTCCGAAATACAGAAAGTTAAAGGCAGCAGACTTAAGAGAGACTTAAGTCATGGATGGGACGTGCTGAGGATGTCACACAAAGCGCATGCAGATTGCAAGATGTGGCAGTAGGTGCGGAATTGATAAGTCTACACACAGATTTTGAATCTTGTTTGAGAATAGTAATATTACTTAACAGGGAATGGAATCCCACAGCTGTGGAGAAAGAAGTGCAGACTTTGATCAGTGAGAATGACAAAGAGGGGGATGTGATTATATACACTGATAGATCTGTGATTAGACATGTTCGCAGTGCGTGGGCCTTCACAGTTCAGTGCACAGGTAAAATGATCAGGGAGGAGAGTGGGGACTTTACGGTTACTTTGAGTAGCATGACCATGGAGACTATGATGATGACCAGGGCATTTGAGTGGGTATGCACACAGAAGATAATGCAGGTCTGCATCTTGAGTGACTCTTTGAGTATGATTAGGAAGGCACAAGTGGGTCTCGTTCGAGAACAGTGGATTGAGGCCTTGAGAAAGGCGAGGCTGAAAATGGTTACATTTATTTTCGTGCTTGGACATGTGGGTGTTCGAGGCAATGAAAGAGCAGATCAACTGGCGTCATGTGCGATTGTAGCACAAGGCAATGGATTGCGCTGATGTTTTGAACTCCTTAAGAGATATAGCACGTGAGAGTGAGACTAGTGTGGATGATGATTCCTTTTCAATGGCCAGGATTAAAGATCAGGCTTGAAATGCGGTATTACTAGAAGTAAACATTTTGGAGGACGCAGAAGAATGATGGTAAACCAGTATAGGACCAGTACTGTCAGCAGAATTGTAATGGTGGATATACTCAGGGAGAGATCGGAGCAACTATGGACGTGTCCAGTAATGATGATCCAACGACTAACTAATAACAAGGTAGTTCGTTTTACCATTCACAAACAGAAAATTATACTACCAAACACGATAAAATATAGATGACAGTATACAAAACAGACTAAATCAACATAAGGTATTTCTCAAGATAAATACAGACAAACAGAGAACAGATGATAAATATAAAATTGCAATGACTAGACTGCACACATTAAAAAAAAACAGAAAAATCCAAAGTAAAGATGACGTACATAAATGGCTCATGTACTATCATAGACGCAAACTAAAAATATGGGGAAATTAGAATGAAATAAAATTAATACTGAAAATATATGGAATGACAAAACAACAGGAATAAATTAGAATGAATTATTTCATGTACTGCTCCACACTACACCCCGGTAAGTTGCAGAAGTATGAGAATGAAATCAGAAGATACCTATTCTCTTCCTGATTATGTCATTCATTAATCTGTTTAGTTTAGTAACCCATGTGTAGACATGTATATCATTGCGAGTTGCATGGTACCATGGTTGATGGTGTTACTCTTAGCCTGGTACCTCTGACTTCAAACACCTGTGCTTTCTTGGACAAGATCATTGTCCTGCCTGTTTTAAGGAATGATTTAACCAGTTTTTTGTTTCCAGCCGCTATTGTCTGAGCTAAACCTTCATTTCCATGTCACAGAACTGGCCTCAATCCAATTAAAATGTATAGGAGTCACAGATAAATAATTAACCTGTAGCAATCCGTAGTCTACAAATGTCATCTAGCGATTGACGTCCGATGTCGACAAATGTCTACATCAGAAACCATTTCTAGTCATGGAAAACAATCAGTCATGTTTATTTCCCATTATGCTCTTATAGTAAATGTGTGCTAGAATAATTATTCCTTACATTTTCGAAGCGATATAAATACACAGTCACAATTTATTTTACCTATCATGAAAGAAACCGAACTGCATTGGCCTAGCTTCGGTGTCACCATTTTTTGCCATCTCTTCGCGGATTATGATTCAGAAAAGGATGAATTTTAAAGCTTTAGTGTTTCAGTTACTGTAGTCCAACATATGATGTTTGAGAGAGATGTTTATAATATTTAATAGTGATGTATTTGAAGTCATTTACGATGAGGAATTTAAGAAGCCATGTTATCTTCAGCTAGGTCTATGCGTGACCTTGACACGGTAAGTACTTTGTGTGCGTTTGTCCACATTCACAATTTTCATTGTACACAACATAACACTGACACACACAAGTAAATAACACCTGCAAATCATATCCATTAATCTCTATTGTCTCCTAATTTGAAATCAATAACAATAAATAAAAACGTTTCTGCAAAAAAGCAAAACCAGAAGTAATGAAAAATGGCCATGTGTCTGAAGAAATATTCGTTTTTTTTTAGCGGAGTTTCTACAGGTTAAAATATCAAATCTAGCAGCATTTATCAAGAGAGCTGGACTTGTTTTAAACAACTGTGAATGACAAGAAGTAACCCTTGCAGCATTTTAGACATTTCACACTCTACCATCAATCAGAGTAAACATAATTTGCACATATAAAACAAGTAGATAAAGTGGTAAAATTTATTACATGTGATAGTGTGATGTAACTACAACTAACAATTGGGTACCTTTTTAGCACCATCATCCAAAGCATTTTTCAAAGCACCAGAGTCCCATTTGTCAACAAGCACAGGTTTTTCGTGTATCTGAGTTAAATATTTGACAATTCAATTTTGAGTTTATCTCTAAATTTATTGGCAATTCCAATTACCTTATATTGTAACCACGACTAACATACAATAATACTTTCAACTTGCATTACTTAAATTGTAAACAATAAGCCCCAATAGTTACAAGGAATTTTTACTAAGTCTAGGTCAATAGCACTTATGGCAAACCCAAAGACTCTTGAGTTTTCCCAGCAGATGTCAAAGGAAATGCCTGCTGATGTTTCCAGTGCTTCTCTCATTCTGAGTGGGTTTCCAGTCCTTTACCAAAGACCTGATACCAAGCCAATCCTGACCCACTTTACCCATTGTATTACTACATTTATCCTTGACTTTTATCTCTGTCCACTTCCACCCCCCTACTGCCTTTTTCTATTTCTTCCAATTCACATACTCTGAGCAACATATCTTCTGCTTCTGCCATCCATATACCATACATAAAGCTATATATCATAGATCTAACATAATCTATAGATCTACATTGTCTACACAACACATTGAGTCTAATAATTTAAGAGTTGCAGCTTTTAAAAGTTTTCCTAGACTCACAAACATTATTATGTATACCAGTGCTCAGTCACAACTGGTCTGCATTCAGATTCTTGCAAGATACCTGATATATAATAGACATATGTTCTACTAAAAGAGTTTGTATGGTTGGCATACTTGCATCTGTAACATACACTAGTGCTTGGTTCGACTTTCTTTTAAATTTCTGAAGCAATGACTTTTGAAAATTCAATTAGATTTATGTCCTTGATTATGAGTTCATAGATGGCTAATGAGCCATATTTGAGCTGTAAATGTCCTTGGACAGTTCGGGCATGGAATGACCACTGTAGACTGATCTTGGTCTATTCGTGACTTTCTAGCTACTCGCCGCTGTTGAGCTGCTGCATTTCTCCTCTTTTCACAAAATGATGCGCTCTTGTTGATTGTAGAATGCCATGTAGATCTATTTTGTGCAAGTTCTTCCCTTGTATCTTGGTCTATTTCAAAGGCTTTCAGTGAGGTCTTTAACGAGTCCTTATAGCGCTTCTTTTGGCTACCTTGAGATCGTGTACCCTTATCCAGCTTACCATAGAGAAGTATCTTTGGCAGACGATGGTCTGGCATACGCACCAAATGACCTGCCCAATGAATCTTGTCTGCATCAGGATAGTGTCAATGCTGGGGATTCTTTTATATACCCACATCTCAAAAACATAAATTCTGTTTTCTAATTGTTTGCTTGGTGTCCATGTTTCTTAGCCATACATTACTATAGATAGAATAGATGTAGCATTTTATAATTCTCATTTTTAACTTTGTAATTAGTTTAGATGTTACTATTTTTCTCATGTCATTGAAGGTAACACCAGTGGCCCACTAGACAAACCACACATGCAACAGAAAACCTTAGTGGATGACATGCCGTTATATTGAGGCTATCCTCTTAGAGAAGCTTCATGGCACATCATCTATACAATTGTGCTTTTATTTTGTTGTTGAAATGTGTTTCATGTTTACCTGAATATATATGTATGCACACTCTGTGGTTAGGAGGGAGCCAGAGATGTACTGTGCAGTTCTGGGGAGGAGGAAACTGACAGCACTGTTTTTTCCTATGGCTTAGACCCATCATAGAGGCACAGTGACTCAGGACGTGACAATCCTTTTGACTTGAACATTCGGTTGCATGCCTAGAGCAATAGAGAAGCTCGGCATAACCAGTAGTCAATTGGTGGCGGGGAATGAGCACAGTGAACCCTATCTTGGCTACAGTGGCTAGGAGCAGTGCATAGGATGAAACCTACCTTCCTGGAGGTGTGATAGTTATTCTCTGGCTCTGTCCCGGGGTGGGCTGAAAATCCACAGACTTCCCAGCAATATAATGCCATTTAATGGCATTAGGTCAAAGTGCATGAGCCCATGGACCGCATTACTGGATCAGCAACCAACCAGCTTCATTGTTACTATGTGGATTTGGCAGGAAATGACATAAAATCACACATGTAATTGGGAGCTATGGTTAGATTCATAGAGTGACTAATGCCTCGTTCTTATGTAAGGTTATTTGAGAAGAACTATGGTGGAAGTGGGATCAGCAAATCAGATCAAACCTTTCATGTTGAGGCTTTTCAGGGAATAATGGTTGAGCAGAAAAAAGATGAAGCAAGACCAGATGAGCAGTTGAGTTTTAGAGCAGAGACTGAGCATCCGATTGTGAGTAGAGTCTGAGCAGAGATGATCAGTTGAGTTTTAGGGCAGAGACTGAGCATCCGATTGTGAAGAGATTCTAAGCAGAGGTGATCAGCTGAGTTTTAGGGCAGCGACTAAGCATCCGATAGTGAGTAGATTCTGAGCAGAGATGATCAGTTGAGTTTTAGAGCAGAGACTGAGCATCCGATTGTGAGTAGAGTCTGAGCAGAGATGATCAGTTGAGTTTTAGAGCAGAGACTGAGCATCCGATTGTGAGTAGAGTCTGAGCAGAGATGATCAGTTGAGTTTTAGGGCAGACTGAGCATCCGATTGTGAAGAGATTCTAAGCAGAGGTGATCAGCTGAGTTTTAGGGCAGAGACTGAACATCCGATAGTGAGTAGATTCTGAGCAGAGGTGATCAGTTGAGTTTTAGGGCAGAGACTGAGCATCCGATAGTGATTAGAGTCTGAGCAGACGTGATCAGATGAGTTTTAGGGCAGAGACTGAGCATCCAATAGTGATTAGAGTCTGAGCAGAGGTGATCAGTTGAGTTTTAGCACATTTCCATGTCCATCTTGTCCCTTTTGAAAAGTTCTCAGCTGCGGCAAGACATCAAAATTTGTATTTTTCTAGCGACACCTAAGGCTTCAAATTTTTGCTATCATGGAAAGCATCATTTTTGTAGAAATTTACTGATCATATGTTTATTTGAACATAGACTGATCGCTTTAGAGATGGTAATGTGAAGCCTGTTTTTCAGGCTTCAGGACATGGATATGAAGCTTCTAATCACAAAATATGACGTAGGCCCTACAAGTTACTCTTGGTACTAATTTTGTTTTCCACAAACTGCTCAACTATTATTCTTAGAACATGACTGCACAATAATGCTCACAAAACTAACTAAACACATCACTGTGCACATAATCCATGAAAGTTTTATCACACTTGAAGCACAGAAACATTATATAAAAAATAACTAGGATATTTAACAATCCTATATTAAAATGAATTTTAATTATGTAAATTAGTCTTATTGAATATTAATTAGCCTTGATTGTATTTAAAAATAATGGCAGCGTAATCAGCAGATTCGTCAGTTTTCCCAAACACAGAAATGTATATAAGTAGTATTTTATAATAAGATGACCCAATACAATTTTATTTATGCAAATTTCCCACAATTTTGAATTTTATTAATCCTAATTTCATTTAAAAATTAGCATAATGTAATAAACAGGTGCGTCTTCTCTTTGTGCACACAAAAATATATAGTTTCTGTGGTATTTTATTATATTTAATAGTTTGATAATTTATTTTCATTTTAATTATACTAATTTGCTGCCATTTTTAATATTAATTAATTCTGCGCGCACCTAAAAATTATAGAAGTAGGATCAACAGATGTGTCTTGTCTTCACAAACAAAAACAATAGGCTGAAGTACATTATAGTTCTCCGCTGTGACCTTTGCTCTAGTGTCGAGGTGTTACCTGACCTTTGTTGTGTGAATTGGCAAACTTACGGGTAAGACAAGTACTTAGTAGAGTAAGGTTAGGATTAGAAATAATATTTCTAATGTGTGTGCGCACCTCGCTCCGTGTATAGTGGGCAGAAATAATGATCGCTCACCACAAATAATAGGAAATTGTAAAAAATGGGTAAATTGGAAAAGAAACAGATTATGCATAAGTTTGTCTGTGTCTAGAGTTGAACTGTGTAATTGTCGGATGTGACGTCACAGCAGCCATTATTTTTATTGGTGTTACACGGGAATCCATGACGTTGGATCGTTAAAAATTGTCAACAGTGTGCTATTTATTTTATAGCACAGCAGAGAACTATTCTGTACTTTCACCAAACAATATATAGTTTGTGGCTTGTATTATTTAAAATAAAGATAAGTTCGAAATTATCAGATTGGTTACATTTTGTGGTCACAAGTTTTATTTTATTTTCCTATGTTAAGTATGTATGTTTCATGAAAATTATTTTGATGTCAAAAACTAATTAGAAAAAAGATCATAACTTTTTTCAGGATTGACGTACAGATTTGGTTACGGTATCGACTCGTTGAATTGCATTTTTAAGGGCTATCTAAATTTATTATTTGTAATTATGTAGCATTATTTTGCCTTTGAAAATTTTCTCCAAGTACCTACTACAAAACAATACATTATCATATGTATTGTTTTGTAGTAGATATAATAGAATATTATATTGAATATTATTAAATTTATATTATTCAATATAGTCTGATAGATGATGACTGTTATGTCTAGTTTCAATGCAATTTGAATTTGCTTTAGATTCATTGTCGAATTAAACATGGTCGAACGAATCATGGTGTAAATATGGAAAACTTTAAATCCGTTTCAGTAACACAGATATTTAATTTCTACGATATTAATGTTTTAAATTAATGATCAACCAGTTCTTGATTCAGCAAAACAAAAACATACCTCCATTATTTAAACCGGAAACGGAGATTTATAGATAGTGCAATTTTCTCATTAAGGGCATTAACCACCATGAACCTCTCAAATCAGGGAATGTAAATAAGTATGAGATGTATTAATATGCACACATATATTAATAAATCATCAAAACAAAAATATTTTGATCTGATCATTTGGTAATATCATTTAAATGAACAACTCTAATTTATTTTGAGAGATTTTATGTAACTGTTTCCCGTTCTCCTATTTATAAAAACGTTTTTTGAAAGCAATATGTGCGACATTTCCCCTCACTGTTGACATTGGTAACAAAGCTGTGTCGTATATATGAGTTGTGTGTGCGTGTGCGTACGTGTAAGAATAGAAGGAACTTATTGGAAAGATTGGAAAACGAAGAAAAATGCTTTTAATACTTTAGCAGATGGGTAACCACTTGGGCAATAGTTTTTGTAGGGAAACCATTGTCCAAGTCTTGGCTGTGTTGTTTTTTATAATTGTGTTGTCTTAATTGATTTTTGTTTCTTGATAACGGTCCCAATAGGACCGACACGTCGATAATTGTCTTTGTTCTTTGTTTTATTGTTATTTATGAATATTTTATATTGATAGTTATATTCAGTAACGTGTATACTTAACTTCGTATTTACCTTTAAATACTTTGTCTGGAAAAAAAAACTATTAAAAGAAATAAATATAAAACAAATAATGTATTTTTAATACATTAAAAGACATGTCATCTTACTGCAGACCTTACTTGATTGCGAGTAGTGTTGAGTGGAGGCGAGCAAGGGTAGGCAGAGATACAAATCGGACAGAAATATCATGAGATTGACAGGTTACAGTCTGGCAGAGTGCATAGCCAAGACAAGAGACAGGAGATGTTGCAGGTGCGTTGCAGCCAACCTTTGCTGCTAAGAAGGTACATTATGATGATGAGTAATGAGTTATAAACCGACATAATGGAACTACTGACAGACAAATAGGTTCCCATTCTCCTGTCCGGCCATGTGGCGAAGTGCTACAGAACGCGTCTGTGACGGCCAAGGTACCGAGTTCGATCCCTGCCTCAGGCAATTGTGCATCCGGCAGAAAGAAATGGCAAACTACTGAACAAATTTATATCGCCTAGAAAATCACCACAGCTAAAAAATTATGGGTTGATAGCTAAGTCCTGAATAGAATATGCTACGAATTTTAAAGGTTCCAGCGGTACTATCTATTTATTTATTTTTTCAGCGCAGAGTACGGTGCAAAGGGCAGAAACCAGAGTTCATTTTTTACATACTCTGTGAGTCTGTTTGAATCACATTTACCAACGCATATCAAGAAAATAGTTAAGAAATCTGCAAGAAACATGATACTGAATGTTTTATGGAAAATCAAATGTGTCATATTTAAAAATTAACTGCCTCATCGCAATACTACTAAGGAGCCAGTGCTACATATATCCCCAAACCAAACTAAGAAAGACTGACCAGACACCGGGGGATAGCTCGCACTCAAATTGATCTCTTGTTTCAAGACAATACACCTTCCCATAAAGCATGGCTTGTGCTGCAAACAGTCAACGATTTGAATATTGAAATTATTCCATACCCAACATTTTCTCCAGATGTGGCTCCATATGTCTTTTTCCTTTTAGAAAATCTTACCGGTGAAAAAACATAATTTTGATAGTTAAGATGTCGTAATGGATTGTGATTACTGGTTTAGTTTGAAAAATATGTTATTTTATTCTGAAAGTCTTTTAAATGTTTTGCAGAGATGGCATAAATTCTGGTATATCGTTAAGTTGAGGAGGAATAATCGCTGTAATAAATTTTACTTTTTTCCTCCTATTCTTTCAGGGAAAGACATATGACACGCCTCCCGTATGTCTTTATGGGGCAATCGAAGATCATGGAATTCGGTGTAAACTCCACACCGAATCTCTTTAATCGCTGCTTACAACATGCATGTTATGCGGTAATGTTGTGTTATTATTCTTTGCTCTAGTTTTTTTTCTTCCCGTCTACACACTGGCTGAACTTTATCTCTCACAACGATTTTGTTGCCGTCCCCACAACGAAGGTTGGCTGCAACAGATCTCCTACATCCTCTGTCTCTTGTTTTGGTGGTGCACTCTTCTAAACTGTAACCTGTCCATCTTGTGATGTTACTCTTCCACTTGTATCTCTGTCTACCTCTTGCTCTAATCCCTTTTACTTTACCTTCAAGTAAGGTCTTCAATAATGTGTCATGTCATTTAATGTGTTCAAAATATTGTATGTGCCTGATCTTTATTTCTCTTAGTAATTCTTCATATTAAGTGTGTTTAGAACTTCTTTGTTTGTTTTCTTCTCTTTCCAAGATGTTCTCCTTATTCTTCTATATTGTGTTGTTCGTCCATCACAAGTGATGATGACCATTTGTTACATCCACTTTTGAAAATTCAAATAGAGTTATGTCCTTGATTATAAGTTTGTTGATGGCTAATGAGCCCTATTCGAGCTGTAAATATCCTTGGACAATTCGGGCATGAAATGACCACTGTAGGAGGATTTTGGTCTATCCGTGACTTTCTAGCTACTCTCCGCTGTTGAGCTGCTGCATTTCTCATGTTTTCACAAGATGATGCGCTCTTTTTTATTGTAGAACGCCATGTAGATCTATTTTGTGCAAGTTCTTTCCTTGTATCTTGGTCTATTTCAAAGGCTTTCAGTGAGATCTTTAACGAGTCCTTGTAGCGCTTCTTTTGGCTACCTTGAGATCGTGTACCCATATCCAGCTTACCATAGAGAAGTATCTTTGGCAGACGATGGTCTGCCATACGCACCAAATGACCTGTCCAACGAATCTGTGTCTGCATCAGGATAGTGTTAATGCTGGGGATTCTTTTATAAACCCACATCTCAAAGACATAAATTATGTCTTCTAATTGTTTGCTTAGTGTCCATTTTCTGAGCCATACATTACTATAGAATAAATGTAGCATTTTAAAATTCTCATTTTTAACTTGTTTGTAATTTGTTTAGATGTTACTATTTTTCTCATGTCATTGAAGGTACTTTAAACCATTCCTATTCCTTTTAACTTCGTTTCACATCTGCCGTCATTTTACACTGTAATTTTACCTTTTATAAAATTGTAAATAATTACAGCTCGAGTGTACTAGGGGAGCAGCGTTGCAATTGCTGTGTTTTTTCCACTTTGTCCGACAATCAGCGGAACATATATGCCTGCCCATATGGACACAGAGGTGATGGAGCCAGTCTTAGTAGTCTATTTAAGTGGCTGTTTTGTATTTTGTGCCCAGTTCTGATGCGGAAGATAATAACCTGCTCATCTCTGTCAAGATATTGATAGTTGTCTTTGATCGACTTTTCTGAAAGCTTTGATGAGGATCTCCTTTTTCTTTGTATGTGATGTCTTGGTATTTTGTTCATGTGTTGCTGCGTAATTCATAAGCTTAGCCTATCTGTCTACACGCCCTGGTATGCCTCAGTGGGATGACATCAAATGTAGTACTACCCTTCTTTGGATGCTCACTTTACGTATGACTTCCTTCATGTCTGACAGTTTATTCTTGTAAAGGGCTTGTATACACATATTGTACAAGAAATAAATACCACCTGTTGACATTGGCTTGTTTTCTTTTTATTTATTTCTGCAGCAATGTTTATTCTTTTGCTGATATTTTATGTAAACTTAATATCTACAGTCAAAAAGAGCGCATCATCTTGTGAAAAGATGAGAAATGCTGCAGCCCAATAGCGGAGAGTAGCTAGAAAGTCACGGATAGACCAACATTGCCTACAGTCGTCATTCCATGTCCGAACTGTCCAAGAACATTTACAGCTCGAATAGGGCTCATTAGCCATCTACGAACTATTAGGCATGGCCATAATTCTAACTGAATTTTCAAAAGTGGATGTAAAAATGGTCATCATCACTTGTGATGGACGAATACATCCATGTAAACTTCAACAACTCCATTCTTCTATGTGGTACATATCTTCAATAATGGTGTATACTACTGTTTTCGTTTGAAGATTATTCAGTTCTTTCATAGTTAGTTAGTTATTTAGTTAGTTAGTTAGTTAGTTAGTTAGTTAGTTTGTTTGTTTGTTTGTTAGTTGGTTAGTTCGTTGGTTGGTTGGTTGGTTGGTTAGTTAGTTAGTTAGTTAGTTAGTTAGTTAGTTAGTTAGTTAGTTAGTTAGTTAGTTAGTTAGTTAGTTAGTTAGTTAGTTTGTTTGTTTGTTTGTTAGTTGGTTTTTTTCGTTGGTTGGTTGGTTGGTTAGTTAGTTAGTTAGTTAGTTAGTTAGTTAGTTAGTTAGTTAGTTTGTTTGTTTGTTAGTTGGTTAGTTCGTTGGTTGGTTGGTTGGTTGGTTGGTTTGTTAGTTAGTTAGTTAGTTAGTTAGTTAGTTAGTTAGTTAGTTTGTTTGTTTGTTTGTTTGTTTGTTTGTTAGTTGGTTAGTTCGTTGGTTGGTTGGTTGGTTAGTTTGTTAGTTAGTTAGTTAGTTAGTTAGTTAGTTAGTTAGTTAGCTAGTTAGTTAGTTAGTTAGTTAGTTAGTTAGTTAGTTAGTTAGTTAGTTAGTTAGTTAGTTAGTTAGTTAGTTAGTTAGGTGGTTGGTTGGTTGGTTGGTTGGTTGGTTGGTTGGTTGGTTAGTTAGTTAGTTAGTTAGTTAGTTAGTTAGTTAGTTAGTTAGTTAGTTAGTTAGTTAGTTTGTTTGTTTGTTAGTTGGTTAGTTCGTTGGTTGGTTGGTTGGTTGGTTGGTTGGTATGTTAGTTAGTTAGTTAGTTAGTTTGTTTGTTTGTTTGTTTGTTAGTTGGTTAGTTCGTTGGTTGGTTAGTTAGTTAGTTAGTTAGTTAGTTAGTTAGTTAGTTAGTTAGTTAGTTAGTTAGTTAGTTAGTTAGTTAGTTAGTTAGTTAGTTAGGTGGTTGGTTGGTTGGTTGGTTGGTTGGTTGGTTGGTTAGTTAGTTAGTTTGTTAGTTAGTTTGTTAGTTAGTTAGTTAGTTAGTTAGTTAGTTAGTTAGTTAGTTAGTTAGTTAGTTAGTTAGTTAGTTAGTTAGTTAGTTAGTTAGTTAGTTAGTTAGTTAGTTAGTCGTCTGATCATTATCACTGCAAACTGAACACGTCCATAGTTGCTCCGATCTCTCCTTGAGTGTATCCGCCATTACACTTCTGCTGACAGTACCGGTCCTATACTGGTTTACCATCATTCTTCGGCACCCTCCACAATGTTCACGTCTAGCAACATCGCATTTCAATCCCTGATATTTAATCCTAGCCATTGAAAAGGAATCATCATCCACATTAGTTTCACTCTCGCGTGCTATATCTCTTGAGTAGTTCAAAACAACAGCGCTATCCATTGCCCCATTGCCCTGTGCCGCAACCGCTTTTTCATTGCCTCGAACACCCACATGTCCATCTCTTACTGTAGTTCCACGACGCACTCTTCTCGATTACTGCCCTTACTAAACACCAGGATATCATCGGCGTATGAAATCGTTCTGTCAGCCCCTGCGATTTGATTGCAAGCGATATGGACTGTGTATGTATTGAAAAGTACAGGAGATAAAAGCGATCCCTGTGGTAGATCAGGACTAATAACCGTTGGTGCCGATATCCAATTACCACACTTAAGAACTACTATCATGTGCATCAGGACGATACAAACCCACCGCACAACAAAAGGATTTACTGCTAGATTTAACAGTTGGTTCATCAAAATATCCGTATCGTCGCTCTAGAAATCGGCAATAGTCACTTGTCTTGTCAGACTATTCATGGATTTTTTTAAACGCCAGAAAATTTTTTGTGACTTTTCACTTGTTATCTCCTGGCAAAATTCGTCCCATTCTCTCATAGACTACCGGTGCGTGTTGTTTATGGTGGCTCAGATATTTATGTTTTGATATTGTTCCCATTGAACTGGGAAAATTGTTGGTGTAATTTTTTGTTGTTGTGTGTCTGGTAGTTCGTCCTGATAATTCTTCTTCTTCAGCGTTCATTCTCCATCTCCCACTGTATCTCTCTTGTAGCAGGACAATGGTCCAACTAGATTTCCAGCAGGATGTAGTCCAGAAAATGGAAATGCGCTGTGTCGCCGTTTTATCTGCGCCAATGGTCAGACACATCCGTCTTCGGCGGAGGATCGGTGAATACAACTGCTTATCTTCAGCCTTCTACTGGCTAGGTCACTGAATCTGGCCTTCATTAGATGTGCTGGCATGATCTTGTACCTTTCTGCATGTATCATGGTGTTAGTATCTCGACTCTATTGTAAGGCCTGACATTTTCCCCATTTCATTTATGGGAGAGGTCTTCATAGCACCTGTGATAAGGCGAAGTGTTTGATTTTGTACCTTGTCAGGAGCTTGTAGATTGGAATTGGCTGCTGAAGTACATGCTGTTGATCGGCATTCTAGTTAAAGTAGTTATCTAGTTCTAGATAAAGTAGAGATATATGCAGGTGTGCAAGAACCACTGCTTTCAATAGTGAAACGACGAAAACTATGCAGACATTATTCCTTGTCAAAAACAATACTGCAGGGAACTGTCGAAGGGAGAAGAAGTAGAGGTGGACAAATAAAGACACGGACAGACAACATCAAGTAATGGACAGAACAAGATTTTTCCACACTCATCCGCATCGCTGAGGATAGAATTCGCTGGAGGACTCTGTGTGCTGAAGAATCCAATGTGGTATCTCTTCGACCCTGAAGGGTTACGGGCTTGGCTTGATAATGATTGACTGGTCTAATTGTACCTGTATATATCTTTTTTTTTTTTAAAGGTTACCTCATTGCCCCCCCCCCCCACGCTTGTTTGTTCCCGCCAATTTACTCACGGTCTGATTTTTTTCTTGCCTTTATTTTCTCAATGCGACGCCTCCATGTCAGTTTCTTATATGGTATGGTACCAAAGTACACCGTCACCTTTTCTATTTGTATACTTACATTTCCAATCTTTATTTCTCCTGCTTCGTCTTTATTTGAGAACGCGAAGACTATTGAAGACTTTTCAGCATTGATCTTTCTATTTCTCTGCCTATGTTGCTATGTCGTCCATCTATCAATCTATTCGCTAAACCCTTTGTTGCCTTTCAGCGTCAGGGGTAGAAGAATATTCTGGAGATGGCCCTCGTGTGCGTTGAGTACGTGAAGTTTATCGCCTCTTTTATTTCGGTGGTCCATCGTTTTCGTGGTCGGCCTCCAGGTCTGCCTTCACTGTATCTGTGTACCATAGCTTGCTGTAGTATGCTGTCTGATGGTAGTCTGAGAATGTGTGCAAACCATTTTATTTGTTGTCTTTTAATATATTCTAAGATTGGAATGTTACCGGTTCTGTGTTTAATGTCTTCATTTGTCACTCTGTCTCTTAGCGATTTTTCTAGTTTTTTGCGCCGGCATGCCATTTCAGCTGTTACATGTATACGTTTATCTTGTGCTGTCGTTGTCCATGTTTGACATTGGTGACACAGTGGTGGTATAATAATTGTTTTGAATATAGTATTAGTTTGGTGTTTAAATCTACATTTTTGTTTCTGAAGATTTTTGTCATTTGCCCTAGTGCTTGGTATGCTTTACTACATCTATTGTGTATTTCCGACACAATGACGGCTTTTATGTTCACTGTTTCTGAGAACCATTTTAGGGTCTACTTGAAATGTTTAAGTAATGTGTAGCTAACTGAAAACATTGAAGATACGCCAGAAAAAAATGAACGACGACATTTGTTGTCAGTAAAGGTTATGTATTACACAATAATCACAACATGAAAGCATGCAAACATACGCGTATACTGGGAAAGCCAAGTTCAATAGACAACAACTGACATTCTGTAAAGGAATAACTGGGAAATTGATAAGAGGCTCAAACAGTGGTGCTTGTTTTGTTGGATACCGAGCCTTCGCTTCCAGATTTCTCAGATGACGGGCTTGATCCAACTGAACTAGGGGACGTTGGTACAATTGTGGGAATTGCGCTCATAGATAATGTAGCTCTGTTGGCCAGAGGTTTCGATTGAATCCGAGATAAAGATAAATTTATTCCACCTTGGTTGCTGTCATCATCATCACCTTCGACAACTTCCTCAATGATAGGTCCATCGATACTACGTGGTCTCGGTAGCAATGCTCCGGAATAAGCATGTGAGGCAACTGAATGTGGCACATAATCTACGTTTATCATTAATTTATCTGAAGTTACTTTGTCATCGTCGTCATAAACTTCATCTTTCATTGAAGGTTTGTGAACTATGTCGCTAGATTCCAGAATAATTTTCTGATCAGAAAGTCTAACACCTTCTACAATTCCTGTAGTTTTAATTTCTACAACATAATTTTCTGTCTCTAGATCACTTGGGGCTGTTTTAATCTTCACCTGGTTTTTAAACCCCTCAAATATCTTATCAAGTCTTTTTATTGTAGATGTAAAGAATATCTCGCCATCTTTCTTCCTAGTAATGGTAGCCGGGGCTCCGCCAATTGGCATGCTAATTCTGCACCAAACCGCAAAGTCGTAACTTACTTTTGTTTCCGCCAAAACTACTTTCGCTACATATTTTGACCTTTCTTTCACTTTTATATCACTCGTGGTTTCCAAGACAACGGTTTCCTCAACATTTTCACCTTCCTGTTTCGTAACATTTATCGTCATGTCTGTTTCAGCACTCATTTGAGATCCAGAAACCAACTTTGGCAATTCTACCGAAAATCGGGCTTTTCCTCCAACTGTGAACCCTTTCTGAAAACTGACAGACAGAATGGCTTTTCTAGTCTTCTCCAATCGAAATTTATAAGTTTGTTCTCGATCTGTATCATTCACAAAATCAGTTGAAATTTCAACAATGTTAGAATTTTTAGTTGCCCCTTTGCCAAACTTACTTTTGGCTATTCGGGATTTCTCGTTCGCAATATTGTTTCCATTTGTGTTCTTTTGGTCCAAAATATGACCATCTGCGCCCAATTCAGGTCTTAGCCTGGGAGCGACATATTGACGGAACGTTTCAAAGAGGAAATAGTTCATTGGAACGTTGATGTTGAAATCACTACGCCGCAAACACAGACGTTGGATCTTGTTTTGAGTCTGAATAAAAATGTCCCACACGTAATCTTTCAGGATCTTCTCGACGTCCAAGATCGGGGGCATGTCATCTTCGTTAAGACCTCGCCTTCCGCACAAGCAGGACATGATGAGGTGGGTAGTCTTCAAAGTGCAAGGGATTGGAGGGGGGGATGGCTATTCCTGGAAAAAAAGAGATCAAAAGACAAATATTATGGTGAAAAGTTATATTCATAAAAATATAAATCATAAATATAACTGTTAATATATAAAAATAAATATGAAAGTCAAACTAGGAACGTTATATTGATATAAATGTGTGATTATCGATTAATCAATCAATCAACCAAGTAATCCATCAATCAAATTACCACAAATCAATCAACCGACACATAAATCAATCGATCAATCAATCAACCAATCGATCGATCAGTCAAACCACTAATCAATCAATCAAGTGTCATGCCGTGTAGCGTAGATGATCACAACTCTCTTCTCTCTTGTATTGTTGATAAATTCAATTGATGACATTCTCTTCTACAACAATGACAATCCACCCAACAACTTCTTTCTTTGTCTTCCTCTGTCTCTTCTCTCCCTGATATTTCCTTTTGGTTCCTAATTTTTCAAGTTTTACTCTTCTCATCACATGCACTATAAACCTTAACTACCTGCCTCTAATATTTTTTGCTATATTTTATCTCTTTTCCCCAGTATCTCTGAAGACACTCTCCCCCCCCCCACATTAGTTTTCTTAGAGGTATTTTCAGCTTTAAAATATCCCAGTAACCTCCAGTTCACATTGGGTTTTTGTTGTTGTTTACAGTGCACGATTCATATTTATCATTAAAACATTGCTTCTAATGATGATATTTTGATGATATAATTTTGTTGTTGTTTGTTTCGATTCCCAGAGAGTGCAAGCGATGAAACTGATATTTCATATGTGCATTGGTTGGGGAAGGGGGGGGGGGTACTTTAGAGATGCCTTTCAAACTTAGAAGACTAACTCCTAACTGGATGCAATGCTTTGAAAGAAAGACTCCTATCAGAGCTAATGTGTGTGTGGATATATACAAGGAATGTTCCACCATTGTGTATATAGACATCCAATATCCCATAAAATCCTGAATCCATTTAACAATATCCTTGATGACCACTTGTGACCACACATACTATAGAACTGCATGGTGTCACAACGGCCAAACAAAATGCATATGCAAGTATAAGAGTTACAGAAGAGGTGAGAATAAGGTTTAGAAAACAAAAGTTGATAGCACATCCTATTCAGGACGTAACGACAAGACGTCATTCTTTGGTTGTACTGACTTTCTTGGCAATACTGAAAACCCAGTAGTTTGCCATTTTTTCTGAAAGGTTCGGATCCACAATACCTGCGACTGGAATTTGACTTGGTACCTTGGCCGTTCGAGACAAATGTTTTTGCTTTCCAATATAGAACCAGACATTGTACCTTTCCATCACAGAACCAGACATTGTACCTCTCCATCACAGAACCAGACATTGTACCTCTCCATAACAGAATCAGACATTGTACCTCTCCATCATAGAACCAGATACGGTGCCTCTCCATCATAGAACCAGACATTGTACCTCTCCATCACAGAACCAGACATTGTACCTCTCCATCATAGAACCAGATACGGTGTCTCTCCATCATAGAACCAGAAAAGGTACCTCTCCATCATAGAACCAGATACGGTGCCTCTCCAACATAGAACCAGAAAAGATACCTCTCCATCATAGAACCAGATACGGTGCCTCTCCATCATAGAACCAGAAAAGATACCTCTCCATCATAGAACCAGAAAAGGTACCTCTCCATCACAGAACCAGACATTGTACTTCTCCAACACAGAACAAGATAAAGTACATCTCCAACACAGAACCAGATATTATACCTCTCCAACACAGAACCAGACAAGGTACTTCTCCATCATAGAACCAGACATTGTACTTCTCCAACACAGAACAAGACAAAGTACATCTCCAACACAGAACCAGATATTATACCTCTCCAACACAGAACCAGACAAGGTACCTCTCCATCATAGAACCAGACATTGCACTTTTCCATCACAGAGCCTGGCATGGTAACTCTCCAACACAGAACCAGACAATGTACCTCTCCATCACAGAAGCAGATATTGTACTTTTCTAACACAGAACCAGACAAAGTACATCTCCAACACAGAACCAGACAAAGTACATCTCCAACACAGAACCAGACAAGGTACCTCTCCATCACAGAACCAGACATTGTACCACTCCAACACAGAACCAGACCTAATTACAAAGACCTTTCAATGAAATCTCTCCACTTTGTTACTGATAACGTTTTGGTGAAATCAGTCATTTTCCCTAGTCATAAAGTGTGATTGGTGGGGGTGGGTGGTGCATTTTTGCCACGTTTTAGAGTTACCTGCAATGTTAGTTGTGATTTTTGTATTTACAAAATCGGGGGGTGCTAATCAACGTCTACGCCTCCTCCCCCGTATCTACAGGCCTGTTTTAGAACAAATTGGACAGATACAACCTAAACAGGATTTAGAAGAATAAATGAAATTTGAACAACAAAAAATACAGTCAATTAAAACTTCATAAAACGAGAAGAGAGCAACGAAGGAATATATAATAAATTTAAAAAAAGGAAAGAAAAATGTATAGAATGAGATAACAGGAGATGTTTGGCAACGGATCGATAGTCTGTCTAAATATTCACAGACCGAATGCCAGATAATTGCCAGAATCTTCTGTTGTGTTTGTACACGAAGTGGATTTTCTTGGAACGATACGGAGCCAGACAAAATAAAGATAGGAAAGAGGGTCAAAAGATTCGAAACGTAAGGAAAGAAACTACGGAAGTGATAGTTTAGAAATATATTCATGATCGGAAGACAATATTAAAGACAGACTGTGCAATAAATAGTTTATCTAGATCAGATTCCTCCATATCACGGCTTGACATCGTATTTTCTAGTGTCACTCAGATAGCATGATATTTAATATTTTTTTTATGAGCTAAGGGGTAAATCAACATCATCATCAGGTGCCATGCCGGCTGGCGTAGGCGGTCATGACTCTCCACAGCTCTCTGTCCACAGTATTATGTATCAAAGTCGTTGTTGTTTCCTTGCCGTGCCAGGTTGTCAAACTGTAATATTTTCTCACGTTGTCGCCCTCTGTCTCTGTTGCCTTTAATTTTGCCTGTTGTGACTATGTTCTCTAAACCTGCCTGTCTCATGAAGTGGCCAAAAAAAGAATATTGCCTTTTGCTTATATTAAGGTCCGTTTCGCATTTGACTCTTTCAATACCTCTACATTAAAGGGGTAAATAGTAATGTTAAATCAGCCCCGTGAACCAGAAATAATGACTTGGTGGAACGTATTTGCTCTAGACCTGTTCTAGATATGTTGTTTCAGTTTTGAATACGACGCATAATGCAGAAACCATTATTGTCCTGTCAAAGATATGCGATGCTACTCTGTGTAACTTTTGCATGTTGATGACTGTTCTATTAAAATTATCTCTTGATGTCCCTTTCACTTTTCATCTGGTACCTATTTTCATGCTTTCTATGGTGGTATTTTATCATTCACTCTGAGCACATGTTCGATATATGTTAACTAATCTTCTCTTATTGTTGTAAGTAAATATAAGGGGGAAAATATAATGTGTGAAATAGCTGTTTTACGTGAAGCAAGTACATGAAAGTGATGTTTCGACCAAATATGCCTTTATAAAGGTAGAGATAAGCAAACAGAATGAATCAACAAAGTAAACCGAATGCTACATGGAGTTATGTGTTGAAAACTGACAGATCTGAAAATATGAAAGCATCAGATAAAGAATACGATGGAAATATGCGAAATTATATGTCTTGAAAAAATTACATATTCGTTGACTGTGTGTATTTGTTTCATTGTTTCGCATAAAACTGTTATATAACAAATTCTATATTTTTTCTCATATTTATTTATGACTTGGTGCACGTTTTTATTGCAGTATCTGTTTATTCAATTTTTATTTTTGCTGTAGAAGTACGTTGTTGTTTGATGTCCTCTCTTATTTGCGTATTCCACTTGAATCATACACGGACATTTATTTTCAAATACATTACACTTATTCAATAGTCTCTTTGTTATTTTCATCATCTACAGCCACATTATTAAACGTTACTTGTCAATTACCGGTAAGCACTCATTCTAACAAGCCGTAGATAAGTAAAGGAGGGGCAGTTCCTAATTCAAACCTTTGGAAATCAATACTGACCACGAAACTTTTGTTTTTGTTTGTTAAATGGTGGATTAAAGCCTCTTAGCTGAGGCACGACTCTTTCAACCTAAGACAGAAGTATATTTTGGTTATATCAGGCGGAAACGGGGGAATTTAATTCTTTTATTGTAACTCCCCCCCCCCCCAATCCCCATTACCAAAGACGCATATATTTCCCATATTTCCCATATTTTCCATATACAGCCATATTTCCACTCATAAATAATTTCTTTAATAAATATATATATGTCCTTTGTCAGGTTTCACGTGAATTATGAATCGATCTGTTATGGGCTTTGTTATAGCGGGCGTAGTTCTCGGAAGAAATGTATTAATTACACATACGATTTCAACCACATCCAGAATGAGAATTTAGATAGAGGCAGTTTAGATCAAACTGGCTTGACTGGTGACTAAACATACATAGTGATACATTCAGATTCCCAAAGCGTGATGTGTAAGATATGAGGGTAAGTCAATAGGTTGTTACATGTTTAGTATAACATATTTAAATACGAGAAAAACATTAACAAAAACTATATAATTTTTGACTGTTGTTCCTTTATTAACAATATTGCTAGCGCGCTTTATAGTATCAGCTTATGTATTCATTATGCTAAAAAAAATGTCAAGTAGGCTTGGAAAATTGACATTACAATTATGTAATCCGCCTGAACAGAGTAGCACAATGCCTGACGAGAGTATCAATGACAGTCAGAAACTCTAGGACAAGCAATAATGCATAGGATCAAAAGGTTTAAAGGCGCTGAGGATTTACTATTTTATTTGGGATACCCCATATGCATTCAGTCCCACACAACGAAGCAGCAAGCTACCTGCATATAGTATCACAAAAGCACCAAACTCCGTAGCTGCAAGCGATAATCCCTTAGGATCTCCGAAAAAAATCATCTAAATAAACTAGACGTCAGGAGCGAGATTCGAACCCGTTATCCCTTGAGCAGAAAGGCTTACCTATACGCAAAGGAGATCCCCGAATTTATGGGAACTGCCGAAACACTGCATTTGTTAACAAGACATAGCAACCCGATTTCGAAAAGCAACCTTATGAAAACTGAAGAAATAGATTGACCACTTGACTACGGAGATTTACTTTATTCCAGTGCTTTAACTTAGACACTTATTAACTTTCTATTTCTTTCATTCTCCATAAATTTCCATATCGTTTCTGAACTGTCTGTGCATCTTAGACCACAAATATTTCTTATTCTTCCTGGAACTCCCCGAAGATGTTCGATTTATGCAAATATCTGTTTCTGTGTGTATGGTAAACAGTGTGCTCAGAACAAAGTTCCAATCCTTGTCATATTTAAGGTCGCATATCGAATCTTCATGATTATTCACCGTTATTCTACATTTGCGTGGCTTGTTTTCAGGCAGCGTTGGATATTTCATCCCTCTGCTACCGTGTAATTAGTAAACAAAATATAATATCACATCGCAAACTATTTTTTACTTGTCTCGTAAGATTCCCGGGACTAGCGGATAGCTAAGACCCTATAAGTACCTCCTCGTGGTACATCTAGGTAAAAAGCAGTTATGACACTAGTGCGTCTACCGTTTTGGTGATCAAATCGGGAATGCAGCCTGTGATACAATAAAAATTGATTTCACACAAGACAAATAATATATTTAATCGGTATCTCTCAGTACTTGCAATATATAAAATAGTTTATACTCGGTGCACTTGACAACGAACAGCCTAAGCAGCCAAATTGTCAGTTCTTACACCACAAGTTTGTGGAATCAGTGGACATATATCTGGCGATGCATATAAATTTGCAATACTTAAGTTGAATGAAGACAGTACAGCACTAAAGAGCAGCGTTTAGTGCAAGTGGCTGTACACGCTCGATAATTAAATAAGGAAACTATGACAAAGGCAGTGTTCATGATCGAAATAAACTTTAAGTCGTCTTCAAGAAGAAAAGTGGTAGGAATCCAAATCGTTCCAGTCTGAAAAATATGTGTAGATAATCGAACTTGGTCGATGTGTTCACGATGTTAATTAACGAATTCTTGGCTGAACCGACTCTAGTATAATTCTACTGTCGAGCTTTCTCTATACCGGAACCTGGCTCTAAGATGATAAAGGGTTTTATATCCATGGATCCAAGAAAACAGAAGTAATTTTTATTTCAAATATACAAAATACCACACCTTGCAAGATCAAAGTGAATGATATAGTATTAAAACAGGTCCACCAATTCAAATATTTAGGTACAACGATTACAGCAGATGGAAGAAATTCAACAGAAATAAGAAGCAGAATAGGACAGGCAAAAACAACATTCAGAAAAATGAAAAATATATTGTGTAATATGACCTTGTCATTAGAGGTGTGGAAGAGAGCTCTGCAGTGCAATATAACTCCGATATCAATAAACCCCCATAACCCTTCAGGGTCGTAGGGGTACCACATTGGATGCTTCAGCACACAGAGTCCTCCAGCGAATTCTATCCTCAGCGATGCGGATGATTGTGGAAATATCTAGCCCTGTCCATTCCTTGATGTTGTCTGTCCATGTCTTTATTTGTCCTCCTCTGCTTCTTCCACCCTCGACAGTTCCCTGCAGTATTGTTTTTGACAAGGAATCGTGCCTGCATACATGTCCGAACCATACTAGATGAATACTGAGAATACCATGAACTGCCAGAAAAACTAATGTGGAGGTGTTGAAAGAGTCAAATACGAAACGGACCTTAATCAATAATGTAAGAAAAAGACAATCTTCATTTTTTGGGTCACTTCATGAGACAGGCAGGTTTGGAGAACAGTCACAACAGGCAAGATTGAAGGCAACAAAGACAGAGGGTGACAATGTGAGAAAATATTAGACAGTTTGACAACCTGGCACGGCAGAGAAACAACAACGATCTTGATACATAATACTGTAGACAGAGAGCTGTGGAGAGCCATGATCGCCTACGCCATCCAGCATGGCCCCTGCGATGATGATAATGATCCACTTGAACGGAAGAGACGTCGTATAATTGTCTAAAACTGTCTAATTACAAGATATATGTTTACTGACAACGGAACACCTCGCACACGATTGACTTAGATGACCCATGATCGACTTTGTGTTTACTATTTCCACCCGGGAAATTGTAAGTCGGAGACATATTAACCTCAAAAGTCTAAGGATATAGTGGGTGCCAAGCCGTCATTCCATACATTTGAAACCCACTCCACTTCTGCTCACAGATTGACATGCTGTCACTATAACTACGCATACCTATGGCTATGGGCTGAAAAGCAAGACAAGATTGCAGCAAAACAAGTAATGAAAAAAGAACAAAACGTCGTTCATGGAAAAGAGAACAAGGCGTCGTTCATGGAAAATAGAACAAGACGTCGTTCATGGAAAAGACAACAAGACGTCGTGAAGCTGCAATGAAATTATAAGTTATGCAATAAAAAGAAATTTCCTGTAGGAAAGAGAAAACGAGACATCAAGTAAGGAAAATAGAACAAGACATTATGTAAGGAAAAGAGAATAGGACATCATGTAAGGACAAGAGAAAAATACGTCATATAGGGAAAAGAGAACAATACATCATTTAAGAGAAGAGAACAATACATCATGTAAAGATAAGAGAATAATACGTCTTGCTGGGAAAATAGAATACTACATCATATAGGGAATAGAGAACAAGACATAATGTAAGGGGAAAAGAACAATACGTACCGTAGAGAAATAAGAACACTTCTTCTGTAAAGAGAAGATTAAACATACGTCTTAATGTATAGGAGAAAAAAATGTCATGTAAGAAAATGTGAATAAGACATCATATAAGGAAAAAATAACAGAACGCCCTGTAAGAAAAAGAGCACAAGATATCATAGATATGTAAGGAAGAGAGGACATGTCTTGTTGAAAAAGAGAACAATACAAGGAAAAGAGAACAAGACATCATGTAATGAAAAGATGTTAAGAACAATTCGATCTGTAGGGAAAGAGAACAAACATCATATAAGGAAAGGAAAAAATTACATCATTTAAGAAAAAGTGAACAAGACATCATGTAAGAAAAAAAAGAACAATTCGTCCTGTGGAGAAAAGAGAACAAGTCATCATGCAAGGAAAAGAGAATAATGCGTCTTATTGTAAAAGAGAACAAGATTGCATGTAAGCTAAAGCGAGCATGACATCGTGTGAGGAAAATATAATAAGACATCATATCAGGAAAAGAGAACAATACGCCATGTAGGAAAAAGAGAACAAGATGTCATGTAAGGAAAAGAGAATAATACTTCTACTGCGAAAAGAGAACAGGACATCATGTAAATAGAAGAGAACAATACGTGCTGTAGGGAACAGAAAGGAAGGCATCATGTAAGGAAAAGAAAACAGGACAAAATATAAGAAAAAAACAACAAGACATCATGTAAGGAAAATAGAATATTAAGTCTAGTTGGGAAAAGAGAACTACACGTTCGATAGAACTGTGGTTCTCTAATTGTCTCGCAACACCATCTCTATAATAATATTACAACACAAACTCTCTAATTACTTAACTATATCAACTCTATAATTATATTACAGCACAAACTCTCTAGTGACTTGACTGCACTAATTCTCTAATCGCACGACTACACCAGATCTGTAATAACTTGACTTCATCAGCTATCCAACCTCTTAACGTGTATGTTAGTTTCGTGAAGAATACATACACGGTAAAGTAATAACAACAATTTGTTGTACGTCTCTAGGAGCATCTTATAAAACCTTGAGAACAGACATACAACTTCTCTATACAGACGAGAAATCTCACAGATCGTAGACCCAAAACAACAGACATGTTGAAATAACTCTCTGACCGCCCATAAGTGTCTCTAAGAACTGTTAGTCGCTGCATTCCATTACGAATTTACGCATTACTTTCACAGAAAAGATGTCAGACTGCGTCCCATATCTGTCAACGCCTACGGCTAGGAACCTCGTGAAGGAAAGCTGTTAGTATTTGGGCTAATACTGCGGAATAACAGTAGGTTTTTTTTTAAGGAAGAAGGAAACGTGTGGAAAATATCAGGTTAAGCCAGTAAGAGTCATGTTTCAATGTACTATAACGGGTTAACTACGGCGCTGTATGACTGTATTTCTTGTGTAAGGCACAAGAAATGCTGAATCGACGTTGTCATCATTCAGAACAAATTTGCCTTTAAGTTACCACTGCCAATACTAAAACAATGAACTCTAACAATTTATTTTAATATCAGTCTCAGAGAAGGAATAATTCAGAAAGTTGACATCTTTTCCTGCTTGGGCAGAAAAATGACACACGATACAACAAAAGTAATTCCTGCCAGAATTGCTTTGACATCCAGTACATTCAATCACCTAAAAAACATCTGAAAAAATGTTTTAAATACCACAACTATTACTGTTTAACTCTAATGTACATATGTGTATTAACATCATTATCATCAAATGCCGTCTCCGCAACGAAGGTTCGCTGCAACAGACTTCCGATGTTTACATACCCTGTCTCGTGTTTTTGTGGTACACTCTGCTAGACTGTAACCTAACTTGTGATGTTACTCTTCCACTTGTATCTCTGCCTACCTTTTGCTCGTCTCCTTTCGACTTTACCCTAAGTAAGGTCTTCAACAATGTGTCATGTCTTTTAATGTGTTGAAAATATTTTATTTGCTTTATCTTTATTTCTTTTAATAGTTTTTTCTTCATATTAAGTGTTTTAATACCTCTTTATTTGTTTTGTTCTCCTTCCATGATGTGCTCCATATTCTTCTATATATCCACACCTCAAATGCATCATTCTGTCTTCTAATTTTTTGTTTATTGTCCATTTTTCTGATCCATACATTAATATAGAATAGATGTAGCATTGTATAATTTTCATTTTTAGTTGGTTTATTTAGATGTTAATATTTTCCTCATGTAGTTTTAGCCATTCCTATTCTTCTTTTAACTTATGTTTCACGTCTGACATCATTTGTGATTATGTGTCCAAGATATTGATAATGTTCTACTTGTTGTAGTTTCTCTCCATGTATGTTTATGGCTCTTCACAGCACTGTATCTCCAGTATTATGTACCAGTATCGATGTTGCTTCCCTGATGTGCCAGGTGGTTCAATTGTCAAATATTTTTTCACGTTATCGCCCTCTGTCTTTGTTGCCTTCAATCTTGCCTGTTGTGACTATGTTCTTCAAACCTCCTTGTCTCATAAAGTGGTCAAAAAATGAAGATTGTCTTTTTCTTATATTATTGATTAATGTTCTGTCTGGCATTTGACTCTTTCAACACCTCGACATTAGTTTTCATGCAGTTAATTTTTACTATATAAGTTCCAAATACAAAATTGTGTGGAGTATTTATGATGATTTAGTTAGCAGGATAATATTCTTATTAATGTAATGCAATCTCTAAATATAGGCCCTATATTCCAAATTTTCATATTTAAAACTTTGTATGAAACTGTGCATAATGTTAGTTAGTTAGTCGTCGGGTCATCATCACTGCAAACTGGACACGTCCATAGTTGCTCCGATCTCTCCCTGAGTGTATCCGCCATTACACTTCTGATGAGAGTACCGGTCCTATGATGGTTGACCATCATTCTTCTGCGCCCTCCAAAATGTTTACTTCTAGCAACACGGCATTTCAATCTCTGATCTTTAATCCCGTCCATTGAAAAGGAATCGCCATCCACATTAGTCTCACTCTCGCGTGCTATATCTTTTAAGGAGTTCAAAACGTCAGCTCGATCCATTGCCCCATCGCCATGTGCCACAATCGCGCATGACGCCTTTTGATCTGCTCTTTCATTACCTCGAACACCCACATGTCCCAGCACGAAAATAAATGTAACCACTTTCAGCTTCGCCTTTCTCAAGATCTCAATCCACTGTTCGCGAACGAGACCCACTTGTACCTTTCTAATCATACTCATAGAGTCACTCAATATGCAGACCTTGCGTTACCTTCTGTTTGCATACCCACTGAAATGCCCTGGTCACCGCAATCGTCTCCATGGCCATGCTACTTGTAGTAACCGCATAGGCACCACTCTCCTCCCTGATCGTTTTACCTGCGCACTGAGCTGTGAAGACCAAAGCACTGCGAACATGTCTAATCACAGATCCATTGATATTCTCACTGACCAAAATCTGCACTTCTTTCTCAATAGCTGTGGGACACCATTCTCCGCACTCTTTGCTAAGTGATATTATTACTCTCAAACACGTTTCGAAATCTGTGGATAGACTTATCCATTCCGCACCTGCTGCCACATCCTGTAATCTGCACACGCTTTGTATGACATCCTCAGCACGTCCCATCCACGACCTCCCTCTCTTATGTCTGCTGCCTTTAACTTTCTGTATTTCGGAATGCAACGGGTGTTCCTTATCTGCATGTATTTGAAGGTACGCCCTTACACGGCAATACTGTAATCTGTGCTCTGCTATT
Organism: Meghimatium bilineatum; assembly: GCA_034231615.1. Lineage (NCBI taxonomy): Eukaryota > Metazoa > Mollusca > Gastropoda > Stylommatophora > Philomycidae > Meghimatium > Meghimatium bilineatum. Next base: position 69,364,586 of record CM067299.1, on the reverse strand, counting down.
GGACAGTCAAGTAGGTATCGCATAACTCTTGTCGATTTGTCTCTTGTGCACCCAAGTATAATACGCATTGCTTCATTCTGGATTCTATCCAGTCTTTCGATCTAAGTTTGACTAAGAGTCAGAACTGCCAGTGCATATTCCACCACTGCCACCACCAAACCATGGTACATCAGAAATAACAACCTCTGCTCAAACTGTGCAGCAGCCATAACCTTCATTGCTGCTAAGCCTTTGCCTGCCCTTATGATAACGTGGTCAACATGTTCCCTGAAACTCAGACTCCTGTAAAAAAAAAACACACTCAGATATCTCATCGTGCTGGTTCTTACTAAAGTTTTCTCAGACGGCCAACCATATATAATATACATATAAAATATAATTTAGACCTATTGGCCCTTGAGAACTAATACGGATATTATATGTTATATGTTTGTTATTACTGAGGATATTACAATACCTGTACGGAATGTTTGTTGTTGTGATAGTCCTTGTCTCGAGTGGTCCGTTCTCAGTGACTTTAGTGCACAGTTTGAATGTCTTGACAAAATCGCATATTTTTTTGGAGATACGGTTGGTCAAGTACGGTAAAACCCGTGTACGAGAGTTGCTAGGCGATTCGGTGCCATTGAATGGATTGGTTCAATTCCCGTTAGACTCAATAATCATGTCACAGCACATTTTGTTGTCTGGAACCCACAGCTCATGAGTTCAAGAGATATAATGCTACTATGTGTAATTCTTACATGATTTTGAGACCCATAGTCATACTTTCCTTGACGATTTTTGTGCTAAGTCTTTCTTGATCTTCCCCTGTTTCTTTTGCCATCTGGTACCCTTCTTAATGCTTGTAGTGGCAGTCTGTTTTCATTTATTCTACGTACATTCTTGATATAAGTTCATCGTTCTCTTCTTATTGATGTAAAAAGGTATTGCTGTTTGGTGTCTTCTTATACTTGCTTGTTTGACTTGAATTCTTCCCAACCAATATTTAATAGTTTTCTAAGACATTTATTTTCATAATGAAGTTAATTTCTTCTCCAGTGCATTTGCCATTTTCCAACTTTCGCAACCACATGTTAACATGGTACGGCCACATAACCAGACAGAAAGAGCAAAGTATTATCCAAAAAACACTTAACAAACGATACGAAAACAGTCGACCTATTGGACGCCATCGTAAAATGTGGATAGATAGTGTATTAGAGACACTCGGAAATATAACAGCAGAAGAGGCAAATAGAAGGGCAAAAGACCGTACACTCACTCTCCCCTCAACACCGAAAGGTACATGAGGACAGAAAGAAGAAGAAGATGTTAACATGGGTATAACATTGAAGTGGAACATTCGTAGTTTGGTATATTTACTTTTTGTTCTAGATTTCCATATGTTTGTTGAGTGGTTGAATACACTTGATGCCAACACAATTCTAGTAGAAATCTTTTTTATTGTATCTCCATCTTGTGACATTTTGCTGCATAAATAGGGAACGTTATCAACTGTCTGAATTGTTTCTCTGTTGAAAGTGATTGTACAATTAGAATTGATAACCGTTTCATGGTCTGATTCTTTGAAGTATAAACTTGAAGGCCAATTTGTTCTGAAAGATGACAAAGTATTGTTTTTATCAACATATGTACCTTAGCAGGAGTTACAATAACGTTAAGTCATCTGCTGCAAAATCAAGATCACTCAAAGTTAGCGTCTGATTTCATCTAGAGCAACCAACGCAATCTAGAACAATATTTATGTTTTCACTAGAACAGTTCTCTAACACGTTAACATGATAAAGAACAATACACATTCTTACTAGAAAAATTCTTTCTATTTAACATGTTCACACAATCTAGAGCAATTTACGCAAAGTATAAAGAATAACTCGGATAGTATGTCTAGAACAATTTACAGTCAGACCAGATCATGGTAATGAAATCTAAACAGTTCAGAAGTTGATGACAGTGCTAACAGAGTGTGACAGGCCTTCGAGCTATCAATCCGCACATCACCCATAAACGGAAAGTAGATTTCCCTTGACGCACCACGTGACTGGTAGAAAATCCTCGCAGCCATGTTGTCTCGAGGGTAATGAAAAGTGACTCTCATTAGCAAGTTAGTTGTCTCCCTTGGTCCCAGGAGTCAACGTATGTTGACTTTATCGATTGATTACCCGGTTGTTTTTTATTCAGCAATCACTGTTTTGTTCCAGGAAAGTGCAAACATTATGAGGCTGTATTAAAAGGGAATAAGCTAGGCAGAACTTGGAATTGACGAACACATATTCTCATAGACTATCAACGTATTCGATACTCCCACAACGATTAAATAACGATCAACACGCGGTTATTAGTACAGTCTTTGTTCTGTTCTGTCGCCTCCACATTTTAATGTGTTTAAGGAAAGAGTAATGAAATAAGTATATCAAAATGAGAGAAATCCGTCTGGACGGTGTGTTCGAAAATGAATGAAGAGTTCAATAATTCACTTTACAAGATGTTCCTTGCAGACGATCAGAAATTAGTAGTTACCTAAACCGACGTTGCTACACTCTTATACTTGGTGCCATGGCGGCAAACTTTTGTTTTTTTAAATATGTGCATTATTTTTAAAGTAAAAGAAGTAACATCTGTGGAACTGTGTCCTTCGGTGATAAATTGTATGAAGCTTGGAATTACTTAAACAGATCGCTTTTTTAAAATAAATTATCTGCCATGTTACATATTTTTAAAGTACAGAAGAAGAAGAAAAGACCCCAATAATATTGCTCGTTGCATAATCAATATGTTACCTTTTAGTGAACGTAAAGCCACCGCATGTTGCAAACCTTGCAGCGGATTTCAATCAGGTCCAACAAATACCCACAATGCAACAGTAATCCAAAGTAGATAACATGTCTATATAGTGATACATTTCGTATGTGGAATCTTCACATTTCCGCCCGTGTGTTGCCGTGGCCCGAAAGGGGAGTAAAGAATAACAACTCTGTTTACCTTCCACGCATGTCGTAAAAGGCGACTAAGGAGGTTATGGGATGGAGTTGGCTGTCCAATCCCATATAGGGTCAGTGACCCAAAGCTATGCTGAAGTCGGATGTGTCAGGCCGAAAGGCGAAGAAATCGCATCAGTGCTGTAAACCATGACACAACGCATTCCGTTCTCCGGACTACATCCTGCTAATCTGTAGGAGTTTGAGAACGAACGCAGAAGAAGAAGGAGAAAACATTTCGTCGGTACATTTACTTCTTGACTTCCTACGAGTAGCAGGCTTTTTCTCAAAGCATTACGCGCCTATGAGAAATGTGATATTCTGGAAATTAAAGGTAAAACGCATGTGACTGTCACTGTTCTCCCTCTTCCCCAATTGCACAAAATGATACCAGACCTCTATTGTAGATAGAGGTCTTTCTTTCTCACTTATCCATATTTTTGTCTTCTGGTGTAGATAGAGGTCTTTCTTTCTCACTTGTCCATATTTTTGTCTTCTAGTGTAGATCCAACATCATACATTTTCTTTGCATGCATCCAGAAGATTATATTATATATTACATAATTTATTTTTTCATCCCTACAGTTTTACAAATTCATTTCTATCAGTCAATGTTACCGCTGTCATTATTATATTACTATTATTATTACAAATACGTTATTAATGTTATTATTATTTTATTATCATTGTTATTGGTGTTGCAAATTTTGAAGAATACAAGTTTAGGATTTTCCTCCAACATTTCTTATTTTGCTCACATTGTGTTGAACACACACTTGAAGCTCCAGTTTTTATACCCCTATTATAATTCCGCTGGGAATTGCTTCTTTCTTATAATGGTTACTCTGTAACACTTGTCTGTAATCTCATTCATTCCATTACCTAAGCTTTTAGATCGATCACGCCAAACACAGAGAACTGTTTCAAGATGTCATCGTAGATTATTTGTCTCAATGTCATATTGATTGTTGAGAGGGATGACAGCGATGTTGTCTTTTCCTTTCTCATTCAACTTCTCTTCTCTTCCTATGTGTGTCACATGGCCCGATATATAAACAAAAAATAACCAAACTTTCACCTGCCATGAAAGATGTAAGAAGATATTAAGGAGGATCTGGAATGCGGGTTAGTTGTCCCATCTACTAAAGGGTCAAAGAAACATAGAAACATTGCTGAAATCGGATGTGCCAAACCGAAAAGCACTTATATCAGAGTCAAGTTTTTAATCATGACAAAACGCATTCCGCTCTTCGACTACATCCTGATAATCTTCAGGAAAGTGACATTGAACGAAGATCTTCCATATCTAATAGTTCTTCTTCGTTAACATTTATCATACCAGTTCTCACAATGTTTGCTCAGCCCAGTTCATCTTCTTCGTCGCCCTTCTCAGTCATTCGCTGTGGGTCAGTTCTTAAGCACTCAAGCTATCACCAGCACCCAGTAGTACTAAAAGTACAGTCGTCCTTCTTCTTCTTCTTCTGCGTTCGATTTCAAACTCCTGCAGATTAGCAGAATATAGTCCAGAGAACGGAATGCGTTGTGTCATGTTTTACAGCATTGCTGCAATATCTGCGCCTTTCGGCTTGACACATCTGACTTCAGCATGGTTTTGGGTCACTGACCCTATACGGGATGGGACAGCCAACTCCATCCCATAACCTCCTTAGTCGCCTTTTACGACATGCGTGAAAGGTAAACAGTGTTGCTATTCTTTGCTCCCATTTCGGGCTCTGACATCACACGGGCGACAGTCGTTCCTAATAGCAATATTTGGTGGTGGATATATTTATATAAACATATTGTGATAGCAGTAGTAATTGTTGTAGTATTTATCTTAATAACAGTAGTAGTAGTTTTTATTGTAGTATTCGTTCTAAGGTTAACAACAGTAAGAGTGTTTGTTGTAGTATGTGTTGCAAAGGTGATGGTAGTATAAATCAGGGGTCGGAAACCTATGGCACGCGTGCCACACTTGGCATGCCAAGCAATTTCAAATGGCACGCACACTCTTCTCGTTTCCTGTATAAAGTTTATTATAAATCGATTATCGGGGTTTCCTCGCTTATTTCGGCACTTGGGCGTAGCAGGGTACCAGCCACAGACGTATCGAGACTTGTTACATATTACACATATTTAAATATTATTGAATATCACTATATATTAATTAATTAAAATATAAAAATAAAATATATGGTAAAATAAGAATATTGGCAACGACTTGTATAAAATGATATGTGATGTTGGCACTCTGAATAATTTGAAGCCTTAAGTTGGCACACAGCAAAAGGTTGCCGACCCCTGGTATAAATAACCAAACTGTCAGAGGATATCCGACAAGGTGGAGAGTGCCGCAGTTACAAAACTAAGAAGCAATAAATCCTATGTTAATTTAATATTGTTACTAGATCTCTAATCTGATGAAAGTTCACGATAAAACAGAGTTTATGCTATTTGGCAGTTAGATTATATAGTAAAAATATTACATTAACATAGTATTTATCGTAATGGTAGTAGTAGCTTTTGTTGTAGTATTTGTTGTTGCAAGGGTTATGGTAGCGGTAGCATTTGTTGTAAGGGTAATAGTGGTAGTAATTTGTGTTGTAGTATTTGGTGCAAGGGTAATAGTGGTAGTAATTTGTGTTGTAGTATTTGGTGCAAGGGTAATAGTGGTAGTAATTTGTGTTGTAGTATTTGGTGCAAGGGTAATAGTGGTAGTAATTTTTGTTGTAGTATTTGGTGCAAGGGTAAAGTGGTAATAATGATTGTTGTAGTAGTTGCTGCAAGGGTAATAGTAGTAATAGCAGTTTTTAATGTCTGGGTAGATTCGAATGTCACGCAAACAACATTTTGACTGGGGATTGTGCGCTTGTAGTATAATTGTTTTTTTAAAGTATCTCTTATGGCGAGGTATGCATTTTTCAACCACTGACCCAAGTAGTTTACATGCAAACTTTTAACCATCAAAAAATAGTAAAGGTAATGGATCTGGTATTCCACACACCACACACAACGAACTCAGGAGAACTATTGTGACATTAAGGTTAATCACGCCTGAATGACTAATGATGATGGTGCTAAAGTAATCCGGTTAAAACTGGTAGCTCTTGACAGCCAATAGTCTTTCTGATACAATAACAGCGTATCAGCTAAGAACTGATGTGACACCCAGACACGTATAAGGCTAGTTGTCTCAAAGACATGGTTATGTTAGAGGGGCGGGGGGAGGTCATAGATGCCTTCTTAGTCTCCAAAGAGATGCATTCCGGTACGGCAGTATCCCAGAATGATCACATCGAGCCAGGAGCATAGCATATACCATCTAGACCAACTAGTTCATCATTCCTCTGTAATATATTTTGACCAATCTGCAGCAGTGGTACACTTAGTATTCCCCTACCACTCGGGAGTCTTGTCACAAAAGGAGAAAATTGCATTGTCCATAGTCCTGAATGTCTTTGTCATCCATGATGACCTATTGACGTAAGACAAAAATAAGAAATCAAAACAATATTTGCAGCAATAATGATGATTTTTTTTTCACAGCTGATATAGGGCGTCAGCCTATCCTAAAACTTCCCAGAATCCCCGCCCACGAATAATATGCATTCTATTTCTTTATCTCTCGTGAGAACATTTGAATATGTCTGAGCTGTGAATATTTCTTCGTAAATAAAAATAGGGATAATTTGCTCGCCCTTTAAGTGCGCGCTGTATTATATTTCGTGAGCATTACATTCTAAGTAGATGCGCGGCCGCTTACCCGTACACGTTATTGGGAGCTACGACATACCCGGAAAGAAGAATGTTGCGCTATTCTGTGCACCATGAACTAGAAATTCGAGGCACTTTTTTGTCACGGACATGTATGAGTGATGATAAGAAGAGTTGAGTACTTATGGAACTGTCTCTGTGTTATGGTGCTTGCTTATAATCAGAAATATCACACACACCCGCACACACGCACGCACACGCACGCACAACACACACATATTATATATATATATATATATATATATATATATATATATATAGGATACGGACTAATAGGTTACGGTATAATGTTGTTTTTTTCTCGAGGGATACGCCATTCCCGCCTTTATTTGCTTTGGTTATTTTGGTTCCGAGTATCAATCTAAAGAAAATTTCCTACCCATTAAAACAAAAATTATACAGTATACACTCGAAAGGACATCTCATCTATTTTTGACAGTTTTTGTTGAACAATCAAGGACATTGACTTACTATATAGACATATCTTGCTACAATATCCCGTTCTTGATTTATAACTGGTCTTGTCCACCTTTTCCCTGAAAGTGTAGTGAAAATAATTTTTTTTAAAGATAAGTTTTCCTATAGAAAGATCTGTGAGTTAACGTTTGACAGAAACAGCTGGACAATTAAATGTCGTGTTTTGTCATTTATATAGTCCTGTAATCGGGATTCATTCTTCTAAACTGACTCATTTGACTTTTCCCATGATTTTCATTGGTCTCTTTGTGTTGACATCCAAAGATAATCACTATAAAAATCAGATGCATTATTTAGAAGGATGGAACTCAATTTATTCCACAAATCTTGAATCGTTGATGATGACGAACAAAGAAATATACAGCTTCGCCAGAAGAAATTAGACGTTATGATCTCAGGCCGCTACCCATAAAATGATTGTCACACATTTTCAAATAAAACCAGTATTTAGTTTTGGCCTACCCATTTACCCAAGTCATTTGCTGTCACACATTTTCAAATAAAACCAGTATTTAGTTTTGGCCTACCCATTTACCCAAGTCATTTGCTGTCACACATTTTCAAATAAAACCAGTATCTAGTTTTGGCCTACCCATTTACCCAAGTCATTTGCTGTCACACATTTTCAAATAAAACCAGTATCTAGTTTTGGCCTACCCATTTACTCAAGTCTTTTGCCAAAATAATTATACGCTCTGATCCCAAACGTCATTTATTTTTGGCGGTCCAAATTTTCCCATGCTTTTCAGTGGCAGTCGAGTCAAAGAACACGTCAGTCACCAATGATCATTGTCATCAGCCAAGATAAGTGACATGTAATCAGAGTGTGTATGGCTATTTATAAGAGAAGATTTACTTTCTTTAGAGCATGGATTCAGGAATTCATTGAATGCTAAAATAGAAATCACTTTTATTGTGGAGTTATTTGTGCTGAGACTTAAGCTTATTGAATCTAGCTGATATAATTTAGAACTTTGTGTTCACATAGTTGAGCAGTGCAGAAAAGAATGATTTCTATTGAAACATTGAGCATTTTTAAAGGTATAACTCAAATATGAACATTCTTAATGTTGATTTAGCTTAAGTGTTAAGACCCTATCAACCCGAGCCTAAAGGTTCTACGTTATATCTGGACCTAAGTGAATCTGTTTTCGATGTAATAAATTGTGTCTATGTACTATACTATGTGCGCGGTATGCGCGCGCGTGCGTGTGTGTGTGTTTGTGTGTCAGAAAAGGGGAGAGGGAGTTTAACGCTAAAATTACGGATTATTTTGATTAGAAAACACCGTATATTTCCATTTTTCTGTGTAAAAAATGCACTGTGATGTGTGTGTGTGTGTGTGTGTGCGTGCGTGCGTGTGTGTGTGCGCGCACGTGCGTGCGTGTGTATGTGTGTGTGTGTATACACATATTTGATTGTAATTACCTGCTAAAATACTTACAGTCCCACGGTTGTTGCCCTCACATAAATGAAACGGAACATCAATTCGTGTCGGTGTCAATAGACTCTACTCCTATCGTTTCTAATCAACAGACGATAAACAGAAACTATTTCCTGTCTCACGTTCGTTCTCTTTCTAGTGGTCAAAGATCAAGGAAAGAGTTTGAATAGTTCTTTTAGGAGTCAATAATCGATACATTATATCCTATACATCTGGGTTGCTGTCCGTAACCTTTTTCTCTTTCTCTCCCAAATCCTCGTTTTCGCTTAATTCCTGTCGTGGTGGACCAATCATAACATTTTAAACATATTCTAGGCAAGCATCTATACAAGTGTGTAGTTGTTTCGTTGTCCTTTTTATTACTATCCATGTCTGTGACATGTCTTTTTATTACTATCCATGTCCATGACATAAGACAGCGCCGGTTTAACGTTTGAACATATTCTTAATTTTATAATTAATCTAATTGAATATTTATATATTTTCAATACAAGAAAATTGCTTGTCTTTTGTATGTTTATTTTCACAGCCTTCTCCTTTCCTATGTCTTGTCGTAGTTGTCAAGGTATTTGTAATATTTTAGCTTCTACAACGCTTTTTAGTTTATAATAAATATTAATAAGACCCATAATCCGTTAGGTTCGTAGAGGTGCCACACTGGATACAGCAGCACCAACGTTTTATCTCTCAAAGCTCACAAAACAATTCTAACATCAGCTATTCGGAGATATGTAGAGAGATCACGTCCAGGGCATTCCTTGGTGTTATCAATCCACTATTTTCTCTGGTCCCCTCTCCTCTTTCCACCCTATTCTGTTCCTTGCAAAATAATTTTATAAAGCGTGTCGTGTCTCGCTACATGTCCAAACCAAACAAGTTCACGCTGTTTCACCACTGCCAAAAGTGGTTATGATATCGTGCAAGTTTGTTTATTTGGTGCCGGACAAATATATCTGTCCTGTGTTATATATAGCTGATTCTTAATAAACGTCTGTAATACCTGTTTTCATAAACCTGAATCCTTCTTTCTGTGTCTGCATTGAGTGTCCAACCTTCACATCTGTATAAACGTATACTTAGCACTAGCGATCTGGATAGATTGATTTTTACTGTAATACAGATTTTTACCTTTCCATATCATATTCAACCTTTCTATTACAGCCATCGCCATCTCGAGTCTTAGGATAATTGCATTTGACGAGTTGTCATCAACACGTATTTGGGACCGGAGATATTTGAAAATGATAACTTCTTCAAGTTTGTGATCGTTTAACCGGAAATTCGTGGGATCATTCTTCGTTTCACTAGTCACCAATATTTTATTTTTATCAATGCTAATTTCCATGCCATATTTCCGACTATCTTCCAGCTTTGAGATGAATTCCTGGAGTTCAGATTCAGAACCAGCCAAGAGATTGATATCATCGGCATAACGCGAGTATACAGACGCACACATTCTATAAAGTGGTCTACCGCCAATAGTTATTGATGTCTGAAGATCTTACAATGCCTCCTGAATTATGTACTCAAGACACATGATAAAATGCAACCATGTCGTACTCCTCTATCCGTCTTGAAAAATTCACCAATGTCATTATTGAAAAAAAAGCACGGATTGTATCTTTATGCAGCGCTTCAACTATTTCTATGATGTTTGCGTCCAATTTATATTGTCTCAGTATCTGCCATAGACCTTGATGCCACACTCGATCTATTGCCTTTGTACAATCAATGAAATTATGATACATAGCATGTTGATGCAAGTGCTTTTCTATTAATATTTTAGGTTAAAGATATGTTCTTTAGAACTTATGTTTTTACGGAAGCAAGCCTGTTCTTCTGCTAACAATTCCTCAGATTTAGCTTGTATTCTGTTAAGAATGATCTTCAGCACCACCTTGCTAGAATGGCTGATTAGATTAATAGTTCTGTAATTCATACACAATTTGAAGTTGCTAATGATTCACTAATGGTATCACTAATAATTTTCTATGCCATAGTTTCCTAGTCCACGTTCTCTGGCATATGGCTGACAGTGATCAACTCTCCTTCATATATTAGGAGCTATGATGAGATATTAAACCCCTGGTGTTTTATTGTCTTTCGATGATACTATGACCGTTGACACTTTATCCCAAGTCGGTAGATAAAGGGTGGATTTTTTGGGATAGCCCCCCCCCCCCCAAGCAAACCTGAATATGGTTTTTAGAACTAGGAATTTAGATAAGATGCGGTAAAAAAAACCTCCCTTAACGATGTTTCACAAAAAAACATCACAATTCGTAACAAAAAAGCGGGAATTACCTATGAAAATGAACGAACTACCTTTTTATTTTAGGTAAAACCCCTCCTTAGTAAAAACGTATATATGCCCTGCTTCCTTTCTCAATATTTCCTGTATTTCCTAATTCTCTTAAAAACAAAATATCATTGAATACCTGAAAGTCTGGGGCAATTTCACATTTATATAAATCTCTTCAATACGCCATCCAACTTTTCATTATATATCCTTTTTCTTTGAGCAACAGTCCGTTGTTATTTTCAATGATAGTTGTTCATTTAGGTGGCAAACGCAATTTTTTCGTTACTTTGTCTCATATCGTTATTGATGGACTCACATTGTGCAGAGACCCAGTTTTCTTTTTCTTTTTTCTTTTTAATATCTTTATTTCTTCTTCTTCTTCTTCGTTCATTCTCAAACTCCCACTGGATCTCCCTTACAGCAGGACCATGGTCCTACTAGATTTCCAGCAGGATGTAGTCCAGAGAATGAAAATGCGTTGTGTCGCCATTTTATTTGCGCCAGTGGCCCGACACATCCGTCTTCAGCGGGATATCTTTATTTAATTTGCTATACTGCCACACTGCGACAGGGTTTTGTTTCTTTAACTTCTTTAGTTCTCTCCTGGCATAACGTAGCATCATTATGTCGTCGGTTGTACAAGTTTGCGTTCTATCTTTTTTCACCTTTAATTGATGTTGCTGTATCCAGAAGTTTATCATCCATGTTGTCTGTTAATATGTTGACATCTTCCTCAAGAAGATTGAGTGCTGCGAAACGTGCCACCCCCCTTTTTCCCACAGTTACTTTAGCTTTTTGGGGGTTTTTTTTAGCTTTCCTAAATCAAATCTCAGACGACAGCCTTTGTTACAAAGGTAATTCTTTTTAAGTCTAGTCTTAAGAGTCATTAGTGCCACGGCGTCGTCACTGCCAATATCAGCTCCCGGGAAGCTATTGATCTTAGTCTGACTGATACTAGATTTGAATCTTCTGGTCACAAGTATGAACTCTATTTGATTATGCATCTCCGACGTTGGTGCATGCCTTGTTGTTCATCTGGGTACTTAGATGAGGAAACGGTGTTTTTGATTGGGGCAGATGAGGTTTAGTGTTTTAGTTTAGTGCATAAGTAAAGAAAAACATAAAATATTTAACCATTTTTGTTGCCCGCTTAAATGGCTTAAAATTACTATACACAAAGGCCCCGAACAAAAATATCACATCATAAGCTATCGAAGTAAACCACGCCGCTAAACAATGAAAAGTAGGAAATTGTTTCGTAATATCTAGAATATTGCAAGTGCTACACATGCTCAGTATAACCTAAACAAATACTTTTGGAGATGCTATCGGTATCCTTGAATGATTAACATTAAAGGTGAAATTTAACAGCTCTTACTCTCTAGGCGATGCCTTTCAATACGGGACTAAAAAGAAAGCTTTCATGATATTCAAATAACCTTATCCAGGCAAAACTAACCAGAATGTAGCTCGACGATCATAGAACGTTGCCCTTATCTGGTTGCACTAGGTTTAGTACGACTTATTTAGAATATTCAAAAGCTAAAAAAAACATGAGGATTGACGTCACTGTATTTGTTTCCTAGTTTGAACATTTTTCGCCTCAATAGTACAGCAAGCAGCCTAGTTTAACTGAGAAGACTGCTCAACTTGTGGCAATATAACCGAACAGTCACACTGATTCAGTTATTTGGTACACACATTATAGAAAACATCCCCATAAACAAATAAGCATGGGAAACACAAATTTAGTGCTGAAAGTAAAACTCCACAGCGTAACACATGGAGCAACAGTGACAAGCTTATACTCTATCTAGGTTCTACCATCCTCATCCAGACAACTGTCGGAGTAAGAGTGACAAGCTTACTCTTTCTCTCTCTCTCTCTCTTTCTCTCTCTCTCTCTCTCTCTCTCTCTCTCTTACTCTAGATTCCATCATTTTCATCCAGGCAACTGTCAGGAAGTATTCATAAATTGATTAGTCCATAAATTACGTTAAATATTAGGGAGGTGGAGAGGGGAGGAATCGAAAAATGAGACAATTCTTGTCTAAGGGAAGGGAGATTGCCAAAAGTTGACGTCAACACAAGTTTTTATACACGAATTAAATTGGTTAATATGAAAGCAAGTTCTAAAATTACATGAAGTTATGTATGCAACTTTCAATACTTATATCAAACACAAGAAATTATGTATGCTACTTTCAATACTTAAATCAAACACAAGAAATTATGTATGCTACTTTCAATACTTAAATCAAACACATTTTATGGATTGTGAGGGGTAATACATTTTGAAATAATTAAGACAAGGGGGGGGGGGGAGGCCTGAATTATTAACAGCTGTTGACAGGAGATGGGGATATACAAATTTGAACACAGCTGTTGACGTAATTTATGTACAGCTCTACAAAAAAACATAACACCCCATTCCTATGTACGTTTATATCTGTTGACTTAACTGGAAACTGAATGACTGACACAGCATCCCTCATGTGCACGTTTATATCTGTTGACTTAACTGGAAACTCTATGACTGACACAATTTCCCCTCATATGTACGTTTATATCCGTTTACCGAACTGGCGATTTGTTACAAGGGTTAATTAAGATGTGGTACCTAGTGCATCCGAGTTCATGTGTCTCAGATACGTTAATACTCACAACTAACAATTATTATATTCTGAGATACGTTAATACTCACAACTAACAATTATTATATTTTGAGATACGTCAATACTCCCAACTAACAATTTTGTTCACCAATCATCTCAAAAATATATAAACTTCTATAATTCGAGACAGAGGTCAGTGTTAAATCTGAAAATAAAAATCATGCAAATAGACGCGCTCTATCTGGGAAACCTAATAAATCTACATATACACATGAACAGAAGAACAGTGAATAGAGCTGATCTAAGCACGACATATTTATAGTCATCGGTTTAGTTATTGGTGAGCAAAATGCGGTATGTAGGCCAAATCCGACTAGCCAATCCAAAATTTTTGGACCATCAGGGTGATGTAAAATTATGTGCAGACGCCAGAAAATATACTAATTCGAGTTCTAAAGGACTAAAAAAGAATGGGGGTTTAGCCCATTATCACACGAAAAAGTTCGATCGATGGCACCGACTCCAAAACATTTCTCACCTCTAGATTAAACAGACAAATAATACGTAATAAGGAAAACAGAAATCACTAATAGAAGTCTATAGGCCTAAATGTTATGTCTTTATTTTTTTATTTTTTTTTTTTGCTTGTTCGTTCGTTTGTTCGTTCGTTTGTTTGTTCGTTTGTTTATTTGCTTTTCGGTCGTTTGTTTGCTTGTTCGTTTATTTGTTTATTTCGATCACCAATAATTACCTGCGACGAAGCTATTGTTTTCTATTGCAATAAGGGATTCTTCGGGGCTGCCATTCATATCTAGAAGACTACAACTCTCAGCGATATACAATATTTGGAGAAGTCGCCCATTCAAAGTGTGTCTAATTGTTTTTTGTAGATTACATGTTCCATTATATTGTTTGCAGACATTAAACCAAATTACGCCCGTGTGTTGCCGGGCCCAAAAGGGGAGCAAAGAATAGCAACACTGTTTTCCTTCCACGCATGTCATAAAAGGCGACTAAGGAGGTTATGGGATGGAGTTGGCTGCCCCATTCCATATAGGGTTATTGACCCAAAGCCATGCTGAAGTCGAATGTGTCAGGCCGAAAGGCGCAGATATCGCAGCAATGTTGTAAACCATGACGCCGAGCATTCCGTTCTCCTGACTACATCCTGCGAATCTGCAGGAGTTTGAGAACGAACGCAGAAGAAGAAGAAGACACCACATTAAAGAATGTAACTATTTGGTGGTATCAATACTGGTCAGTTTTGACCACACAGAACACACGACTGCTTGGACTCAATACGTTCAAATGCTTATACGTACTTTAATTTGTCTATGCATTATGTGATTAGTTCGTATGCATATTTCAGGAATCCATGAAAATTGGCAAAGAATAATAAAGATATCTCCCATAATGTACATTTCAAAAAGATGATTTAACATGGTGCTGGCAACCAAAGAAATAGACAATTGAAACACAAAATGGCAGGTAACGGAAATTTCTGACATGGAACAAATAATAGTAGCAATGTGATCCATATCTCATTAAGATGACAGGGTCGTATATATTATTTTGGTAAAGTGGAGGGAAAGGAGTTTTCCTTTTAAAAAGATAATACCGTGTAACTAGATTTTGTGGCATTTGATCAGGTACTCATTTACAGTTGAGTCGATTGGAGGAGTGCGAGTTGAGTCAAGCGAGAAATCACAACCCGGATTTTTTTTGCTCCGGACGTGGCTTCGAACCTGGCACGCTGTAACCTGGTGAATGCAGGCAAGCTCACTATCAACTTGCTACTTTACCCTTAATTTGCCCCAATCACGAAGAGAAATATACGTCGTTAAAGTGAATGAAGAAAAGACGAGGAAGAGACTAGTGACATACATGATAGCTCAATGACAGTGACATACATTTGCACAGCAAGGGACGTGGGTGCACATCCACAAACATTTGATGTTTCTCTTATTCTCAAGGGAGATCCGATAAAAGTGTTCGGATAATGGGACTATCCACACAATTCTAGTTTACTAAAATTGACCTAACATTAACAGTGCTTTGAAAGTGGCAACGTTGAATTAATCCAGTTTAATTTCTTTCTTTAATTGTTGTATCTCTCTTTTCTTTTGTTCTGGTAAAAGCATTTAGGTCGATATTCTTCATCTAACGCTTATATCATTTATTCAGGTATTTTCTATTGTATGCCCAAAATGTCAGTAAAAAATAACAGAAAATATCTGAAAATGTCTTGATCAATTTAATGAACATTAAAAAAATGTTCTCAATTTCATTTTTAATTATGTCTTTGTTCATTAGTCTGGACACATTTCGTAACGTGTCTGTCTATATGAAATCCTTAGAGATGTGGTCTTGTGTTAGATTAATGAATTCATTGCCCATTTCCAGAACAAAAAGGAGGCAGTATTCTCGTGAGAGCATGAAAGTTAGGCGGGTGCCAAAATTACATTAGCGTATTGCTCATCCGAGACTTGGACATAGGATCATGACAGAAGCTTCTCAGTGTGCAGAGGAATCATATTACACAGGTTGTCGTTGTGCTTTTTTTTAATTTTCCGGGTATTTCCACAAGACAAATGTGAAAAAAAATACAATGAAGCGGTTTTATATATATATATATATATATATATATATATATATATATATATATATATATATATATAGGGGTATACATATATATATATATATATATATATATATATATAGGAGTATATATATATATATATATATATATATATATATATATATAGGAGTATATATATATATATATATATATATATATATATATATATATATATATATATATATATATATATATATATATATATATATATATATATATATATATATAGGGGTATATATATATATATATATATATATATATATAGTGTTTTTTCTAGAAAAAGATGGGTATACGCTTAACTTGTGGGGAAAAGTACGTAATTATCACTGACATCATCCCCCCGGCTACCTCTTTCTCTCCCCACCCCCTCACCCCGCGATATAACACACAAACACAATTACACATTTCCTTTCACGACATAAAATATTTATTAAAATGTTGAATTATGAAACGCACCTTTCAAATGATATAAATGGATTTGAACAACTAATCAAGAAAACAAAGAAATATTGCGAATTACAAAACCTATATTTATATAAACACGCAAAAAACAAAAATCATGTCAACAGATATAAGAGCACAACAACCAAAAATCAGAATAGACAATACCAAGGTAGAATGTGTGAATAAATTCGAGTATTTAGGAGCAAACATCAACGGAAATTGAGAGAGCGAACCATACATATCCAAAATAACGAGAGAAAGAACACAAGATGCAAAGAATAAAAAATATGTTAGAGAAATTGACAGAGAAATTATGGAAATAAAAACCAAAAGAAAAAGCGAAATAATGAAAATTAATTGTCTTTCTTCCCCCCCCCCCCCCAAAAAAAAGGTGATATACACAGAAAACTTCCGGTGGATACATAAACACCTGTGGTGAGGACAGTATCATAAATTTATTTTTCAAGTCTTCAAGTGATAGTGTACTCAGTCAACATGGACTTGCTGTTATGGACAGTAAAAGTTGCCATTCTGACCATTTCAATGTGAACATTTTGCTTGTTATAAATATCATTTGCCATGACACTTGTGTTTTGGACAATTTTAAAAAAATCAAATTTGAAAAATTTGTTAATTTTTATATATATTTTTGTTGAAACTTATTAAAATATGATAAGTCTGACCACACTAACAAATGTTGTTGCTACTAGAAATTGTTTGCATAATAATTTATTAAAACGTAAACATAAACAGAGTTCAACTTAGTCCTCCAAAAACAATTACTTATTAGAATTCAATATCGCCCGTGTGGTGCCGGGGTCCGAAAGGGGAGGAAAGAATAGCAACACTGTTTACCTCCCAAGCATGTCGTAAAAGGCGACTAAGGAGGTTATAGTATGTAGTTGGCTGCCCCATCCCATATAGGGTTAGTGACCCAAAGCCATGCTGAAGTGGAATGTATCAGGCCTAAAGGCGCAATATCGCAGCAATGCTGTAAACCATAACACAGCGCATTCCGTTCTCCGTACTACATCCTGATAATCTGCAGGAGTTTGAGAACGAACACAGAAGAAGAATTCAATATTTCAATTCAAAAGCAGTAAATGGTAGAAGGGGGAATGATCGTGTCAATTTTGCTTGTTCTCATTGCTAAATACCGGGTGTCTACAAAGTCACTGTGCACTTGCTTACATTGGTGGAGACATAAGTCATATGAATTATGAGTTTTCAGTGCGGATCTATGTGAAGTCAGTGCTCTGCGATTTTACAGGCACTTAATATCATGTCCTTATTCCTATAACCCGACCACATCCCCCTCCTTATCTACGTAATTGATGATAGACTGGTTACAAAGGCATCATAATTGATTATTATAAATTGAAGAGACATGCTGCATTCCCTTTATGAGAAACTCTTGAACAAGGAATTTGACAGAAGATGTTTTTGCGAATTAGGAATTTTGTTTCCCAGAGAGAGCATGGGGTTGAGATTGAATGGAAGATTGAAAGGAGTACAACCAACAAGTTATGGGAACTATCAGTATGCATAAGCTTCACCATCTGCTTCAAGAGACTGCACTTGTGTCAAGTTGTTGGTTTAGCTCGTCAAAAAAAACCCCCAAAAAAGACAACCCTATCAAATACTGTATGATTCCCATTAGGGAGTTGAAGGGAGGGATTTACTTTTAGCTAGTTTTAATTTAGCTAATGAATAATAAAAAATTGAACTGCTGAAAATGCTTAGAGGATTAACTTCATTGTACTACGGTTGCACCATATGTGCTCTGTCAATCTCATCTCACGTCGCATGCCGAGAGTATCACTCATAACTCTGAAGCTTAAATGAATAATCCCCGGGATTTCCTAAAAACATTCACATTGTTAACAACACATCGCGAGCGATATTGAACCCCACCACTCTTGGACACAAAGTGAACTGCGTAACTACTACGCTAGATATATTCACAAAAATCACACATTAACACTGAGAATCCTTTCAAATCGTCTCCTTGCCTGTAATCTTATATTATACATCATCATCAATATTTAGAAATATTTTTACCGTTAAGTCTTCTTCCACCTGTGCTTGGAGGATACCGCCCAAATAGAGAGACATGATGTAACGTAGCTGTCCTTGCAAAATGTTCATGATATTTTCTGTGTGTATATGGACATGTGTGCTGTGACGTTTGGTTTGGAGGATACGTACATCGGAATTCCTTTACAACTATTGCTGGATCGGTTGTTGGAACTTAGCATAAACTTTTTTTTTGTCACATCGATCTTTTCAGCCTTGTTTCACGGCAGTTGGACATCAGATATGATCTGACGACAATAAACCCATGCCTTCCGCAGGGTTTCCTTTTATCTCATGTATTTTAAAACACACATATATATATATGTATATATATATATATATATATAAAGAAAGAGAGAGACCCCTCTTAAACAACGCACTATAGTGCCTACGGGTTTCTGTAGCATATGCTTTTGGGAAAGAACAGATGACGTGATAATTTTTCATGGTGGTTTTTGTTTTATTTGAGCAAATTTTAAGATGAAAATTATTAAAGTAGCGATGGGCTCAAAAATATGAAGGAATGCATTTAATAATGTGTTGTTGTTTTTTTAAATAATCAATATTGCACTAACATTTCTCTTTCGTTTGAACAGTTTGCAAAAGTTTGTCATAATTCCTGATGGATTATGATTATAATTTGCGGATGTGTTTAAAATTTGTAGCACAACCGACACAGAAAATTTGTAGCACAACTGACACAGAAAATCTGTAGAACAACTGACACAGAAAATTTGTAGCACAACTGACACAGAAAATTTGTAGAACAACTGACACAGAAAATTTGTAGCACAACCGACACAGAAAATTTGTAGCACAACTGACACAGAAAATTTGTAGAACAACTGTCACAGAAAATTATGACGTATATTATAAGTACTCACGTTTCTTATAAGCACGAAACCACAATTGTTCTACGTAAATCCGTGTAGACACATTTTCAGTCTAGTCTTAATTTAGAAACATATATCGGTATACTTTACTGACTGCACTGTGTTTTAATGTTTTAGGAATAGAAGGTCTCCCGACATGCGCACAAAGTGTCTCGAGTAAGAACATTTTCAGTTCGGTCTTTCCCTTTATGTCTCTGGTAGATTGCCCGCAGTGTTCTTTCTTGTTCAAATTGTGTGATGCCAGCGGTAATCTGAGTCTCCAAACTAGGCGATCAAGAGCTGTATCTCCAGAGGCTGGGATAAAATCTACAATGTTTGAGGGAGTTCTTTAAGTAATCATTAAACGCTTTTCTTCCGCTCTTGTTGAACGTTCACCATCGCATAGCTCTCCCTAGAACAATCTCTTTGGAAGGCGCTTATCTAGTATACGGGCGACGTGGGCCATTCCAGCGGAGTTTGGACCTAATCATCAGGGCATGGACGCTTTGCATACGGGAAGAAGCTTTGCACTTTTTGAGAATTTCTTTGTCTGGTATTTGATCCTGTACACGCACTCCCATGAGGTTTCTTAGGCACCAAAGGTGAAAAGAGTTGAGTTGTCGAGTATGTCTCTCATAGACAGTCCAGGATGATGCAGCAACTAATATGGTTGGATATGTAGTTAATTTCCCGCCCATTAATGTTCACTATGAGGAAGTATGTTAAAGATGCAAGTCTGAACTACTGGAAGGAATCAGTGTTTTTAACTGCAGCATACGCCAAGATTTCAGAAAGTAATAGTAAATTAACCATCACTCGGAGTAGAAAACGTACCCAGGTCGTGGTAGTTCACAATGAGAAAAACAATAGTCTCAGTCCCCAGTCTTGCAAAAACTGGAAACATTCATAAACCACAATAATAATAATAATAATAATAATAATAATAATAATAATAATAATAATAATAATAATAATAATAATAATAATAATAATAATAATAATAATAATAATAATAATACCAATCAAATCACCAATAATATATAAAGCTGGAACTCGTCAGCAATTATGCCTCGTCTCTCTTATTGTTCCATCCCATATAGAGTCAGTGACCCAAAGCCATGCTGAAGTCGGATGTGTCAGGACGTAAGGCGCAGCAATGCTGTAAACCATGACACAACGCATTCCGTTCTCCGGATTACATACTGCTAATCTGCAGGAGTTTGAGAACGAACGCAGAAGAAGAAGTCTTTCTTATAACAATATTAGTAGTGCTTACTGTATTACTGATCAATTAAGAATTAATCGCTTTACACGCACAACATCTGTTGAAGATGAAAAAATATGGTCAGGGTGCAACAAAATAAACATTTCTCATGAACCTTCCTATTCCTAGTTGCAACTATGGTTATGAGTCATGGAAAATTATAGATAAGGTGATGTCTGTTTTTGTTTGCGCTCGCTCTCTAATAACCAACACGAAAATTGTGTGATTTCCACCTGGAACGTGAAGTACGTTATGTTTCTGGTTTGCAGCAGAGCTGCGCTTTTTGCGCCTTCCGGTTCACTAGATTCGATTCCTGAATGTCTTTAATTTGGATAGGCTTCCCTAACCCTGTGATAACTTTTCTATCTGTCGCCAGGTGATGTTATAAAAGGTGAAAAACAACATAACATCTTTTGAAAAAAATGTGCTATCGTTATAATAACGTGGGCTCGAAATATGGTTAGAATATCATAGGCTAGAAATATGGTTAATACAGAATGGTCTAGAAATATTATTAGAATACCATTGACTAGATATGATGTGAATGTCGTGGATTAGATATATGGTTAGAATACCAAGGACTAGAAATATGGTTTGAATACAATTGACTAGGGATATGGGTTGAATACCAAGGACTGGAAATATGGTTTGAATACAATGGTCAAGAAATATGGTTTTGAATACCAAGGACTAGAGATATGGGATGAATATATATGACTAGAAATATAGTTATAATGATATTGTCTTATCCCCAGGTGGAGTTGTCGTAGCTTCCACGCTTGCCGTTGGGCGTAGGGGTTTGCGAAGGAAATATAGTTTGCGTGCCAGTGCCAGGAGTGTTGCTCAGTTTGAGGTGTAGTCATATTTATTCAGGATGTTCTTGATGTTGTTTATTCATCTTTTCCTAGGTCTGCCATTTGCTCTGCATCCTGATTGAATCTTGTTATAAGATGTTGTGGGAAGTTGAACGTTCATCTTCATAAGATGTCCAAACTATTTTATCTGTTTCTCTATATATTCGATGCATGGTGTGATACTTATCTTTCTGATGTTCTCATTGTGCATATTGTCGAATTTGGTGACTCCAATAGATTTCTTCAGAAATTTCATTTGCATGTTTCGATCTTTCTCGCATGTGTAGATGCCAGTTGAAAAGTCTGGCACTGTTAGTATAGTTTTGGTGTAAAGATGCTCTTAATCATTTGTTTCTTTACTTCCATGTTGATTTTTTGGGGGGCAATACCAAAGGGGACAACTGGTAGGTCACAGCATTTGCCTTTGTCATATTTTTTCTATCTCTCTGTCAAGTCGTCGGTCTTCTGTGAAGATACTTCCTAGGTACTTGAACTAGTTGATTTGTGTTATTTTATTCCTCCAGTTTGGATGTTTAAGTGATCTTGTTATTTGCATAGTTTCTCTCTTTTGTGTGTTAATCGGTATGTTGTAGTTATGGCATATCCTTGATATTAGGTATTATATATGTTGATTATCATTCTCGCACACAGAACATGACAATAGGGGCTTAGATCTCTAAATAGTAAATCTCTCAAGGGTATAGCGGCCGATGCGACTCTGTGATTGGTATTACCTATTATTTTTATTTTATTTTTCTCAGTGAAAGTTAACAGATTTTGCACGATTGGGATGATTGTTTTTCTCATTGTGAACTACCACGACCTGGATACTTTTTCAACTCCGGTGACGGAAAATTTACTATTACTTTCTGGAAATCTCGTGTATACTGCAGATAAAATCATTGATTCCTTCCAGTAGTTCAGCCTTGTATCTTCACCATACTTCATACTTTCCGGTTATTTGTTGGGTACCCAGTTCTTTTTAAAATCTTTTTTACCCTGTTATTTGTTATGTGTTCTTCACGGACCATTCACATCCTAACTTTTAATCCACGCATTCTCGATACTGACTCATGCTTGTGTATCTCGAAATCCTCTGATCGTTCGCTGGTTAAAATACAATAGACTAGAAATATGGTCAGAAAATAATGAACTAGTAGCTTCACAAACAAGGGAATACTAATAGTAAAGAGGAATTTATTATATAACAACACGTCTTTCATAAAATGTTAATATTTTGATCACATCAAACGAAATGACAGCTTAGAAAGAAGAATATTTGAAGACCTAGTGTAGGGGTGACTAAAACAAGTCACGATGAGCTCTAGACATCATAGACCACCAGACATCAACACTTGTAAAGACTCTCTTCAGCGTTCGTCCGGCATCACATAGTGCTGACTGTGCATCTCTTTGTTTGAGCACTGTTCTGAATCTCATCAGGAGAGTCAATGCCTTCAACTTTGCCTTTTTCAGCTAGTGCTCTTTTCTGTGTTTTTCTGGAACAACCCCCCCCCCCCCCGAAATTTTCCATTTTAGAACTTGCCTTGCAATTCTTTGATTGTTTCCTCTCGGGGTGTGTTCTACATTGTTTGTTAGAATGAGAACCCCAGGAATTGCGAGCGATTAGTTCTTACTTCCTTATTCAAGTGAGGTTGTTTTTCTGAGCTTTCTTTCATACCCAAGAGACTTTAGCTTTAGCTTAGTGCAATGCTTATTAAAGGAGACTTTAACTTCTACTCAGAGAGGGGTTTATAATTGTATAGATGACATGCTACAAAGCTTCCATAAGAGAGCTTCAATATAACGGCATGTCATCTAAGGTTGTCTGTTGCATCGTAGTTTGTCTAGTTGGCCATTGGTAAGACCCACAGACACAACTGTATGCCTGTGTGTCCTACATATGTTTAAAGTAGTTTTTTTTCTGAACGTTGATGAAACTGTTGCATGCACATCTCTCTTGTTTCTGTATTAGCCTGTCTTCATTTCATTTTATGCGAAGTATCATTCTTAAACATTTATTTTTGAATGCATTTGTTTATTTTCTCTCTCTCTCTCTCTTTCTCTCTCTCCCTCTCTCTCTCTCTCTCTCTCTCTTTAAAGAAAGGCACTACGTTAGTTCTGTTTGAGCAAGCTCGATAATAGGTAGGAAGGCAGCAAAATTGGGCTCGCTTGTGACAAGCGAATACATAAGGTACGTTTTGAGTGTCATTGAAAACATCTATCTATCTATCTATCTATATATCTATCTATCTATCTATCTATCTATATATATATATATATATATATATATATATATATATATATATATATATTATATATATCTTTCTATCTATCTATCTACCTACCTACCTATCTACATAACTACCTATCTACCTACCTACCTATCTATCTATATATCTATATATCTATCTATATATCTATTTATCACTCTCTATCTATCTATCTATATATCTATATATCTATCTATCTATCTATATATCTATCTATATATCTATCTATCTATATATCTATATATCTATCTATCTCTCTGTCTGTCTGTCTGTCTGTCTGTCTGTCTGTCTGTCTGTCTGTCTATCTATCTGTCTGTCTGTCTGTCTGTATGTATGTCTGTCTGTCTATCTATCTATCTATTCGCTAAACCCTTTACTGCCTTTCAGTGTCACGGGTATAAGTATAAAGAAAGCACGTAATCTACATTCCAAGAATAATGCTTTTGATCAAGAAATCTCCATAGCACACGACAAGCAATGAACTTCACTGCATATGGTCACATTGTGCACGGAACAATAACACATGAAAACAGACACTCCCATATACAAATACATTTTTGTATCCTGTCAATTTCTCGTTGGTTTTGTTTAGTTTCCGACATTTCAGTTTTTGCAGTACCATTTATTATTCATCAACTTCCACTATTTGTTCGTATTGTTATTTGTGCTTTCACTGACTCATTCAACCTCTGACAAGCTAGTCTTCGATTCCGGATTCCCTTTTCAAGCTTTCTTCTTCTCTTTTTGATTTTTTATATTTCACAAGAATCTCGCAAGAATGACTTACAACTGTCTTAATATTCTATGTTATTTTTTACTAGTCTGGAAACTTATCAGCAATTATTTTAACTCTTTATCTCCTTTCATCTTCTACTTCTTAATAATAGTACTTACGTAAAACACACGGTAGATCCGTTTTACAATAAACGCACAGACTATCAGACTATATGGTACGGGAATGAAGAAAAAAATATACATTTAACAGTATACACAACAGTTTCAACGTCTCAACCTTATGGTTACAACTGGTTACAACAGAGATGAGATGTCTGAGAAAAGCCACAGGAGTGACCAGAAGACACAGAATTAGAAACGATGTCATAAGAGAAAGAGTGGGTGTCATATCAATTCTACTGTACATACAAAACCAATAGATACAATGGTTTGGTCATCTGAAAAGAATGCCGTGTGATTCATTAGTTTATAAAGCATATACAAAGAGAGGAGAAGCGAAAAGAAGAGCCAAGGGTAGACCTAGATCGACAACATCAAAGAGACATTACACGAATACCAAATAACATTATCTGAAGCTGCTAGAAAAGCGAGAACAAGAACATTGTATCTCCATCGATACCTAAAAGAGGAAGGAAAGAAGACGAAGAACAGTACGGTTATTTTCAAGAAAATGCAAGATAAGCAGCGATTAAACTGTAAAAATAAAGGCACATGAATTAGACGGAATTTGAATTAGACAAATACAAATGAATTAGACGGCAACATATAACAGCAGAGACATCCAAGGTAGCAACGACGTACGTATATACAAGTATCTTGACCGTCTATCCGACAATACATGTTTTGGCGTACCTCATTGTTATATTAGACGCCTCGCTACAGTTAAATTTATGCCGTCTAGTGCATTGCATTTGTGATAGTGCCTTTATTTATAATTGTTACTGCTTGATCACTGTTTGTCTTGTATTTTCTTGAAAAAGTGGTGAAACGTTGAAACTATCTTGTATACCGTTATCTGTATTTTATTTATACCAGTCGCCTGATAGACTGTGTGTTCATTATGAAGCTGATCGTGAACATGTAAATAAATATTATTTACATAAATTGGCCTATCCAGGACGTAGCTATCAACCAAGCATTTGTTGGCTGTGGTGATTTCTAGGCAATATAAATACGTTCAGTAGGTTGCCATTGCTTTCTGAACGGTCCGGATGCACAATTGCCTGTGGTAAGGATCGAACCTTTGCCGTCAAAGACGCGCTCTGTACCACTTCGCCACAGAGCCGGACAATAGTTTTACATAAGTACTATTATTATACAGTTGTACAGAGGTCGATTGTCGATTGTCGTGTTACTTTTTAACTCAAGACAGTTTGTTTGCGTTTTCGGTTGTTTTTTTTAAAAAGGAGTGGGGATATGTTTAAGATCATTATTTTTGAGGAGATACCACATATAAATGTTGCAAATAACACTATTTTATGTAGACTTTACTTGTGTACATATTTCACACTGGGATCTTGTGTCGGAATACAAATGACGAGCAAAGAATAATAATATTGTGAGCGAAACGTACAAGTAAGTGTAACAATAAAGCTAAAAGAAAGTTGACTTGGTCAACTCATTCGATAACACGTTCGTAAACAGGAGAAATGAGTTGAAGGATTCAAACCACCCACCCCAAGGAAAATAACATATTTTATTTATATATATATATATATACTGTGTGTGCGTGCGTGTGCTCATGTGTGTTGGCGGCCCGTTGACTCTGTGAAATTCATGGTATGATGCCCATCTCACAAACACAACTATGTCTAAAATGTCGTGTGGTACGCTAGCCGATAGTTCACATATGTACTGGGATTGATATTGTTTATAGTATTTATTCTGCGTATACATTAAACAATAGTTGAATAGCAATATCCTGTAGATAATATACTTTCATAATACACACACACACACATATATATATATATATATATATATATATATTATATATATATATATATATATATATATATATATATATATATAATATATATATATATATATATATATATATATATATATATTGAGCATTACAAATCACGTGTTTACGAGAACGAAATTGTGATATGGTTTACAACTTGTCTGCGACATCTGTTTCTTTTGGTCTGACACACCCAACTTCATCATGACCTTATGGTCACTTTATTTATGGGGTTGGATAGCAACTCCGCACCTTAGTTATCTCTTGATCCATTAGCAGCAGGTCACTGTGTTGCTGGTCTTTGCTCTGCATTAGGACCGCGGTAAAATTATGTCCACAATTATTCTTTTTACTTCATGTGTATTTTACAATCATTCTGCATGCAGCTATTTACTTCTATTCTGAGCCCCGTTATGTTTTGTAATATTTTTAACAAATGTGTTTCCCGTTCGCAAGTTTTCGTTAAGAAATCCAATTTCATCATTGAACATAATTTTCTCCGTAATGCGTGAACTAAAATACTCACAGATAACAGTGAAATAATCAATACGCATTTTTCGGAGTATTACATCTTGTCTCTTTTACGAAACGGGATGCTGTGCCAGTATTGTCTCCACTAAGAGGATTACTGTAGTTCATAAAAATTTTATCATTCATTTATTGTGTTAGTTTGAATGTTTATTTATTTTATTTTTGCTGCATCTATTTCTTCTATTTTCTATAAAATATCAATCATTGTAAACATTTTTGTAAAACAATGGGGGGTGTGCTAATTTCGTACACGTATTGTCAAGTTCAGGTAGCACATAATAAATAGTAAAACTGTCTGATCCGCCCTGGCAGATAAGAGGCGACAGAGAAGTGGAGGTTAGCAAACCTGCAGAGGAGTTGAGGGGGCTCAACAGTCCCTCTTCCTTTAGAAAATCAGAACATGACTTTTAGTACTACAAATTTTGACAAAAGATGGATTAAACCTCCCACTCTTTCCCCCTAACTTTATTCCAAACAAGGTCACAAAAATGGCATAAATACGAAAGAATTGCACATGAAAATGAGAATGATTTTTTTGCGGTAAAGGCTCCACCCCCCCCCCCCCTCTTTATCTAAAGACGAATATACGGTCCTGATGATTGATGTAGGCCGGCTTTCTACCCCATCCCATTGCAATGTATCATAAAATCATGTGTCAAATTCCGATCCGAGGGGCAGATTTTGCAGTCAGCCGTAATGCCACGACACAGAGCATTCCGTTCTCTGGTATATATCCTACTGACCGACAGGAGTCTGTGAACAAATAAATGTGAAGTATAATTTATTTTCTTTATTTGTTGTTCTTGTATTTGTTTCACTTCTCTTTTATGTTCTGTCTTGCATCATGTCCCACACTTTCTGCCACACAACATTTTAATTCAGTTTTAGCTACATTTTATTTCCTCGTCTCCATAATTGTTCAATCTCTTTAATCCATGTCTATCTATGTCTATTTATTCTTAACTCTGTCTCTCCATAATTTAACTGCTTATGCTCGTCCATTGCGCCCTTTTGGATATTTCAATGTACTACTTGTAAATTGCGTTTCTCCTCTACTTCCTCTTCGTGCTTTATTTCTCCATCTATGATCGATTATCTTCATTTATCTCTCAATGCTTATCCGATTTTCTCCAAGATATGTCTCCTTGTCTGACTGTATCATTTTCTCTATTTATCTCTCTCTCTCGCTCTCTCTCTGTGTGTGTGTGTGTGTGTGGCGCATGGCCGAGAGATTAGAACGTTGGTCTCACACTAGTAAGGTCTTGAGTTCGATCCTGATCAGGACTGGTTTTTTTTCTGTCAGCAGGTTAATTAAAAAACTCACCCTGTACATGACGTGGCGACAGCAAGAGCATGCGGCCATTATCACACAGCTACTCAATCTCCTCCCTGCAACTCCTTAACGGGAAAAAAGCAGTATTGCACAAATTATCACTTAAACTACATAGTCTTTCCCAGTTACTGTTGTCAAGAGGAGTGTTGCTCTGTTGATGAGAAATATAATAATTTTTGAGATATGCTTGTACAAAGAAGTCAATCTTTTGCACCTCATGAGACCTTCTCACACTACTGACGGTTAGCAGAATATAGTCTGATTGTAGCATCGTTGTTGTCAACAGTAGTTTTTATGTGGAGCCATCCACACCCCCACACCCCATCAGGGGGTCACTGCCGCTTGCTGTTATACCACGAATAGAAAAAAGGACAATGGGCGGCTTGGATTCGTTTGAAGGAACTAAACAGTCTTTTTGGGAGGTCAGAAAGACATAAATGGTTAATTGAGCGGTCTGGTACTTGTCTTGAGAGGACAACAGAAAGATAACTATATGGAATTATTTTAATAACATATCACAACAGAGGAAGTGAAGAATTAGAGGCAATAGAGATGTAATTCTACAGAAGAATACTGAGAATACCATAGGCTGCCAGAAAAACTAATGTGGAGTTGTTGAAGGAGTAAATGTGAAACGGACCTTAATCAATTAATATAATAAAAAGACCATCTTCATTTTTGGTCATTTCATGAGACAGGGAGGTTTGGAGAACATAGTCACAATAGGCAATATTGAAGGCAACAGACAGAGAGAGAGAGAGAGATAGAGAGAGAGAGAGAGAGAGAATGTAAGAAAATATTAAACAGTTTGACAATCTGGCATGGCATGGCATGGAAACAACAACGGTATGATATATACTGCTGGAGATAGATGGCTGTGAAGAGCCAAGATCGCCTACGCCAGCCGGAATGGCACCTGATGTTGATCACAATATAGGATGCACTTAATTTCAATGACATAAGGAACATAACATCTAAACAAATCACAAATTAAACTTTAAAAATGAGAATGATTAAATGCTACATCTATTCTATTCGGCTGCGATGAGAGTTAACAACACTATAAGTAGATCTCAGAAGATAGAAATGGTGTTAGACAAGGTTGTGTAATGTCACCGATCTTTTTTGGATAGATCAAGGGAAGAAGAGATAGAGGACGGCAAAGAGAAAAGTTGCTAGATGGACTAGTATTATGGCACGGTAGAAGTTCACTAACGGAGCTTATTGGCAGCACAAGAGACAGAGAGTCGGGAAGGAACATTATTGTTACGCCAATCGGCATGTCACTTGATTGATTGATTCTACATTAATATATATCGCAGATACATGATTAATGAACACATAACTGGAAGAAAGAATTGATACCTTTGAAATGTGGATAGGCTATAGAGAATGGGAGATCTTCATGGAAGGAGAAAAAAATAAAGAAGCTATGACAACACTGTGTATAAAAAATAACTACCGAAGGAAATGAAAATCATACAAATAAAGTATTTTTCATGTATGAAAATATATGACACCTTGTTGAAGACCTTACTTGAAGATTGAGTTATGGGGAGACGAGGAGTAATAGGTAGACAGATATATATATAAACAGGAAGGGAAACACCATTATCTGAATAGGTTACAGTCAAGCAGAGTGCGCCTCCAAAACAAGAGACAAGGATTGTTTGAAGTCCGTTGCATCCAACCTTCGTTGTGGACACAGTACTTGATGATGATGGGGCAAAAAAAATGGTTTCAGTCTTTTGCAGCTGCAAATAGTACTTTCTAAGCTATGGGATAGCGCATATAGTACTTCTTTAGATAACTCTGGCAGGGCAAAAATGTCTGGGGCGTGTCGGATGTGTTTTGCCCACGACAGATCTAACTAATGTTTACGATTCTGCATCCTTGAGCAAACTGCATGAATATAATGTCTAGAGTCGGTGGCCAAGCAAGTGTTATACTTGACCCTCTATGGGATGAGACAGCCAACCTTCCACCTAAACCGTCTTAGTCACCTCTTACGATATGCCTGACATGTAACAGTATCGATAATCTTTGCTCCTTTTTCGGACCATTGTAACATGCTGGCGAATTTTTTTACAATTTCGTCCCTCTTCTATAGTTTTCTCCTTCTTCTTAGCTTACAACTTTCTTACATCTTCTTTGATTGTCTCAACTTGCATGTTTATTGCTTCTTTCAACTCTTTGAGAATTCATTGCATCAATAAACTATATAGACAGTACGCGCCAAGGAAAAACTACTGTTTCCATGGTAACCTCCTAGTTTAGTATCTGCTCTGTTTTATTATAATTATTTCGTAAAAAAGATTTTGTAGCTGTTAATATTTCTAGTTTAGTAATGTTTTTATGTTTTCATATGTTTTTATTTATGTTTAGATACAAAAATACAGTGAATGCGTTTAGAAATTAGTCTTAATTACAGCGTCATAACTTTTCTAAGAATGAACGAATATTCATGAACTACTACACTTCTTCCACTTCATCTTTCGCTTCCTCTTCTTGCTTTCTTTCCTCTTCTTTCTATTATTTTTTTCTATTTTCTTCATCTTCTTTTTCTCTACCCCTTTTCATCTCCGTTATTTCTTCATTTTCTTTTTTATCCTTTGTTATTTTTCTCTTTCATCTTCTTCATCTAACATATTGTGTTCTCGACACATAGGACAGCACAGCAACAAAAGCACGTTATTTGTCCTTGAAAGATAGAAAACGACAGCATGAGAACATCTTTGATAATTTAACATCTTGACACGGCAAAAAGTTATCAACGTTCCATAAACACGTTGCTAGATATAAAGAGTTCTGTATATCTATTATCACTGCCACAGTCAACAAGACAATGAATTATTTATCTCTCTCATTTGTTATTATCTGTACCCTTTTAGTTTGCTCTAATAGCTCCAGTCCTTAGTCTACGGTGTATCTATAATTTATCTTATGTCTTTCGCATTTTCTCCTACCCTCAGGTGTTCGACTTATGAGAATTTTCATCGCAGGTTTGTTTTAATTAGTAGCACATGTTTGTACCAATCATTAGCTTTTTCTCTCTTTAAGATTATAATCATATTCTCCTTGGTACAGAGCAAGGAACCCTTGGTTTGATATACCTTGTACTAACTGTGCAAAATATAGGCTAGATATTTCTAGAATATATAAGTATGAACGATGGATAATTTAAAGAAACACTGATCAAATATTTCGGAACCGCAGCATTCCTAACTGATTAAACAAACATTAATGAATTTTATTTCTGCTAACATTCAACCAAGACGGGCTAACAAAATCAAC